>JAFIRS010001171.1:0-420605 GCA_018342105.1 Gonioctena quinquepunctata | reverse complement strand
GATGAGAGATATGCGAACATAAGATTTTGTGAGTTTGAGCCATATATTTAATAATTATAACTTCTTGAAAAAATAGTGCATATTATCCTAAAGTTGACATTGAAATAATCAACTGGATGCAAACCTGACACAATATACCCTACATCTAACACATGATATTAATGTTTCATACATAAGTAAATTGTTATAAGTAGCCAACTGAAATATTTGGATTATTATTATTAGATAGAATATTCAACAAAAATAGCGTAGATTTTTTGAATAAGATTTATTCATTCTAAATTATAAGAATTGGAATATTTCAAAATTCTAGGTATTCTGAATGTCAGTGTATGGCCTGAGAGTGGGTTGCAATCACAATTACGTCAATCATTTTATACCAAATCCCATCAGGTCTCTTTGGCCACCTCTATAAATTTGGACAACTTGCATCCATTGCGCTAACTTTCAGCTCTTCTCTTTTGTTCTACGACGCCAGGGTAATAGATAAAGTTATATCACAATTTTTCCGTTTTCTAACCTTCAAAGTCTCCTTCTATTTTTGATAGGATTGATATTTTATTGTCAAGTCTTCCTCATTTTGATAATTGTCATTACATTATGTTACATTGTCGGTCAAGTCTCCGGATATAAATTTTGTTTCATATTAATTATCATCTGCTAGTTCGTTATATGAATTTCCTTCTATTGGCACTCCATTCTGGTCTATAATTTGTTTTTCATTTGCATTTTCAGTGTAATCGCTTTCTGTATTCTATTTTTTTTTTCTACATCTTGAGATTAGTTTTATAAAAAATATTCCATATTTTCAGCTTGAGTTAATAATTCTAAGTCGGTATAATAAAAATAATGAATTTTATTCACCAACGTAAGAATTAAAGGGGGACAACTAAAAATAGGTTTGATGAATTTTGTAAAATCACGTAGCGGAAATCAGAAGACATGCGAGTGCAACGCAGAATTCTGCTCTTCCATTCAACTCCTTTACTATAGGTACATGAATCATATAATATTCGGTTAACTATATAATATACTGAAATTATATTGCATATGTGGTAAAAGGATGGAGAAGAAGAAAAGAGATGAGAAAAAAAAAAGAAACTATAAAATAGACGAAGATTGATGACAGTAATGTTAATTAAACAAATACAGAATTGTTTGACTCTGTTTAAAGCCAGTTACGAGAATGTAGCTTGAATAGTGGTGGTTTGATTTTGTTCAAATAAGTGGAAAGGGTATTATGATGGGTATAGCTAGAAAAACTGAACGATCTCTATTATATCTTTGCCTGATATTCACTTTATGTTCATTTTCACGAAAACGTACTTTATCATAAAGATACTGGGATGTTTTGTTGACAATGATATTGTGTAATAATGTTTGAGACGATTCTTCATTGTCAGCAATTGCAGCTGAGTAAGCTTCTGAGAAATGTGCTGAAACATGAAAAGCGTTCCGAGAGAGTATAACTCTTCTCCAATTTTTGATTTACCAGTTTGAGATTTATAGAAAAATAGAAATGCTGTTTGTGTTTTCCAATAAATACATGTCCTATGTTTTCTGACACATGATTCGTTAGCTTGACTGATGGCTTTTTCAGAATTAACAGTTGAAGTCTGAAATCTGGCTGCGCCATCGGGATATGAAATGATTCTTTGTAAAGTTTTCTCGCTTCTATTTGCCACAACCGATTCAGCTGGACGGAAACTGAGTAATAAAAAATCCCATACATGATGTGGACTTTAACGGTGACACTGCATATATATATTGTTATGTTATGTTATGCCAGTTATAAGTTTTAAAAAGAAAAAAACCATAAAAAGAATAATTAATAAATAGTTATTAGTTTCAAGAGATTGTTTTTACATAATCTTGGAAGTTCTATTTATTTATAAGCCTATGTATAATATGGATAGATAAAAATGTCAAAATACTATAACACAATCAATTTCATACACTGTCATAATGATTATAACCCATAATTGGTAAAAAGACAACAAAAAGTCTAGATTTACAAAATTTTCATGAATAAAAAGTGATCAACATATTTATGAATTTGAAACATACAGTATATGAAATTGTAGCTAAATAAAAGTAGCCAATGGTAGAACAGCAAACTTCTTGATGAGAATAGCCAATCAGGGAATAGATGGTCATATGGAAAATTGGAAATTGTGAGAGAATAACAACGGGGTGATGTCATAAGCAATTATTATTGGAATTTGTACATAGTAATAAGAATGGGAAAATAGTTGTATATATAAATTATATAAGATGAACCCAAACAGTGAAATGTGACAATTTGGTGCGCGAATTCAAAAATTCAAATGAAAAAAGAGGAAGGAAAATTCGTATCTAGGTGACAACAAACAAAGCCACAGAGGAGATCGAAAATAAATTACAAGGGAATGCCACGCAACATTTTGAGAGAAAGAAAAATGAAATAATTCCAACATTTGAAGAACAAAACCAATATTACCTTAATTATACAACATATCCAAGTGTCCAAAGCTGATTTCTGCATATGTATGGTTACTGATTTATGGTATTGGAGTTCCTGATAGAGCTTGGAGTGAGGAGGGATCCAGTTTCAGGGCATATCTTGAACACTGACATTTCCAGCCAGGTATAAAAACTTTAATAGTGCACATCCGGTCCTGAACAATTTCACAAATAACGTATTTCATATCTGAAAAACTTTATTTCACTTTATTTTGAACTATAACAGAAAACTTCACTCTCAAGGAAAAAGTGAGGTTCTGTCTATCTATCCATGATTTCATTTTTATGATTATTTAGTATAAGTTATTTCTCGTAGGCCAGGTAAAATTAAGTTTTCCTGAATAAAGGAAATAATTGCTTTTTGATACTTTGTTGTTTGTTTTCTTACAATGAGAAACAATCACACCGATGATCATTGAATACATTGAAATTAGACAGCAGTGGTTAGTGGCTCTATTGCCTGAACCGGCTATCTGAGGTAAGAGGCGTACCAACTGTTGCTTAGCTGTGGTAAGAAAAATGATAACAATTGGCAGCAACGTGACGAAAGAGCAGTGACGTAGCTAGCAATTATTATTACATCATTGCAATATTATACAGGGTGAAAATACTTATCTATATCATATCAATCTGGCTCACAAAGGATAGCAAAAACTATTAGCAATCTTATTATATAAAAACAATTTATATTTACAATTTGTCATTACATAACAATTTGTCACCCAAAGGGCGAAATAATAACAAAATAATTTGTTATATCATCCATACATAACAATATATATATATATATATATAATATATATATATTTATATATACATATATATATATACATATATATATATATATACATATATATATACATATATATATATATAAAAAACTGAGCTTAGGAAACACAAAAAACCAATTTTATGTTTTCCTTTGCGGTTGCAGTCAACCTCCTATTGACTGCAACCTCAAAGGAAAACATAAAATTGGTTTTTTGTGTTTCCTAAACTCAGTTTTTTTCAACTAGTCCAGTCAAGAGACTACCTTCTTCTTTATATATATATATATATATATATGTGTGTATGTGTGTTTTTTTTTTTTATGTTCTTGTTCCCACGAAAAGGGATATCCTGTAATGTTCAGAGAACATCGTGGGAACCAAGGGAAAGAAGGTAGGAGTTGGTGTTCTTCTTAAATTTCTGAAGGTTGTATGCCTCGGGGAACACCTCCCTAGGCAATGAGTTCCAAAGCCTCGCTGTTCGTTGGACGAGTCTTTGGAAAGTGATGTTCTGCAGGTCTCCAAAGTGACCACGAAGGGGTGTGATGACTGAACTTGACGGGTTAATCTCGAAGAGACTGCCAAAGCAGGAACGATTGTTGATATTTCAGAAGAGCATCGCCCATGAAAATATCTATAAAATAGAGACAAATCACCAACTTTTCTACGGTGTTCCAGACAAGTGAGCGAGTTTGTAAGCGAGGCATCACCGACGAGACGAATTGCCCTTTTTTGGACAGAATCCAATAGCCTCAGGATATGTTTAGGTGCCGCACTCCAAATATGGGAACAGTATTCCAGGACAGGTCGGATCTGTGCCTTATAGATCATAAGCAGCTGACTGGGGGTGAAATAGCTCTTGGCACGAAACAGAAAACCAAGTTTTTGGGATGCACTTTTGGCAATGGACCTCACGTGATTTTCCCAGGAAAGGTTATTGCTGATAGTAATACCAAGCATCGATATGGATGGCTTCAGTGGTATGGTTACTCCTGACAAAGTTATGTTAGGCACAGTGAGATCGGCTTTTCTAGAGAAAAGACATGCTTGTGTTTTGTTTGCATTGAATTCTACCAAGTTATTAGATCCCCATTCGAGAATTGTTGCTAAGTCCATATTTATATTATTAACATTTGTTCCTCGTTCATTTCTGGTTTCACGGGCTGATATAGGGGCCCTGGAAGAGAAGGCAGTATGGAGGGTACTATCATCGGCAAAGCTGTGTACTGGACATGAAGTTGCTTTCAACAGGTCGTTGATGTGAAGTAGAAATAGTGTTGATGCGAGAATGGATCCTTGCGGAACATCAGCATTTATGAGTAGAGTGTCAGATGAAACTCCATCGACCACTACATGGAGAGACCTGTTTGAGAGAAAACTAGCAAGCAGAGAACACAGCTGAGGGGGCAAGCCATAAGACGGAAGCTTGGCGAGGAGTCCCTGGTGCCAAACTCGATCGAACGCCTTGGAGATATCTAATGCCACAGCTAAAGTTTCTCCATACTTTTCAATAGATAGCTGCCATATATGTGAGACGTAAGCGAGCAGGTCACCAGTTGATCTCTGATGGCGGAAGCCATATTGCCTATCGTTGACAATTCCTGAGTCTTCCAGATATTTCATGAGCTCGATGTTGATGGCTTTTTCCATGACCTTTGAAATGATAGATAGCAGTGCGATAGGTCTGTAGTTGCTAGGTAGGGCCTTTTTTAGGGACTGGCTGTACTCTTGCAATTTTCCAATTGGACGGAAATACCCCCAAATTGTAAGAGTGGTTGAACAACTTGCAAAGAACAGGTGTTAGTTCGGGGGCACATTTCTTGAGAACAATGTGGGTGAATTGGAGAAAAAGCGCTTCCCGCAATGTTTTATCTTCAAAATACAATTCTTTCACTAAAACTACACAAAAATGACGTAGGAATTACAATAAATTGTATACAATTCAAACTTGGGACTCATTGATTCAATAATTTATTTCAAAGATGAAATACCCTAGGCTACATATGAGCTTGAAAACTGAAATGAAGGAATGTTTCACATCTTTTCAGAATGCGCCCCAAACTTGGTTTTAAATATTAACAGAGTAATGTATATTTTTGTAACAAAATTTGAGACTATTTTACAAATGAATAAAACTTTAATTTCTTCTATCATATCGACACGAAATGGAAAAAGGAAAGGTTTCACCGGAAATGGCTCCAGTTTTGAATTTTTAAATGGAACACCCTGTATTTTGTAACATTTTTGGATTTTTGAGACAATTCTGGATCAGAATGTGACATTTTGAGAATATTTTACGCCTACTTCATTTTTTTAGAGTCACTTTTAATATTGCATCTAGGTGGCCATGATCGGACGTAAACTAATCTGAGGAGCTCAAGTGATGTCAGAAAATTATAATCGCAGAGTTTCAGTGGCTAGTATGATATATAGGAATAAGACAAGTTGGCAAAATTTTATTTTCGTGTATAACTACTATTTTTCACATGGCGACCCTTTTTTGACAAGCCCTTTCCGAAAGAAGGATTCTTTTACGAATCTAACGATACTAATTTATTTGCGATTGGTTTGAAAATAGGAACATAAATTGAATATTACTGAGGAAAATACTGGATAATAATTTATTTACTTTGGTCAAGTGTGCCATAGATATCCATGATGCATAATATTTCGAAGTTATTTTTATCAAGTCTTCTTTGGAAAATAAAACACTCAATTAGGTAATGACAGTGACATAAGCTTTATGAGCAGACCGTAAAAGTTTCCTAATTCTCGTTTAATTTGAGTTTAATTTTTCTTCAAAATCATTTTTACTCAAAGTGAGAAAGTGGATATGTTATAAATATTTGGAGAATGTCATAGAAATTCAAGGAATGCTGCTGAGTTGTATGTTCAGAGATATCCCAATCGGCAAACATCCAGCCATCAGTATTTTCCATATGTTGAGAATCGTTTTAGACAAGAAGGAAATCGAGAGGCGGAACAGAGGTTTATCATGAATGAAGAGACTGAGATTAACGTTCTTGCAATGGTTGAGGTTGATGAAACGGTTTCTTTAAGATAAATTAGTCAAGAAATGCAGATAAGTTTCCAACCAGCAAGAAAAATACTGAAAAAGCACGGATATCGAGCATTAAAATATCAGTCACATCAACATTTGTATGCTAACGATGGCGATAGACGGGTAGTGTTTTGTGATTGGCTGCTTCGAAATCATGGAGTTGACCCAAATTTGTATCAACTTTTTTCTATTTTCCGACGAATCATGATTTACAAATAATGGTATGTTCAATAAGCAAAATACTCAGTACTGTGCCCAACAAAATCAACATTCAATTTTCAAGACAGGTTTGGCGTCAATGTCTGGGCTGGTATCGTTGGAAACAGAATAATTAGGCCAATATAGTTCAAAGGTCAGTTAACAGGGGTTTAAAGGTACTTAGCTTTTCTTCAAAATGAAATCGAGGATCATCTTGATAATATACCCTTAGCCCTCCCTCATAGTACCAGATATGTCCTTAATTACTCAATAGAGCATTTTAATAATCAAGTTATGGTAACCAATGGTCCAGTACAGTGGCCTGCCTGCTCACCGGATCTCACTGTGCTCGATTTCTTTATTTGGGGATATGTTAAAGAGAAGGTTTACAGTCCCAGCCACTCTTGAAATCTTAGAAGAAAGAAATTCTACGGGCATCTATATGTATAACGCCTGAAATGTTACGAAACGTGTTTAGAGAAACGATTGAACGAGCTGAAATGTGTCTTGAACAAGGAAAAATGCACTTTGAAAATTTACTACAGTGAAAGTTAATGAATTTTAGCCATGACACACTTGACAAAAGTGAATAACTTATTATCCAGTATTTTCCTTAGTAATATTTGATTTATGTTCTTATTTTTAATCCAATCGCGAATAAATTGGTATCTTTAGATTCGTCAAAAAATCCTTTTCTTGGAAAGTGATTTCCAAAACATGGTCGCCTTTTGAAAAATAATAGTCAGATACGAAAATGTAATTTTGCCAACTTGTCTTATTCCTATTCATCATACTAGTTACTAAAACTTTGCGATTGTAATTTCCTGACATCACCTGAGGTCCTCAGATTAGTTCACAGCCAATCATGGCCACCTAAATGCAATATTAAAAGTCACT
Organism: Gonioctena quinquepunctata; assembly: GCA_018342105.1. Classification (NCBI taxonomy): domain Eukaryota; kingdom Metazoa; phylum Arthropoda; class Insecta; order Coleoptera; family Chrysomelidae; genus Gonioctena; species Gonioctena quinquepunctata. Next base: position 413,180 of record JAFIRS010001171.1, on the reverse strand, counting down.
CTAAAAACATTGAGTTGGCGTAAAAACTTTTTTAAATGTCACCTGATCCATAATTCGCTTAGAAATTCAAAAATGTTTCAAGTATTTTGAATAATTTCTTAGCTAAAGCCATCGTGTCACTTATCTGACTTAAAAAGTAATTGAATAGCCTTTTTAAAGACAAGCTTTCATTTGAAGGCACTAAAAAGTAAAAAAAATAATTGCTTTGGATGTGTGACGTAGGTTATTCCGTGAGTTATACATTCAAAAGCTTGTCGCGCAAGTTTTCAGTTCGAATACAAAAGCGACAAGCTTTTGAATCTATAACTCACGGAATAATCTACGTCACACATCCAAAGCAATTATTTTTACTTTCCAGTGCATTTGAATAAAAGCTTGTCGTTGAAAAGGTTTTTTATTAATTATTTTATTTTGTGCTTTTTAGTATTTAAGTACACCTTAATCTATGCATTTTTGTTAAAGCATCGTTATTATGAAGCCTTTTTACTGTAATTTCTGAGTTATTTAGTCCTTCAATGAGAAGGTCGTCTAAAGATTAACTCGTCCGCCATCTTCTTTTTTTAAAAAAAAAAACCAAATTATAAGTCCGACCCCAAAAACCCGACATACCAATTCATAATCGAATCGGGCCATAATTACAAAACTCGTCCGCCATCTTGAATTTGTGAATTTTGATAAAAAATTCATAATCTTCGACCCTGAAAACCCCCACATACCAATTTTAAATAGAATTGGACCATAATCACAAAACTCTGCCATTTTGAAAACAAAACATTAAACCCACATCAGAAAAATTGTTTCAGAGAATGAACTGATCATAAAAATAATAAAAATTTACTATCTAAATGTTTTGAGGATATGGCAGTACATTCGTCTACATTTTGAGGGTTTCCTATCCTTGGAAATGAAAATAATTCGTTTTTATCTATAGGCAAATTCGTTAAATTACTCCAAAACGTTACTGTGTTTTTTAGTTGCATGAGTTTCTTGCTTCGACGTATTTTCTTCTTGTCTCCAAGCACAGCATAATTTCAACCCTCTCTCTAAATCTGTGAATATTGAATCAAATATTCAATATCTTATGGAATAATCACCAAAAACAGTCATTATACAGGGTGATTCAAAAGTACTTTGACAAACTTCAGCAGGTGATTCCTCACAATATTCTAATATGAATTGCCCATATGAATATATGTCTTTGAACGCTTCGTTTCCAAGGTACAAGGTGTTAAAGTTTTATTTTTATTTTCGTTTTTTTCAAATAACTTTCGAAATACTGACTTTAATTGAACGAAAATTGATAATGAGAGGTTTTTTGAGGTGTCGAATTCGAACCTGATGTTATTATTGCTCTTACTCGTAGGGGGCGCCACCTACACGACTTTTTCTTTCTGAAAATCCATAACTTTTTTGAGCGTACTTCTAGTAAATTTTTCATTAAAAAATCAATTCCTTTATCATAACTACGTGAAAAAGATCCCCCTATCACAAGTCGCTATAAGCAACCGTTTTCTAGATATTTGGACTTGAAAATTTCAAGTCGATTATTTGATAATCAATGCGTGCTGAAGTTATAACCACCATTTGGCATTTTTCACAAGAATGCTTAGGAAATGAATTTGACGTTTTAAGTAAGTAGTTTTGGTTATTACATATTATGTGTCAGTTAAACGTTTTGTTGATTTGTTGAAGTTTCTGTAAGTTTTAAAACACTAATTCTGAAAAAATGGATTATTTAAACAATAATGCTCATTTGGCCGATATGCATTTCGTTATGGCCTTGCGGATGGCAATGCGCGCGAAGCAAGACGTATTTACCAGGAGCGATTTCCTAATCGAGTACTGCCTTCAGCTCCAACATTTACCAGTCTCCACCGTCGTTTGGCAGAAACAGGTAGCTTTAAGAGGGTAGCTGATATTATTGGAAGACCACGAGCAGTCCGAACCCCAGATTTGGAAGAAGCTGTTTTGTACGCTCTCGAGGAGAATCCAGAAACAAGTACAGGAATAATTGCTGAAGCTCTAAATTCTACTCAGTCCACAGTTTGGAGAATTATCCACGATCAACAATTTCATCCATACCATATTCAAAGGGTACAAGCTCTTTTGCCACGAGACTTTCCCCAACGCATTACTATGTGTCAGTGGTTTTTGAGAAAATTGGCGGTAAATGCTCAATTTTTAAGATATGTATTCTTCATGGACGAGGCAAGCTTCTCCCGAAATGCTATCACAAACTTCCATAACAACCATGTTTGGGCTCTGGAAAATCCGCACGCAGTTAGTGAAAGATATTATCAGTATCAATTTTCTGCAAATGTATGGGCGACAATAATTGATGATTACTTGATAGGTCCTTTCTTTCCTTCGTTCCGACTGAATAGCGCAACTTACTGAGACTTTTTGTAAAATGAATTGCTGAGACTACTTCAGAATGTACCATTAGAAATTCGTATCCGCATGTGGTTTATGCATGATGGGGCTCCAGCCCATTTTAGCGTTGTAGCCAGGGAATTCCTTAACAAATCTATGGATCGGTAGGGGTGTAGAAGATCCTAACCAGGCGTGGTCACCAAGGTCCCCAGATCTAAACCCGCTAGATTTTTATTTTTGGGGACATTTGAAGTCACTGGTTTATAAAACTCCAGTAGCAAACGAGGAAGATCTAAGAAACCGAATAGTAGACGCCTGTGAAACAATAAGAAACACACCAATAATTTTTGAGCGGGTACGAGATTCAATGACTAGAAGACTGAATGCCTGTATCTTCGCTGAAGGTGGACACTTTGAACAATTCATTTGAATACAATTTAGTTTTCTTTATTTTATTTTATTCTACATATTCAAAATTTCTTGAACTAAAATGTTGGTAATAACTTCAACACGCATCGATTATCAAATAATCGACTTGAAATGTTCATGTCCAAATATCTAGAAAACGGTTGCTTATAGCGACTTGTAACAAGAAGAGATTTTTTACGTAGATATGATAGGGGAATTGATTTTTTCACTGAAAAATGTGCTAGAAGTACGCTCAAAAAAGTTATGAATCTTCAAAAAATAAAAAGACGTGTAGGTGGCGCCTCCTATGAGTAAGAGCAATAATAACATCAGGATCGAATTCGACACCGCAAAATACCTCTCAATACCAATTTTTGTTCAATTAAGGTCGGTATTTCGAAAGTTATTCAAAAACGTATCTTGGAAACGAAGCGTTTCCGGACATATATTTATTTGGACAATTCATATTAGAATATTGTGAGAAATCGCCTCCTGAAGTTTGTCAAAGTACTTTTGAATCACCCTGTATATAAATAAACAAAAACCTTTTTATGGTGATTTCTGAGTTCTGAATCGAAAAGAAGTGGCAGATAACAGAGAATACGAGTGTAGGAGAATTTCCATGCTGCCAACAAATGTGATAGGTTTGATGGTTAAATAAACTCGTTGAATATCAGAACGTTTTTCTTCCTAATCCATCCTTATAATTTATCAGTGCAAAAACAAATTTAAAGCAATTTGTAAACGAATCGAAGCCACGCGGTAATAATAAGCCAGATTCTGCAAGTACATAATATACAGTATCTAGTATAGCTGAATGTAGTGCAGTAGGAGTACTTTAATATTATGTTATAATATTATTTTGTAGGAAGCATACACATCTTTGATACACCAAATTCAGTTCAGGAAATTTATCGGTCCGTCTCTGTTGATCCCCACATACAGGCAAATTCCCAAAACGCGAAAGACAGTTAGGGAGATATTTAGTGCAGAGGAGCTGACTTGATAGTTAAGCATTCTCTCTATCCACCCACTTCCCCGGGCCGTTTGGGTTGACAGTATCCTGAAGCTATAAGCGTGACGGGAAAGAGGGACCAGGAGGAGAGGGGCGGTTTGAAGGCAGTGGTTTCAGGGGGGCACCACCTCGTGTGTTCTTGTAGCTATGGGCATATTAAGCCTCCTATAGTTTGGAACTTTAATTAGTTACAGAGAACCTTCCAGCTTTGTCGCGCTATTGTGATTTAATGCGCCAATATGTGCGTTTGATATCAATTCGAGGTAGAAAAACAGAATCTCCAAGCTGTGGCCCTGACGAAGAGATTGTTGGAATCAAGCTTATTATTTTACTTTGAATTGAAGTATGCATCTATTTGAAAGAATAACTTCTGACCTCCACTCCACTCCTTTATATATGTATCATCATTAACTCGTATATGGTAAAACTAAATATTCTGAGGGATCCATTCCAGAGTCAAATTCCTTGGGGAAATTATGAATTGTTCCAAAATATGTAATCACTGATTATTAGCTGAGAAAATCTGTAGAAAAGGGACAGGGATAGGCAATCGAATCACTATACAATGTTCACGAAGGAGACAGAATCTAACCTTACTTTGCTATCTAAGTTGCTCGCATCTAATCGCTATATTCAATATTGTTATTAGAAGATCAAATATTTTACCTGTAGGTGCTGCCCATTTATAGATCTTTATAGTATGAGTGTCTTATTAGCCATATAAAACACGAAAGCAAAGCAACCCGAGAGCGCAGCTGGTATGTTATAAAGTCGAAGACTTTCCCTAAATTTTCCCAAAATTTTTAATTTGTGAGAAGGTTATGATAAGGTTTCTGTGACAAATGGTTTGTTTATTATGTGAGTCTAAATTGTTGATCGGAAAAAAAAATGTGTCTATTGATATAAATATCAATGTAAATGTAAAAATAAATTAGTTGACTCAATTATTTTTCTTGAAATTACAAATGAGCTCACAGGCAATCGAATCACTATACAATGTTCACGAATGAGACAGAATCTAACCTTACTTTGCTAACATTGCTATCTAAGTTGCTCGCATCTAATCGCTATATTCAATATTGTCATAAGAAGATCAAATATTTTACCTGCAGGTGCTGCCCATTTATAGATCTTTATTGTATGAGTGTCTTATTAGCCATATAAAACACGAAAGAAAAGCAACACGAGAGCGCAGTTGGTATGTTATAAAGTCGAAGACTTTCCCTAAATTTGTAATTTGTGAGAAGGTTATGATAAGGTTTCTGTTTATTATGTGAGTCTAAATTGTTGATCGGAAAAGAAACATGTGTCTATTGATATAAATATCAATGTAAATGTTAAAAATAAATTGGTTGACTCAATTATTTCTCTTGAAATTACAAATGAGCTCACTGAATAACTAGAATTCGTGTTACTCTTCAATTATACAAAAATCAGACAGTGTTTTATGACTCATAAGACAATAGAGTCTTATGAGTCATGAAACAAACTTGTGTTTTATTGACGCCAAAATACTTTTGTAAACAGAAGCATTAGGACTTCATAACATGCCAGATAAATAAATAATTTACCAGACCAACTTGTAATTCTGCTACTTGAATAGATTTTGTGCTAAGCTTCTCGAAAGTTTATTGTGCTTACATAATCATTTTATTTTCGATCATAATATTTCAAAATCGAAAAAATTATATGTTGAATTTGAAAAAACCTTCCAAATGTAGAAACCTCAAACAACTTGATTTCTTCATTCAAATTTTATTTTCATGTACATTTTATATCTTCATATGAAGCCAAACCAAATTCATATTTTCTTCAATAAAAAAATAATTTCTTCTGTATATTGACAAAATAGTATGCTGCACAAATAACGTATTAGTGACAATTCTTGCTGATATAAATTCTAAAGAGTGGATTTCATTATTACTTTTCTTTAGTTTGAAAGCTCTGTGCACCAGTAATAACAAATCAAATATATAGGACCGGTACCTGTCATTAAAAAAATGTCTTTATTATTATATATATATATATATATATATATATATATATATATATTTCGAATAAATATTATTTTTTTGCTTCATATTCAATATTGAGTTATCTTTGATATGGTATATTGAGAAGAAATGAAGCCAACCACTTCGATTTTCCTTTTATATATCTGCTATTTCAAATATAAAAAATATTGCGTATATTTTAATTTCGGGCGAATCTAGCTTTACAAATAAGGGGTTGATAATTCGACAAAATATGAGATATTGGGCACGAGGAAATCAAAAATTAGGGAAGAGTGATTTTCAAGTGCGCTTCAGTTTCAACGTATGATGATTAATCGGGTCCAATAATATTTGAAGGACCCCTGATTGGTGCCAGATTCCTGAGGTTCTAGCAGAATGCGATTGAGGACTTCTTAGAAGGACTACCATGGATTTGAGGAATATAATAATAATAATAATAATAATGTTTATTCGGATAGTTTCATCAAAATACTGTTTTTACACTCTATTCCAATGGAGTATGAGTATGAATAAACAAAAATAATCACAAAAACTGTGCGTGGTATAAAATTATTTAATAAATCTCAATTAAATATTTGATATTATCAAACACAGAAAAAAGAAAAAAATATGTGTATATAAAAATTCATGTACAAAAAAAAATGTGGCGTAGAATAAAAAGTACAGAGAAATGACACACCATTATTGCAAAATTATTGTAAATATTGGTAAAATTAGAATTATAAAATATAATTAAATATATATGTTTCAAAACATTGGAAGGATTAGTGGTATTACAGCATGGAAAATATTAAAAATATCAATAGGGGTATAAAAAAATAAAATTGAAGGTGATGTGGATTTGAATTTTATTAAAGGTCGGCTGGGGGTAGGTTGAGTATCATTAGAGTCAGGTCACGTATTTCTATCAGTGTTGATTATTCTGCGAAAAAATATACGTTTTTTGTCAAGTACCCATTTTTTTGTTCTAGGTTTGAATTGATTGAAGGTTCTGCTGTTTCTACTGTTCGATGGCAATCAATTAAAAAGTTTGCTAATTGAGTATTCACAACTACGTTGGCCAATGGTTTTTCCACACAATATCGAGTAAAATTTATCTCCTTTCTGCCTGTTGCATAGCTATGAGAGGGTTTATGCAGCAGTATCTTACCGAAAATGATTTTTAGAATCCACCTCTGCACTACATTGAGATTTTCAAGATGCACATCACTTACTCCTTCCCAACCCAGTATAGGAGAGAATAGTCTGTACCAGTGAATAATATATTGTCAGTTGGGATATGCCAAAGAATTTTTCAGATACTTTAATCGTGATAGTAGCCCTCTGATTTTTCATACATTAAATTTCATCTGGTGATCCCATCGAAAGTGTCTATCTACTATTATACCCCGATATTTTATGGACTATTTTCAACTTTTATCCTTCCTAAATTTGGTAGACTGTTTGCATATGAGACAAAGGGTAAGTATTCAGTCTTTTCCATATTCAATGTTAAACTGAAACCATTTCTTTATTGTTCTCATATCGTTTTCAGCTATGGTTTTTAGTTCACTCCATTGTTTAGCTTGGTATAGTATAGCAGTATCGTCAGTAAAACTGATAATTGTTTCTTTACTTTTCAGTGTCGATAACCCATTAATGTATATTGTAAACAATAGGGGACCCAACACCGTGCCTTGTGGGACACCGTAAGAGACAATTCTAGATTCGCTGACAGCACCATCTATGCTCACCTGTTGTTGACGATCAGATAGGTCACTTTTCATTAGGTTATATACGTTACACCTGATCCCATATGCATGAAGTTAATAGAATAGTAATAGAAACTCATGACCAACGGTATCAAATGCTTTAGAGAGGTCGACGAAGATGCAAAGTGTTGGTAATTTTTCATCCAATTCCTCATATATTTTAGATGTAAGAGTTTGTATTGCATCTTCAGTCGATTTTCCTTCTCTGAAGCCGAACTGCCTCTCTGAAAGTATTGCGTGTTTTTGTAAAAAAAGTTGATATACGCCGTTTTAGAATTTTTTCCACGATTTTGGCAATATATGAGATTAAAGTAACAAGTTTGTAGCTGATAGTTTAATTTTTTCCATTTTTGTATAGGGGTTTGATGATTCCTATTTTTAATGCTGTTGGTAAATATCCCGACTCAAGAAACTTATTTAGCATGAAAGTGAGAGGTGGTGAGATTTCTTGAATAATTTCTTGAAGTGTTTCAGCTCGTATGCCATCATAACCCAGAGCTTTTTGTTTTTCAATTCAGCAATAACAGACTTTACTTCATTCAGATCAGTTTGACATATAAACATACTTTTTCCTAACGGTTCGGTGTTCCCTGTGAAGTCCTCTATTAATGCTGCATATTTTTTCCTAAATCGCTGTAATACGTGTTGAAACTATTACACATTTTTTCTTTATTTGTTATTTCTTCCTGATCTATAATAATTTTTTCAATATTCGTTGAGGGTTTGTTTTGATTACATATGTAATTCAAACATTTCCAGAGATTTGAAGAATTCTCTTCAGTTTTTTCTGGCTAGTATCTGCGTGTTTAATTTTTAATTTTTTTAATTTTTTTAATTAAAAATTATATTTTCTATTATTCCGCACTTGTTCATATAATTCGTTCCGTTTAGTTTTACTTGGATTTTGGGGTAAATAAGATTTGGGAATTTTCCTTCTTTTTGTGTTTTTGTTAATGTGATTTTTTAATGTATCAATGAATTTTTCGGCCATTTTATCCAGATTAACATCATTGTGAAAATTCCTTTTATTTCAGTTAATCTCTGCGCAAGTTTATATAGTTTGTATAATATTTGTATAGATAGTTATTCATTCCACAATTTTTATATATTCCGATTTTCTTGAATCTGATAATTACGGAAGAGTGCTTAGTTAACTCATAATTCATGATATAAGATTCTATATCTTCCTCATTGGTGATATCATGTTTAACAAAGAAATGGTCGATACATGTTTTACTTTCTGAAGGCGATGTATTTCCAACAGGATGACGCTCCTTTCCATAATTCTGGGAACCTTCAACAGTGATATGAAGATATACGGCATGTACATGTATGGTCCTGTCATATGGCCTCCAAAGTCACCTGATTTGACTCCCTTTTTTTATTTTATTAAGGTCATTTGAAAAACAGTGTATATGCAACTTGCGTTACAACTCATAGAATCCTGCATCTACGAGAAAGACGCGCATAACAGCCCTGCAATGGGCGAGATCACTAATTCCTGGAGAAAATACCACAATCTCCAGAACGATAAGAAAAGTGGTTATTTTTTTTTCGGAGTAGTTTTTCCAAAAATAATTCCCAAAGAAATGCTCCTGTTTAAACACTGCGAAAACCGTGCCAGGGTGTGACGTAACAAGTTCAGATCTATCACCGATTGCTGAAAGCGCAAGATAATTACAGAGTTGCCAAGCGTTATTCATAATATTTCTTTACAATATAAGAAGGCCAAAAGAATAATGACAGCACTCGGTATACATACATACCATTCAAATCAAGAGCAGCTATCAAATGAGGAGTATTCATTTCAATATAACACATGCTCACAGTACTTCTGTTTCATTCATAGGATGAAACAAAATAACATTTCTTCAGAAGTTCCGCAAAATATTAACACTGGCAACTTGCCGATCGCGGAAAGTCCCAGAAATTACATCGTTGCCAAACGTTATCCATAATATTTATATATATATATATATATATATATATATATATATATATATAAGATTAGGCCAAAAAAATAATGATATGGCACTCAGTGTACATACGAATTATTCAAGTATAACTAAATCAAGGATAGCTATCAAATACGAAGTCTTCATTTCAATATATGGCATGCTGACATACGTTCTGATTTATTCATAGGATGGAAGAGAATAACGTTTTCTCAGAAGTTTCGCAAAATAGTGGCACTGGCAACTCAGGAAAATGCCAAACGAATGATCTCAAAATGAGCCACCTTAAACACCTAGATAATTATTTTTATTGTTTTTTTTTCTATCAGGTAAAAGAATTGATCGCACATTTCAATGCGGCATATTATTCAATATTCGTAATGATGAATGGTACCACGGTACCAATATAGTTCCATTAGAAATTATGTTTTTTTCCAAAAATATGTTGATAAACTTTTTTTACCCGTAAATCATATAATTTGATATTTTCGACAATAGTTCAATCAGGAAAATCGGAAAAAGTATGGCAATGACGGCACGATGAAAAACTGGGAATGGAATCAAAATGAATATTGATGTTTGAAATGTCACTTATGTGATATCATTGAATTCAGTTCATCAGACAGAATTCGTAAATGCAATAATATACAGAATCTGAAGAAAGTACCACTTCGTGTATATATATATATATATATATAAATATATATATATATATATATATATATATATATATATATATATAACCCCCTTCAGATTCCTATCCCCATACAAATTGTCCTGAGAATTTGTGATTGTAAATTTTTAATAACTATGAAAATATTTTAAAATTTGAAACAAAAATCGTAGGGTGCGTGCAATAGATAATTGATTCATGAATAGTTCACCTACGTCATTCACAATTTTTATGAACTGTTGTGTGGGTTTTCTCAACGACAGCTACTCTCTACACTCCTTATCTATTGCATGCATCCCTTGTTCTTCATTTTGAATCTTACCTGTATTTTCATAGGCATTAAAAATTCACAATCATAAATTTTCAAAACAATCTGTATGGGGTTGGGAATTTGTATGGTGCTAGGAGAAATTATTTTATACTTTTACTTCGTTTTGAAAACGTTGTATATTAAACAAAATTAAATAATTATTTTCTGCTTTGTTGTTTGGTGTCTGTGAAATGTTATTTCTTTATTTATTTATTTTTCACTTTTTTCAGACAAATTAACAGACAGACGAGAGAGCGAGTTAACATTGCATTGTCATGAAGTTCTGAGCTATGTTTCGAACCTCTAGCTCATCGGGAAGTTAGTTTAAAATCTATTGCAAAATTAGAATCGAATACACAGAAAGACAAGAAAGCTCTTTTTTTTAATTTTAGAGTCTCTAGTTCATCGGGAAGTTAATGTTAAATAGATTGCAAAATTTGTACCTAACAGACAGAAAGTAAAGCGTGTTAATAAAAACGTAAAAAATCCTTGTCTCAACCAATGCAGGCTAAATGCCACTGGCACTCTTTTAATATGCTCCGTTACATATTTCAAAGAACTGAAACGAAAATTAACAAATGACCTAAATTTCAACGCCCACAATATCTAATGTTGAGGAACCGAATTTAAATACCATAGGGCATTGACTATATTCCTCAGAACTATTGTTTAATAGGTTTGGATGATGTTTTTGTTCGAATCTTTGGCACACCCCAAACAGAGTTAAATGGCATACAGCCACACTGACTTCAGGACTCAGTTGTAGATCAGGATGTTGTTATATAGTGATATCTGGTCATTTTTGTCCAAATACTATATTGTTCGTATTTTAAATCAAGTTCTCTCTTTTTCATGATGTGGTGTTTCCGTCTCAGCTCGACATCTAGATTCATACCAAGATATTTGCGACTGTTTTCATATGGCATAGTTGTCCCATTCATACTCAGCTTTGGAGGATCCGTATGTTTCTTGTTGGTAAAGGTATCTGCTCACTAGACCGGACCGTGCCATGACCGTCACCGGACCAGCACAAACCCGTGTATTCAAGTCCATATGCGTGCATGTCGGTTGTGGAATGGTGAAGTGAGCGTTGTTCCAGTATTGATAACCTAAACAATAATTATTCGTATGAGTCAGAACGATTACGGTCATGGCATGATCCGGTCAAGTGAGCAGGTACCCCTTACTTATTTCAATTCATTTCACTGGATATTTTTTCTCAATTCTAGAAGTTCATTGGTTGCCAATTGTACTGTATTCGTAGATGTGTGTTATCTCCCTAGCTGAAAGAAGTAACGTCTGAAATATCTCAGATATATCTGGGAGTAATGATATGATTATACATCATTTCTGTATTTTTCTGGTTTAGGTATTCTGATTACTTCCGCTACCTGCCAGATGTCAGATATGTTTCTGAGGCGACATGTCACATTCATCAGGTAAGTGAACATAACTATACCTTTTCTGAGTAATTCCTTCAATCTTTTCCTAGTGATGAGATTTAACCCTAGAGCATTTTTGATATTGGTTTTGATACTTTTAATTGCTGAGTCAACTTTCTTAGGTATGGTTGGATTACATAGTTGGTAATTTCCTCCAGACCAAAGTCAGTTTCTATCGAATTGGGATGGAAGATGTTTGGTATCCCTGGCCCATGGTCCCATTACTTTTCTTGTGCTACTGATCTTTTGAATTTTCGAATAGTTCTCCATAGTGAGTACACGTTCTTCTTATATGCGGATATATAACTGTGTCTTCTTTGAGTTTATGAATCTATCACTTCAATTTCTGAAATTTGTTGTTCAGAATACTTCAGAAAGGTCTTTCAAGTGTTGCCATATTCTTCGCGATAATTATCTCATTTCATGATGTTGGTGGTTTCTCTAGTGTCCCGAATGATTGTGATATATTTTTCGGACTTATATTCTAGCTTCATATTTAGCTTGATGTTTGAATCGATCATGTCCTGAAAATAAACTGTAAAACAATACCAGTACCAATAGAACCAGTTCATGATTTCATCAACTTTCTTCAGATAATTCTTCAACTAAGAGTTGAAATCACTGCAATGGTCGGAGTTAAGGAGTCAAGGTCTCTTTCTCATCAACGAAATTAGCTGAAACTCTTCTAGTTATGAAGAAATCCAGTGAGTCTGGAATATTATCGACGTCTGTTGGCCAGTATGTAGGTCCACCAGATCTTTTATTGTATGTCTCACTGCAACATATTTTATTGTTATTTATTTCGATCCTCAGTGTATGTATATTTCGCATTGTAGTGCCCCCCTATTATGAATCGTTCTCCAGTTTGTTGAAGAAAGTATCTATAGTTTTGTGTTAAGATATAATATTTTGGAGGTGGGTATATTTTCCCCACTACCTTTTTTAGTGGACTTTTCCATACATTAGCACTAGTTGCATCTGATTTCTTCATGATGATTGGATGACTCCTTTAGAGCACTTCACCTCTTGCTTTGATTGGGAGAAGACCATGGGTACCGACCTAACAAATTATTACTTGCATTAGCTCTAATTAGGTCAAAACGAGACATCCCTGTCATAATTACATGTGTTTTTCCTGGTGGAATAACAGTCCGGAAGGAAAACTTGATAGGAGATTGCGAGCTGGTTAAGTAGGCAGCGACTTCCATGCGAATAGATACCCAGATGGGAAACGCTCAAATATTGAAGGGCATCAGTTAATCCTTGAATTATTTGACAACGGATGAATATAAAGCCGCCATAAAATTCATTGCTGTGGCGAATGACGTAATTAGTCCTCAGAGTCATCAAAATGACGAACCAACCTGGTCCAGTCGAAAAACAAGAAGAGAGAAAAGAGGTAATCAAGAATCATCAAGTTATGGTCCTCACCAGTGGTATTCGTTACCAAGAAGGATGAATCTGCAAGATTCTGAATGGATTATAGGTAGGAGACTTCATGACGTTAAATCGATGACACATCAACCACATTGGCAGATTTGTTTTTTTTTAACTCTGGACATGAAGAATGAATTTTGGTAGGTGGGCATACAAGAAGACGATGAAGGAAAAACTGCGTTTACGATTGGTAACGGATTGTACTAGCTTATTTTTATGACTTTTGGTCTCTGTTACGTCCTAACAACCTTCGAGAGATCCCAGGCAACACCAAGAGGTCCTTAATATATCTTGGCGAACTCTTTTTAGAAAATTGTGACGCCTTTTGTAACTTCTCTGAGAGGTTGTTGAGAGCTCTATATCTCCGTCAAATGTCCGCTGCCGGGATATTCTCAGCGAGGTCTTAGTGATATCCCACGTGGAAATTCTCGAACAATACACTATGGCGAGATCTTGTGGTGACTACTTTGGGAAATTCTCATTTACATCTCATGTCGAAGTTTCTGTGAGCTCGCATGATCATCGCAGGCACTGCCTCTGGCGAGTTCTGTGGGAACTTCGCATATACAGCCTTTTGGCGAGTTCTTTGAGATCTATGTGAGGTTGCTTGGTGTGCTTCTGGCGTGGTCCTCAAGAGTTGTATAGGAAATTATCATATATTGAGAAAGAAAAAAACGATCTCAATTGAAAATTAAAAAACATTTTTTTTCAGAATTAGAAAAAAAATCTAAGATGAATAATTTAACTTACTTTTCGTAATATCTAACAGAAAACAACTACTTCCCATCCACTATAGCAGGCTGGACATTGACATTTTCTGATATATAGAATTTATCACAATAAATATTGTGAAACATCCCTCAATTTCCACCTGAAAAATTCCTATAGTGAATATTTGCATTTTCATTCCGATATTTGAAAAAAAAACTTCCTCAATCAAGATTGGATAAAAAGTTTTTGAATCAAATATCTGAATCAAAATGTAAATCAGATTTCTTCAGGTTAAAAGTTAGGGATTTCGCACAATAGTTTTCTGTTAGATAATACAAAAAGTATCTTCAATTTTTCATCGTTGATTTTTTCTAATTTTGTTTTTTTCTCATTTCTCAATTGAGAATAATGTTCCCTTTTTCAACATGGAAAACCTACTGAAAGGTTATCCTGAACGATGAAAGATATAGTTTATAAAGAGAAGTTCCCATCGGGATACTCAAACTTAGTAAATCTATATTGTATTGTTTTTTCGAATTATACCTGAAAAATGTAAAAAAGTTGGATTCAATTTATATTTCTAGTGCTTCGATAGTTTCGTAGATAACCTCATTCCATAATTCAGACAAAAGTTCCACCAACTGAGCAACTGACGCAACTACTCTGGATATAAATAATAACTGCTGTTCTTCATGTTAGTCTGAACAAATTAGGTGAATCTTACATTATTAAGAATATTGTAACGTAAATAAACTTAACTTGGTTTTACTAATTTATTTCACACTTAATCTACAACTTAATTTATATTACTACGCCTCTGTATAGCTCGATCGTATGGGCTCGTTCAGAGTCTCCACTCCCTCTTGAGGGCTGTCTATTTATCTCCGATACAGCATTCTCGATGTTTCCAATTCTGGCGGTTGGTGCCCAGCATGTTCTAGTTATTTCCAATATCGACCGTTGTTATCATGCCGCGGCGTGACTGGATTGTTCTCGAATATCTCCGGGGATGACCTCATCGTTGTCGATGGCAACGCGTGAGGCGACAGGTCCGGCCTAGGTTCGTTACATTGCCCCCTTCTTAAAGACATTTCGTCCCGAAATTTCATCCTTGGAGTGTGACGATATCTGCATGACTCCCCATATCTGCACCGTGAAGTTCGATGGAAGTAACACTCCACGGTCTTCAGGATCGGTCGTGGAAGAGGGTTACAGCAAACCAAAATCTTGACGCCGCTGGATCTGAATATCGCCTCCAGCATACTTCTTATGACTTTCCAGTCCAACCCATCAATACCACAGGACAATTTTGGAATTGCTAGATCCACCAGATTCTGGTCCACCATAGTATCTCTTAGTTTGCTGAGACTCTTCCAGACATCTTCATAGGACGGTTTATCTTGGGAATGCCTCTTGGTAACTAGGTAGTAGATGTTTCTCTGGCCTTTCTTCAACTGTAGCACCCCACCAACTCCTGGATTCTGCTCCCGCAGTGTTTGGAGTTGACCAAATTTCTTGGAGAACACTACGGCGATGCCCCTGGACATTCGAAGATCTTCTGCCACACAGTGCGCTAGTGCGTAGTCAGCAGGCACCTCGAAAAGGTCTCGTGACTCCTCTCTAGTAACCCCATGTAGAACTTTCTGCCCGTTTGAATACAAGGACATGAACTTCTCGAACGTCATATCATCCTCCGGTGGCTTGAGGGTGCGAACTTGGTCATGGTTTCCAGCGTAAGGGGCCAACCTGTTGAAATGGACGACCCTTGGTTTCCCTCGGGGTGGCTTATGGATTCGGTACACAAGGTCGTTTATCCTTTTCACGATTTTATACGGGCCTTCCCACGAGTTCCGCAACTTTGGTGATAGTCCACGACGACGTTTGGGGTTGTACAGCCAAACCAGGTCATCAACCTTAAATCCTCCAGCGTCGGCCTTGATGTCATAGGTCTTCTTCATTTTATCGCTGGCACTCTGGATGTTCAACCGGACTCGTTCGTGGATGTCGTCCATTCTCTGCCGAAGTTTGCTGACGTAGTCCTCTCCCGCAGTGTCTTGTCCTGGCGGTATCCCAAACTTCAGGTCACAAGGCAGTCGCAGTTCTCGGCCCATTATAATACTAGCAGGAGTTTGACCGGTTGACTCGTGTACTGCGGATCGATAGGCCATCAGGAACAAATGAAGATACTGGTCCCAGTCTCTTTGATGGTCAGAGACAACCTTGGACAAGTGGCGGTTAATCGTCCTGTTCATCCGTTCCACCATTCCATCGGACTGCGGATGTAGGGCCGTGGTTCTTGTCTTGCGGATGTTCAGCAGTAGACATATTTCTTGAAAAAGGTTGGATTCGAAATTTCTGCCTTGATCCGAGTGCAGCTCCATTGGAATACCGAATCGACATATCCACTCTTTCACCAAGATGTCGGCAACGGTGATGGCTTCCTGGTTGGGCAGGGCATAGGCTTCCGCCCACTTACTGAAGTAGTCCATTGCCACAAGGATGTATTTATTCCCGTGGTCGGATACGGGAAACGGGCCGGCGATGTCAATGGCGATTCTCTCGAACGGGCTGCCTACGTTGTACTGACGCATCGGGGCCTTGGGTCGTATTCGAGGTCCATTGCTAGCAGCGCATACAGCGCACTTTCTGCACCAGTCCTGGACGTCAGCTTGACAATTGGTCCAGTAAAACCGTTGCCTCACTTTCTGCAGGGTCTTCGTCACTCCCAGATGTCCTACAGCGACTCCATCATGGATTTCCCGCAGCACTTCCTCTCTTCTGTTCCTGGGAACAATTATTTGGCGTCTGTCTTCCCCACCAATATCGGCCTCCAGCACACGTTTCAGGATCCCATTGTCCAGAATAAGAGAGTTCCATTGTGCCCAATAGGACTTAACAGCCGGCGAGTAACCTGCGACTTCCTGCCATGATGGTCTTCGATTGCCCTTCTTCCAGCTGACAACTAAGCAAAGGTCGGGGTCTTTCTCTTGGTCTTTCTGGATCTTGCTGTCATTCCAGTTGTCATCCATTGCCGCGGTTCTACAAAGTGTTGCTTCTTTCTCTTCTGCTCGTCGGCAATGTGAGCAATCATCTGGACATGGTCTTCGCGACAAGGCATCTGCATTCTTATGGCTAGTTCCGGCTCGATGTTCGATCTCGAAATCGAATTCTTGGAGTCTCTCGATCCAACGTGCTACTTGACCCTCAGGATTTTTGAACTGTAAGAGCCATTTGAGAGCTGCATGGTCAGTTCTCGACAGGAATCTTCTTCCATACACGTACTTGTAGAAGTGCTCCACTCCCTTTACAACAGCTAACAGCTCTCGCCTGGTGACACAGTAATTGCGCTCTGGTTTGCTAAGCGTCTTGCTGAAATAACCAATGACCTTCTCCTGTCCCTCCTGGATCTGAGATAAGACAGCTCCAAGTCCCACGTTGCTGGCGTCCGTATCCAAAATGAATTTCCCTTTGGGTAGGGGATAGCTCAGTACATGTGCGTTGATCAAAGCTACTTTCAGCTTCCTGAATGAGTCTTGACATTCTTCGGACCACTGGAACTTTGTTTGGCCCTCCGTGAGCCTGGTCAGTGGTTTAGCGATGTTGGCGAATCCCAGCACATATCGGCGATAGTATGTGCATAAACCAAGGAAACTTCGAAGTTGGTGAATGTGTTTTGGGATGGGCCAATCCTTAACAGATTTGATCTTCTGGTCATCCACTGCTACTCCTTCCCCAGAGACAACGTGGCCGAGGTATCGTACTTCTTTTTGGAACAGATGGCATTTCTTAGGGCTCAGCTTCAATCCGGAGTTCCTCAGTCGCAGGAATACTTCCTCCAAGTTTTTCACGTGGTCCTCGAACGATCTGCCGACCACAATTATGTCGTCGAGATACACTAGACACGTGTTCCATGAGAGTCCCTTCAGCACTGTCTCCATCAATCTTTCGAATGTGGCGGGAGCATTACAGAGCCCGAATGGCATAACGGTGAACTGCCACAATCCTGAGCCGATGGTAAAAGCAGTCTTTTCTCGATCTTCCTGAGCCAGTTCTACTTGCCAATATCCACTCTTCAGATCAAGGGTCGAGAAAATCGTGGAACCAGCCAACGTGTCTAGGGTGTCATCTATTTTTGGGAGAGGGTAACTGTCCTTCTTCGTAACATTATTGAGTTGGCGATAGTCTACACAAAAGCGTGTCGATCCATCCTTTTCCTTCACCAGTACGACTGGAGAGGACCAGGGACTGTCAGATGGTTCGATAACTCCTTCTTTTCCCATATCGCCGACTATTTTGTCAGCCTCTTCCTTCTTGGCAATCTTGTGCTGGACCACATTAGTTCGACCTCCTTTTCCTTGTCCGGTATCGAAGATGTCTTGGTACTTTTTGACTAAATCTCTTAGTTTGGGCTGTTGAGCTGGTTTTATATCTTTGGAAGAGATGGCAACTAATTTCTCTAGTTCTGTGGGCAAGTTGTTGGGTTGGCTAATCGTACCTCGTACGCCCCGGATCACAGATGAAACTGACGAGCAGTGAAATTGTTCCTTTCTTTAAGGTAACTGGAAAGTAATTGACATTCATGACCCTTACCGGTACCAATTTGTCAGCACGTAACAGGGTTTTCCCTAGGGCAATCCCTCGTCCAATTTTCTCATCATGAAGTTTGGGCTCGAACATCACCACGTCTCCACTGCTCGCACTCCCGTCCAGGCGAGCCTCCAGGATGGTTTCAGCCCTCTCAGGTACGCTCACATCCTCAGCCAACAGCACACGGATCAACTCTTCACTTCTCCCATGAAGTACCAGCTCTTCTCCGTTGACACGTAGCACGCCGTCTTTGAAATCCAATTCAAACCCTCTGGAATTCATGATGTCCATTCCGATGATTGCATCGTCTTCGATGTCCGCTACAAGTGCCTGATGTTTCACTTTAGTGCTGCCCAAAATTATTTCAATCGGTAGCTCGCCATATACAGTAGCTGGCTCCCTGTTGCTGTGCGTAGCTTCCAAGTTGTCGGTTCAATTCGTTCCGGTGTTCTGGCAAAGGAAGGCCCGAGAATTGTCCTAGTCGCACCTTTCTGCGCTGGTGCAAGGCTCGTTATTGATGAGACCGTCTACGAAAACACCTCTGTTCTGTCGTTGCAGGATAGCGACATATGCGTTGTTAACCGGGGCTTGCTGGACACAGGCCGACGATTGCCCCTTCTCGTCGACCTTCTTTAGTTTTCCTGCATCGGAGTCGTGTTTTCAAATGTTGGACATTTGCTACGCACATGTCCAATTTTGCCACAATTCCAGCATCTTATCTGTCTTTTCTCAGGCAAAACTTCCTTAATCACTTTCCTTATGGCAGCTTCCAAATTAGCAGGCTCCTGTGAGTCTTCCTCAATCATTCGGATTTTACTCTGGCTTTTGCAAGATTGTTTCGCTGCCTCGAATTCCAAAGCGCGTGCCAGTGCGTCTACGAGATGTGTTGGACGGGCTAGTGTCAACGCTTGTCTGGTTTCTTGGTCACGGAGTCCATCCAGGAATGCTTGAACCGCTAGTCGCTCCATTACATTTTCTGGTGTGGCTGGATATGCGAGACAAACCAAGCGTGCAATGTCAGTTTCGAATTCTTGTAAGGATTCACCCGATTTTTGGCAGCGATTTTTCAGCTGGGAGTGGTATACGTGTTCCAAATGGGCGTGGCCATATCGTAATTCTAGATGTTTAATCAGCTGATCATAGTCCTCCTGTTCTTGGGCGGTGAGAGTTTGTGGAATATTTGTCGCTTCTCCACGTAATGCAAGTGTCAGTGCTACAGCTCTTTCCCCTGCATTCCATCCGTTTGCTTTGGCCGCTGCTTCAAACTGCCGGCGGTAATATGCCCATGGAGCTTTTCCGTCGAACTGAGGCGGCTTCATGGAAAGCTTCCCTATTTCTGAAATGACCTTGACATCTTTTATACCCTCTTGAACTTTATCCAAGTTCAAACTCAAGTCCAGCATTGCATTTTCGTTAACCATCTCTGTGGAGGGCGCACTATTAATTCGTTTTTCCAGCTTACTGATCGTTTCCTTTATTTTATCTACCTCCGTGTTCATTTGCTCCCTAATTTTATCTATCTCTGTCTCTACGGTTCCCATTCTTTCTTCTAGAAAATTAGCCACACCACACAATTCTTTTTTTATGCCTTCTGTGTTTTCCAGGAACTTCTTTTCCAGGCTTCTTGAATTTTCTAGAAGCTTCTCTTCCAGATTTCTAGAATTTTCTTGAAACTTCTCTTCCAGATTTCTAGAATTTTTTTCAAGCTTCTCTTCCAGATTTCTAGCATTTTTTTCCAGGCTTCTTGAATTTTCTAGAAGCTTCTCTTCTAGATTTCTAGAATTTTCTTGAAGCTTCTCTTCCAGATTTCTAGCATTTTCTTCCGGGCTTCTTGAATTTTCTAGAAGCTTCTCTTCCAGATTTCTAGAATTTTCTTGAAGCTTCTCTTCCAGATTTCTAGCATTCTCTTCCAGACTTCTTGAATTTTCTAGAAGCTTCTCTTCCAGTTTCCAGGAACTTCTTTTCCAGGCTTCTTGAATTTTCTAGAGCTTCTCTTCCAGATTTCTAGAATTTTCTTGAAGCTTCTCTTCCAGATTTCTAGCATTCTCTTCCAGACTTCTTGAATTTTCTAGAAGCTTCTCTTCCAGATTTCTAGAATTTTCTTCAAGTTTTTCTATTATCGGACTCAAATCACCTCCGGGAACTTCGAATAAAAATGTTTCGGGGTTCTCACCTTCTTGTATAAGTCCTTCTGCAAGTCTTTCCTGGAGTACTTGCTTTTTACCCGTTGTTTCCAGTTCCCTTTCCTCCAATTCCTGTTTCAATTCCGCTACCTTCAAGTCCGCAAGGCGCACTTTTCTTGAACACATTTTGTCTTTGACGAGGTATCAGTCTGTTTCACACGAAAAGTTTATCAGTTTGTTAAAAATTCACTTCGCGTATTCTTTTCCACGGGCCACCAGTCTATTGTCTGTTTCACGCGAAGAGTGTATCAGTTTATATTCCCACGCACAATTGTCCACTTCGCGAAAACCGGGCCACTGTCTATTTTCTGTTTCACGCGAACAGTGTATCAGTTTATATTCCCACGCACAATTGTCCACTTCGCGAAAACCGGGCCACTGTCTATTTTGGGCGTACAAAAAGGTCTATCAATTTATTTTTCTGACTATCCACTCCACGATCACTTGTTTATTTTCAAAATCTCACTTCCGACACCAATTGTAACGTAAATAAACTTAACTTGGTTTTACTAATTTATTTCACACTTAATCTACAACTTAATTTATATTACTACGCCACTGTATAGCTCGATCGTATGGGCTCGTTCAGACTCTCCACTCCCTCTTGAGGGCTGTCTATTTATCTCCGATACAGCATTCTCGATGTTTCCAATTCTGGCGGTTGGTGCCCAGCATGTTCCAGTTATTTCCAATATCGACCGTTGTTATCATGCCGCGGCGTGACTGGATTGTTCTCGAATATCTCCGGGGATGACCTCATCGTTGTCGATGGCAACGCGTGAGGCGACAGGTCCGGCCTAGGTTCGTTACAATATTTATTTTTCATATAATGTTTTTCAGTATCGAATTGGTAACATTTTTCTACTTCCTCAGATGATTATTTTTCATAGACAGTACAAAAAAAGATAACAGCCATTTCGCGTTAATCATGATCTCTTGAGCACATAATGAAATTATATATCATACGAGGGATTGAACTACACACGTGTTTGTTGCTGCAGCAGAACACTTTGCATTAATACAACTGCATGAGAGAAATAATTTCGAAACAAGTGATGAAATAATATGAAGTTTATTAATCATCTCATCTTACAAGATAAGCTAGAGCTATCAGTAATGTATCTCAAAACAAAATCACAAACAAACTGAAGAAATCAACATTTTGGCATTAATCTAGCTGGTACCAACCTGAAAGCAAATAGTAAAGCATAATTGTTATTTTCTCAATAACTTTCAGATATATTTCGCCAATAAAAACGGAAGTATTTAGTATTTTCAAATTTCATTGACACTGACCATTCTCTTTCATTTCAACACACTTCTAACATTAGGTACAATTCCAAGGTAATGCATCTGTTCATTACAATCTAACATCAAATATATCTAACATTCTTTCCCCGCTAGAAGAGTTAAGTCAATCTTCTAGTTCTAGTTTGCATATCTTCGTTATCTGGCGGCGATATTCTGAGTTCGCCGTTTTTACGTCAACCACCCTGACACGGCCGTCTGGCCCTGGATGTATGGCGATTATTCTTCCCAGTTTCCATTTATACCTGTGTGTTTGATCTTCCACTAATACTACCACATCATCCACTTTGACAGATTGATTGTCCTTCGTCCTCTTACATCTTTTTGTCAGTGTGGGTAGATATTCTTTTACCCATCTATCCCAGAAGGAATTTACCACATACGAGATTTTTTCCATTCCCTCCGTAACCCATTTGCATCTGGATTCATTGGTAGTGATGCCAAATTGTCGAATTGATTTGAATATCCCATTAAAAATGGTTTGAAGTGAGGGCTTCTCCATCCAATGGATCTGCAGAAACTTTGGTCAGTGTTCTACAATTTACTATGGACTCTGCTTCGGCAAAAAGAGTATGCAAGATTTCTTCCCGCAGCTACTGGTCGTGAATAATCTTCCCAATTACTTGTTCTACACTCCCAGTCATCCTTTCCAATGCCATGTGCGGTGGTAAGAATTTAAATTATATACTTCTGGAAGACATCGAACTGACCAAGGAGTGTTTGTTCAGATGTTTCATAGCTTCTCGCGATCATTAGCTGCTTCTCTCAGGTTTGTCCTGTTGTCACAATAGATTGTTTTTGGACATCCTCTTCATGCCGACATTCTCATTATTGCCATTATAGTAGAATCGCTGTTGAGAGTGTTTGCTATTTCAAGATGGATTGCTCTGATCGAAAATCAGGTGAATATTACGCTCCAGCATTTCTCTCGTCTTCTACCAATATCAACAAGGATAAGCCCAAAATAGTTTGATTTGTTTTCGTAGCCCCACCTCAGGAAGTTGGCCCAATAATTTTGGTTGTGGCTTGCTTCGATTGATTCTACACATCAAACATTTTTCAAAATCAGATTTTACAGCAGCTCTCCCATTGATAATTCAATTTTTGCCTGATTCCATTTGGCACCGTTTCAACACCAGTATGATGGAACTTCTCGTGAAAATATTCAATCAGTAATCGCGACTATCGATGTTTGGGGCTCAGAATTATCGAGTGTTTGGTTCTTTTTTCCATGCAAGTTGCCAAATCAGTTCTTCCTCCAATCACCAAAAAGCCTTCCTTCATTTCTGGGAATGGGGTTCTCAATTTGCTGTGGTTGCTGAGAGGTTTGCCCACCTCCAAATTTTGAATTTCCTCCGGGAAGCAAATACGTTGTGAATTTTTGATCAGGATGTTTTCCGCTCCTCGAAGTTCCCCCAGTAATAGTTCTCCAGACTTCTTTTCTTTCCTCAGGATACTTATAAATCTCGAACACCGAGCTGTGACTCGAATTAATTTTTGAAATTTTGAATATCTATTTATATCAGGGAGGGAATTTTCATAGGTCAAAACCAAAAGACAAATTTCTGCAGATTTGATTTCCCTCTTGAATTCTCCATTTCCTTCTATTCCTTTTTCGACATAATTGTATCCTCCACGGGCCAGAGATATTGGGGTTGTTTCAGGAATAACACTTTCTCCAGAGGTTCTAGTAGCATTATCAGCTTCGTTGTTCTTACCAGGTACCCATCGCCAATCTTCGACTCTACTCTTTTCTTGAATTCCATCGATAGGTTAGCAACAAATGGTTTGTAAAATTTTTCTTCTGCCCTCATCCATCCTAGAACACCTTTTGAGTCGGTCCAGAAATATATTTTGTTTATTCGTATCTCGAGCTCAATCTTAATAGTTTCCGCCAACCTGCTTCCCATAACCGCTGCTTGGAGTTACAACCTGGGAATCGAGAGTGGTTTCAGAGGAGCGACTCTTGTTTTTGCAGCAATTATAGATGTTTCGATTTTTTCATTTTCAGGACTCCTAGATAATATACAGTTGCAAATGCTCTTTCACTACTGTCACAGAAAGTATGTATTTGAGTTTCATCTGCTTCAGGAATCAGAAAACTATAACATCGAGGAATTTGGTAGTTTACAATTTTTTCGATGTCACTCAGCCATTTTTTCCAAAATTTCAATATGTTTCCCGGTAAGATTTCATCCCAGGAAATTTTCAATCGTCCAATTTCCTGCATCATAATTTTATCCCTCACAGTAAATGTTGACAAAGATCCCAGTGGATCAGAAAAAGACATAATACATTTTAAAATGATTATTTTTGTCGAAATCCTCTTGTTGATATTCTCTATGTCCAGTTTGTAGGAAAAATAGTCTTCATCGGTATTGCACCAGAGTCCTAGCACACGATAAAAGGAAACCTTTCCAATCCCCTACAACTCAACCAACACCGATTCAGAAGCAAGTTTTTTTTGAACATTCTGGGAGTTAATCCAGTTAACTACTCCGAAACCCCCTCTATTCTGTAGTTCGCAGACTTCTGTAATCGTATAAAGTACTTCAGATCCTGTATCTTTGGAGTCTAGGTGGTTATCAACATAGAATTTCTCGATTACTTCTTTTTTAATTCAAGTGTCCGATCCAAATTTTTGGGCGAAAAAATTTGTCACAAATTGTGCGCAACCAGGAGAGCAGGTGGCACCAAATGTCATCCTTCATCTCATAAACATCAGGTTCTCTTTCAGTATTCAAATCTCGCCAAAGGCAGCGTTGAGATATTCTATGTTGCTGTCGTATCTGGACCTGATGAAACATTTCCCTAGCATCACTGCAGAACCCAAACTTTCGTTGTTGGAATTTCCAAATAATTACAACCAAAGACTGTAATAAATCTGTACCAGGAAGAAGTTTGCTATTTGAGCTGATTCCTCTCGAAGTTGCAGCTGCATCAAAACAAGGCGAATTTTATTTGGTTTATTGGGATTTTCTACGGTAAAATAAGCTAGATAACAAAA
Organism: Gonioctena quinquepunctata; assembly: GCA_018342105.1. Classification (NCBI taxonomy): domain Eukaryota; kingdom Metazoa; phylum Arthropoda; class Insecta; order Coleoptera; family Chrysomelidae; genus Gonioctena; species Gonioctena quinquepunctata. The sequence continues at coordinate 388,005 of JAFIRS010001171.1, read as the reverse complement.
GTGCTAGTCGCTTGTTTAAATTTTTTTATTCTTTAGTTATCTGATGTAGCCCTTTTCGATGTAGCTTTAAATTTTTTCCTGATAGGCTCTGCCAAATTTCAATCGCTGTAGTGTTCGGTATCTACTTTCTGGTAGAACATCACCGACGTTTTTCCACAGCAACCCTTCTTCATACCTTTCTCCTGTATATTTGATCGTATTTTCCATAATCCCATTTTATGCGGTGTTACCAGTACTCCAAAATTTTCAGTAGAAAAGCTTTTTTTAATAAGTTCTTGAAGTTCTTCATCAATATTATTCTTCTCGCAGATGTGTAGTGTGTGGGCTCGAAACAATATTTCAGAATTAATTGGACTTGAACCATGCAGGGACCAACCTAATTTACATTTGTTAAATGAAAATTGTGGCATTGCAGACAAATTTTCAAATTACAGAAAAAATCCTCGAGCAGGAATCGAACCTGCGACCTTTGAATTTCTAGTCCATACTCTAACCATCTGAGCTATTGAGGCCACGGATTCCACTGCATTTCGTAGATATCGCGTTTCTCTAGAATTTAATGTTACTTGTGGGAATGGATTATTAGGGTAAGGTATCTCATGTACTATCAGTGGCCATCAAGACTAATTTTAGCTTTTTCCTAACATCGCCGTGAATTGACGGCTTCAGTTAAGGGTTATGTGTTGATCTCCGACCACTGAACAAAGTTGCCAAATAATTGCTACAGGTAAGTTTGATGGACCACACCGTATTTGTCGCGGTACTTAAGATACACATTGTCTTGTCCAATAAGAAGAGCCGGTTTCACGTTATCAGAATCCTGGACTGGGATACCCTTCAAATGAGATTACTTTCTCCACTCAGACATTTTGATTCGTTGTTCCGGGAGCGATACATTTCTGATAGTGCGAACTCCATTCAAGGTAAAGATATTGCTTTCATCGTTCACTTTGGAGATATTCAAATTGATTCTCATCGAATCCTCCTGTATTGCATGCTGTTCGTTTGTCCATTGGAGAAAAAGTGACTCTGATACTCCAACTGATCCCAATTTATCTGTTATCTCCTGGTCTATAAGTGTCACCGTTGAAGCTTCATCGCATAATGCCAAAACTGACAAGTGCCCATTTGGTCCATATAAGATGACTAAAACCATAATGCATTCACTTATATATACCTGTAAAATATTGGGACAAACTGGGGGACACCAGCCCACTTGATGAAGGTAGTTATCTAGAGTTTCAGATTGCGCCGACGTCGTTTCTTGTCATAATTCAGTAAACTGCAATTACAGACTACACAGGGTGTTTTTGTGATTTGTGTCACTGATTCGTTCTGTGATTGTGCTTTTTTTGGCTTTAAGGTTATGTCCATTAGTTGTGAAAACTTTTGAGGTTGACCGATCGATATAACATATTTTAGAACAAACTATTCCATGTACTTATGTCAGTGTTATATAGAATTCTCGAGAGGTGTTCCGAAATAATTCTAATTATGAACCGTACCAATTTATTTTGTATGGTTAATTTTCTATTGATACGGCTTCACCGAGTTTTTATGTATTTCTGTCCCTGTTAGCTCATTATAAAAATCTTATGATGGAGCGGATAATGATTTCATGAAGTGCTGTCAATTACATACAATTACTTAATTTAGCTTTCAAACCAATAAAAGTACGGGAGATGCAATCTCTTTCGCTTTTTGAAAAATCTATATTCTAGTCTGAAGGAGGTGTTTTGCGACATATCTAAAGCTTTTGACTGTTACGTAAGCTCCATCTCTACAGCTTCAGAGGACGGAGCTTCAATTGGTACGAATCATATCTAAGTGAAAGAACCTCTCAGCTTTTTGACAAATTGAGAGGTGTTCACTATTTTGGCAGACAACACGACTATCTTATCGCAAGAACTCAAATTACCTTCATATAGCGGAGTAAAAATAGCTTGAAAGCATGCATTATTTTGGAACCCTGGAGGATTCCATGGATTTTCCTAAAACCTTCTGATATTACTTACTTACTTGCAGGAAAAAGTTATAAACTTATATTCGTGCGCTGCTCGTTTAATAATTGTTTAAACAATGAAAAACAATTTTGTTAGGAAAATTTTAGCCAAATTGATGATGTAGGGGTTTTTGAGGTCGCTGAACCAGAATATGACATTGAGAAACGACGGCGTGGCCAGTCGTGCAGGTGGATTTCATGAATGATAATTTACAGCTAGCTATTTTATGTGTACATCTAAGAGAACAAATTTTTGGGTAAGAGTTGTGGAGCTAATGCAGCTCTATCGAACGACTTATAGTTTGCCGAAATTGGGTATGGAAATAAAATATTTCGAATTTTTTCAACATCTGCCAGGTATTCATGAGAAGTATTTTTGTTTCATTCGGTTGAAAAATGAAGCTTCCACTTAAGATGCCTAGGAACCCTGGTGTATGTACTGATTTGATTTTGTTTAGACTTTTTAGTAGAGATTGTCGCTTCCTACTTCAAATTTTTCACAATAGATGGTGACAAATTGACATTGTTCGACGAATTGGATCTGTTTGGCCATTACAAAATGCATTCGCCAACCTTAGGCAACCTGCACACTGATGCGGAATACGGACATGTCACTTATGAAACTTTCAAACAATTGGAAAATTTGAATGCTTTTCAATCCGATTGCCGCTCCAATGCAGGTGAGTGAAATTGCTAATATAACACATTTTGATAGTTTATAAAATCAATAAGTGGGACTTTTTCTCCGATGATTTTCCATAACTAATTCTAAGGATTTTGTTTGCACTTCAAATGAATTAACGACAGAGCTTAGAATGTGTTGACGCATATATTCCATTTTCGCAGTACTGTTCTGGAGTTCAAATCGAAGCCTGGTCCTAAAAGTTTCGGTTGTGATATTCTATATATAGTTTGATTTTTGGATAAATTTATAGTCTCCAACGATTTTCACAATTTTGGGTTAAATACTTGCACAATCTCTCACTGAGCATAAACTTTGTGCTCCCAATTACTTCAGGAGATACAACGAGATTCCTTATGTCAATAAAGGTATTTTTTTAACTCAAATTTAACGTTTAAAGTCATAGGATTCTGGACACCAATACGATGTATCTTTCAACTTATGGAGGTTATGAATACAAACATAACTCAAACCCGATTGATCCTTTAAAATGAATGTATGAAATCAAACATTATTTCATTCATTGTCTTGAATGGAGGAGAGAGAACTGTCTCTGAATGTAATTGAGAAGGGCATGTTTGGATTTCAGAATTGTGTTCAGCAGGCAAAAGTGCGAAAATTACGTGTGAAAAATGATCGAAATATTAGCCCCAAAAAAGCAACCCATATTGATTATATTCTTTTGAAGTCTGTTCAAAATGAACAGTTGAGTTATTCCTTGTTGGGAAATATATGCACTCATTGAAGTTCAAAAGAAAAATTCTTTTAGTTCGATCTATTGAACCAAAAAATATTATTATTTGCAATTGCTGAATAGATGTAATGATGCTTATAAATTCCTAAATTAATTAACAAAATCTCACAATACCCTTTCAAAAGAGATACTAAATAAACAAGATTCATTGATTGTATTGAGGAAAATTTACTTTATGACTATCCACGACTAGCGTGTCATCATGATTTCCAAGTGGAAAATAATAAATTAGCATTCATAGCACTTTCTCAGAAATTTTTAATGATATTCCATAGTAGTTTGAGAGAGTTGAATTTGAGTGACCGTTAGTGAGTTGGAAAATCTAGCGAGGAACATGATACAAGGATAAAAGTGAAAAAATATATGAAATATATAGTCTTAATGAAAAAAATAAATAAACAATTGGTTTTCTCTGAACATAAGGGTTTGGAGAATGTTTGGTTTCTTCTTTCATCTCAAAAAATTATTTTCATGGCACCGCCTTTGTAGTCAATTGATTTTGGGGCATTCAATTTAATTTCCAAACTAAAAATGATAATGACACATCATATTAAATATAGGTATAGACAACATATTTTTCACCAAGAATATTTATTGATGATTTTTTCAAACCATTTTTTCTCATTATTCCCAAACAACACACACTGGTTATATTTCATTGAACCTATTCAAATAGTGTTTTATTATTAATATTTCCAGTTCGGAGCCATTCCAAGACAACCATTGGATTCCAGAACCAGTTTCAGAAAAGGCTAGCATGAGCAAACCAAACCAAATTCTTGAACACTCAAGGCAATACTTCATGTCATGTGAAGAATGTGTTGTTATTCAGTCAGAATGAATGATTTTGCTCGGCAGCTTTGCAGGCTATGCTAGAGCAAGACAGAGATGTGGCAAAGCTTTTCATTCGAAAAATGAGCTACGTCTGGAAAAAAAAATACCCAACCTTTGGACATATATTTTTGGGAAAAATCAATATAATGAGATGTAAAATAGTAATTAATTTTAATTGAACCCAAGAAACATGAAAAATCCTAATCTATTACATATATATTACAACTGAAATGAATATTTCAATGTGATTTGTATCAGGAATTCAATAGAAATAATAAAAGGGTCATGAATCAAGGTTATTTGAATTTATTTTAAATTTCTTCTACTCGAAATCATATTAAAAATGTTGGAAAAATCTGTAGAGAATCCGAACCTCTTGCAATTCAACAGGAGGGGCTTCCATTCCATTTCCAATGCATTTCAATATCATATTTTATTATTATATATTATAGATATTTTTTGGACTTTTTCAGAAAATGTATTTCAATATTAATTACAACTTTTTGCTGAAATTTTACATCGAATATTCAATTGGAGAAAACGACAGTTTCCTTTGGCGGATTGTATCCAAAACATGATTAATCCCTCATCCCTATGAATAATATATATTTGAAATGAAAATTATTATCTGAAAAACAGGAACTTCATATCATTTTTCAGTGATATCTCAAAGTTAATAAGAAGTAATTGAGGAATTGTGCTTCTCGTTCCATTGTAATTCAATAACAGAGTCATTAAAAATTCTGAATTACAAATTTAGATTATATTCAACTCTGCATTAATTCAAAAAGCCCTATTTAGCAGACCAGTGTGAAGTTAGCGGCCATTTTCTGGCAGCCGTTTTTATCTGGCGGCCAAATGATCAGTGACGTCAGGGTGATTCAAAATTCCTAAGAATTTTCAACCAAATCGAATAGCTGAAGACTTGGAATTGCAATGAGAATTCAATTCAACAGAAAATGGTCGAACACAACACAAATGAAAAACTTAAGAATGATATACAATGATATATTTGATATGCTTTTAGATAAAAATTCAAAATGCACTCTCAAATATGTGGATATGTGGAATATGTACTACTGAAAGGCTATATATAATGTTTCTTGACATGTTTTTTGGGTAATCTTCCACAGTCTGAAAAGGAAAATATAATCAGTAAAATCAGTTGAAATCCAAATTATTCTAACAATTAGAGGAGAATTGGAAGATTTTGAGAACAAGGGCAGATATAGTCCCCGAAACGTCAATCAAAAACTATATAGAGAAGTATCTTTTGAATTTTTACTATTTTTCTAGGCATATCAAGGGAACGAAAAGTTACTGACAAATCGAATCATTTTTTCTATAGCAAATATAGTTTGGTGAACGCAGTAACTTATCGGGGTAAACTAATTAGTTTGCCCTTTCTACACTCGTATATATTGCCCTGATTATATTTTCATTTTCAGACTGTGGAAGGTTACTCAAAAAACATGTCAAAAAACGTTGTTCCTCCACAAAAAACCACATTAATTCAATGCTATATTAATGATTTTCCAAGAGATGATTGATTTGCAGGCCGGCAAAGAGATAGTTTATACTTGTCGATATTCCAAAAAAAACAAAAGCCACCTCCAAAAATGTTTGGCTAAGTTAAGTTTTGGCTATATAATGATATACCGAGAGATGATTGATTTGCAGGTCTTCGAAGGGGTAGTTTATACTTGTATTTCGAAAAAATCAAAACTCACCATCAAATTTTTTTGCAAAGTCAATATTTGGTATACGTGTTACTGAAAGGCTATATAATGATATACCAAGAGATGATTGATTTGCAGGCCGTCGAAGAAGTAGTTTATATTTGTGCATCGAAAAACATCATAACCCACCCTCAAAAATGTTTAGCCAGGTTCATCAATCATCCATTGGTATATCTTTATAAAACATAATATATTTATCTTTATATAACATAATATCAAGTTTTCCATTTGTTTTCGACCATTTTCTGTTTAATTGAATTCCCATTGCAATTTCAAATCTTCAGCCATTTTATCTTCTCTCCTCTTCTGAATAAACTGTATCTGCAAGGTTCGATTTCCTTGATCTGTAAAGAAAAATAAAATAAGTTTGCGAAAATGATCCTACTTCCCAAATCAATAAAAAAGTTATGAAAACTCTTCCAAAATTGGTCTTTTATACAAACTGTCCAGAAGTTTTTCTTAAATTCATGATAATTTCTCTCTCATCCAATAGCTATGGAAATGAAGAGAATTAACAGAAAATACCACTATCTCCAACTATGTGACACAACAATCGGAGAAAAATTGAGGACTAGATGAAATCAAATAGAGTCAAAGGCTGAATTTCAGCGTTGGTAAAGAAAGCAATTTTATGCTTCGAAAATCTTTGAATATAATGATCCCAGATATTTTCCTCTTTCTGTTTCTGGTTTTATCGGAACATTTAAAAAACCATTATGATGTAGTGGGACTATATATATATATATATATATATATATATTATATGTATATATATATATATATATATATATATATATATATATATATATATATATATATTCTACTATCTTTAGCGCCTCAGACAACATGCATCCACCATACATTAAGGCTTCGAGCGAATTGTGGCGTCAGTATACCTGACGTCTCAATGTCAACCTTGTTTTCTCCTCCTGTTCTTCAGTTATTTTGCCGTAATTTATCGAGAATGAATTTCCTGATTTAGTTAGTCAAGGTTGAATTTATAAAGTACAATTGTCAGTTTTGCTATGGTGAAGAAAATAAAATTTGGCAGTGTTACTTGGGGTAGTAAGGGGCTAATTTAGCCCTAACTGAATTGAAATCATCCTCTCCAGTGGCGTCCCGGAAGGCACCTCAACCAAAATTTTAGACCAAAAAAATGTGCGCCACTGATTTTTTGCAATTTTTGTATTTTTTTTAACGCATTAAGCAACTGAAACTACAATTCTTTTATGTCTAGCATTTTTTTCGTATCTTGCTTTGTTTTTGAGAAAAAACATAAAAATCCCTTTATTGCATGTCCCTGGGACAACATAATAAAAAATTTGAACTACCAAACCACCAAAAACTGGGGTGTACTTGTTTTTTTTTTCCATATCAATAGTCTATTCCAGTTTCAGAAATGAAGAATATCACCATTTTTTTATTTGTACCTTACAATAAACTCTATTGAAAATTAAAAAATATGGTAAAAATATTTTTTTATACGTCTTATAGTTTTCAAAATATTCAATTGTTCAGCTAGGCGTGCGACGACGCGGAGTCATGGCCGCTGTGACGTCACTGTACAACGGTCGTTTAGTGCGTGCTCTGCTTCCGAGCTGTGTGTATGAAGTTTGCGTCGAAAATTGATAAAAATGTCGAATCCAGAAACTAGAAAATCGTGTATTGTGCCAAAGTGTTTGAATAAAACTACTGATGCACCCGAAAAGTTGTTTTTTATTGATGCTTTCGAACCTAAAAGTCGGAAGAAATGGATGCAAATCATGATAGGGTGATTCGTCATTTCACTGTACAAATATCTCTTTTAACTTTTACATATCCAATAGCGTCGTCGCCGAAGCTCTTTCTAGCCGATTTGAAATAAAATAAACATAAGTTGATCTAATATATAAAAAATAAAATACGGTAAATATAAAGTTACTCTACACATGCACTCTGAATATAGGGAAAAAACTTTTCATACGTGTTTTTGCCTCCTGAACACGAAAAATGCGGCAGTCTCATACCGTTCCCGAGTTAGAGAACTTAAAAAAAAAAATCACCTCATTTTCGTGTTCAGGAGGCAAAAACACGTGAGAAAAGATTTTTCACTATATTCGGAGTGTATGTGTAGAGTAACTTTATATTTACCTAAAATACATAAAATGCACTTATTCACGATCACATTAAAGAGGAAATTAATATGAGAAGTTTTTCATCTTAGCTTAATGATATTTAATAGGTGTAGTCGCGTGCATCCTAATAATAACCTACTTTTGAAAAAAATATTTCAAATTCAAATTTTAAAAAGTTTTGTACCTCTGGTACATAATGTTCAGGTTAGGTTTACTGGGTTAATTTTTTGTTACATTACATATTAAGAAAATACAAAATGTAAGTCATGAAACTATGTAGGCATTCTTCCTTCTCAGGAACTTAATGTCAAGTAAGATGTTCATAGTATCAATATGACGTATGACGTACATTTATAAAACACTAGTAATGAGAAATATGTACTTATAGGGATCAAAAGATTTATGATAAAAAGTAAAATGTTATTAAGTAATACTCACTTCTGCATTTTTACTCCTCGCATCTCGGCGGCCAAGAATTCGGAGTTATTTGAAAACTAGTGGGCTACCATTAACCCGTCTATTTCAGGCAAGATATCAGATTGTCCTTTTTCAAAACCGTCATCGATATCTAATATTATACTTATAACACTATTGTAAGACTGATTCACATAAAAACTTAAGTTAAAAACGTTATTGTGGTCAAACATCCGATAGCAAAGCAATGATTGGGTGTATGGTGAGAACGTTGTGTTGTGGAATGACGTCACGCGAGCATGGCGCGCTCACCCGAAATATTTGAATAGAACGGAAACTAAAATGGTCGTAACTTCAACACTACTCGCTTGATTGAAATGAAACGAAAACATGTGTATTTCTAAACATTTAGGCTATACGGTCATAAAGTTTCACGTCATTTAACAGACCCAGTGACATTCTTCATTGTTATCATAAATAATGCAAGCAATAATTTTTTTTATTGATTATTAAAAAATGTTTTTATTGTTGAACATGGATATGCAATAACGATATATTTATTTATGATTAAATAATTAAAATTACATGAAAGTCCATCTTTTGAATTTTTATATTTAACTGTTTTCGATGATACAAAGAACGTTAATTATTACTGCGGTGTTTTGAAAGTAAAGTTAAAGTGCCATGGAAAAAAAAAACAATTGTTCAAACAAATTTGACTTTGATATAACTTGAAACAGTGCAAACGTAATTATTTGAAGTATTTTCAGAGTTTCAGGCTATAAAATTCGTTACTGATATTAGAAAATGGTTCGGTTTACAAACTCAGAAATGGCCGACATTCATTTTGTCTATGGAATGGCCCAAGGCAATTCCAGAACGGCTAGACGCATTTATCAAGAAATATATCCTCATCGCATTGTACCAAATAGACAAATATTCGTAAGAATACACGAAACGCTGTGCGAATCAGGCACCTTCCAAAGATCGGATGCTCTTATTGGGAGACCTGCAACGGTAAGAACAGTGGAGCTGGAGGGAGCAGTTTTACGTGAAGTTGAGCGTAGCCCGATACATGTACAAGCAAAATTGCACAACCATTAAACATTTCTCACTTTACTGTATGAGAGATTTTAAGGGAATATCAACTGTATCCTTGCCACACAGCGTGTCCAAGCACTATTACCTGCGGATTTTCCCAAGCGAGCTTGGCTTTTGCAACAACAGGCAGCATCTCCGACATTTCTATCCCGTATATTGTTTACCGATGAAGCGTGTTTTTCCCGAAATTCAATTATGAACTTCTATAACAATCATATCTGGGCTGAAGAAAATCCCCATGCGGTTATAGAACATCATTATCAACAACAGTTTTCCGTGAATGTTTGGGTTGGTATTGTGGGTGATTATCTCATTGGACCTCATTTTTTACCCCGAGATTAAATAGTCAATAGTTAGGGCTAAATTAGCCCCTTGTCATACTGCCAAATTTTAACAAAATCGGCTAAAGGATTATCAAGATATTTGGGAAAAAACTATTTCTTTCAAAAATGTTGACACCCTATATCTTGAAAACGAAGCATTACCGGACCTATTTTTATATGAACTTTTCTTATTAGAATTACTCAAAGAATCACCCCTTCAAGTTTGGTCACGTACTTACATAACACCCTGTATTGTCATTTTTAATTTATATTTTTAGTGTGAGTATAAGTGAACCCTAAACTTAAAAATGATATTCGAGTATCAAAGGGGCCAATTATTGAAGTGGTAACTGGTAGGGTATGTTGAATAAAAGCAGTGGTTGCATGATAATATAATATAATGATAAAAAACTCGAAAGAAACGATTTGAAAATGAAAACTAATAAAACGAAATGAAAACCTAATAAAATGAAATAAAAACAAAAGAAATATTTTTATCATCGTTTGATAAAAAAAAAATGTATATATATTTTGGATGAATACTTTTATTTTCAAACAATTTTTATTATAAAAAATATCGGGATGATCAGCAATAAGTTTTTCACATTCGTGCTTTTTCAGAGGAGTTGAATTTTTAATATGATCTCGGAAAAATGTCTTGGCTAGCAGTTTCTGCTTATTAGTCCAAGGCATCAATACCCTCTTCTTTTTTTTCTCTCCACCTCAGGTATCATAGTTTCATGGATAGTTATTCCATTTATATTTGTCTCAACAGAAGTTTCAGTGTTTATATCATTTATTTCTTCGTCCATATCGCTTTCATTCCAATTTGGTTCCTCTGTTTCTTCCTTTCCTTCCAGTAAGTTCTCCTTCATAATCAAATTGATTTCTTCAAGAGTCTTTCCTCTATAAATATCAGCTCCGCCCTTCTCCATTAACAATAGGAGCTTCGATAACTTCGCAGTCTGAAAAATGTCATCAGGAAGCCTATAGGAACCCCGATGAACAGCAGTCGTATGTCCCATGAAAGTAGCCAGTTGTTCAATATCACTATCGGTCATATTAAAGATTTGTGTCAGTGTAGCTAAGTGTTTTCTGAGTCGTGTTGAGGTTATAGCGGAAGGATTTTTGGCACCATTTTCTCGTGCGAATTTGCTCAATATTTCATATCCACTAATTTCAGTATTAGAATTTGCTTTAGCAAATAGAAATAAATTTTCTTGGGGAACAAAATTCGACCTATATTGAAGCATAATTTCAATATCATTTTTAACATCGTCACTGAATAGTACTGGAACTCCTCTCCCTCGTTTTCCCCTAATCACGACGCGTTTCAGTTTTTTCAAAAGAACACGTTCTGAAGGTGTAATACGTTCGAATTCTTCATATTGTGCTTCTTCATTGCCACAATTCAAATATGTATGGAGTAGCATTCTTTCTAGTTCTCCAGGACGTTTCCTGTTGAGTAGAATACCTCGACAATATATCGTATCAACCAGGACATTATAAGCGGATACATCTTTTTTGTTGATTTGAAGTCGGTCTATAACTTTCTTAGCAGTCTGAAGGAGATAACTTCTCAATATTTTCAGGTCACTGGCCAATGGAATGATCGTCACTTTGTTCCATTTATTTAAATGCAAATTACTAGCAGCTTGACTAGAGGTTTCAAATTTCCAATTTGCTGTAAATAAATGAATCATCGTTTTAAGTTGAGATACTGCTTCTGTGGCTGGAACTGTCTCATATTGTTGATTTCCTTTGAGAACAAAATGTATGGCTTTGTCACAACATTGTTAGAATGAATTGACTATATTCATTGCAAAAGTGGGAGCTTTGAAAATTTCAGTTTGCGGATTGTAATCAGCTACCGTTTGTGTGGCTTGGACAAAATGATCAAAATATTTAGGTTGTAATGCTTGAAAAAATTTCTTTATTGACGGTTCTATTTTTTTTATTTCAATGAAGACTTTTGCCAATTCTCTCATTTTACGTGATGTAACAGTAGCGAAATGTTTCTCTCTGTGAGATCTTAGATATCGAGCGCCAATAGAACAAATTAAATTATCTGCCTTGGCTTCTAGAGATATTTTGTCAGCACGCATACGTGAAAATACTTCTCGTTTCAGTCTTTCATCAACTCTAAACTTACCAACCAACGTACTTTGTCCTTCACTTTGCGCTTTTTCACTTTTTTTTCACCACATTCATTTATATGTCTGTATAACAGTTTTGAGGAGAAGAAACCAAGACAGTTGTCACAGGGCAATACAGGTGTATCTGGAATCTGAGCCCTACGTACTCTTCTTGGACAATTATTTGCTGTTTTGAGATAGTTTCCTTTATTTCTTAGCTGTGATAAAAGGCGTCTTCGTTGCAAACTTTTTGCTGGCATTGAGCTTAATTTCACGACATCAAACTCTGTGGAGTGATTATTAATAACATGCCTAGCAAAATTTAATACATAAGTTTCACAGTACTAACAGAAATTTTTATGTTTTTCAACTTTTCCTTTGGGTCTATGATAAAAAATGTACACATTGTTTTCGTCGATTTTTAAGTTTTCTGATATCTGAATTCCATCCTCAACAACATTATTTAGCGTCTCTCCACAAATAATAGGCGCGTCGTTGATTTTGTGAATTGTTGTCTCCTCAGTCGCATCATTACCATCATTGTTTGGTGCATTTTTCCAAGTAGTACAACTATCTATTTGATTCGAATCAATTTCTGAACTTGGGTCTTTATTTGAATTATTGTCGTGGGAGTATATATATCGGATAACGGAGTATATATATCGAAATCAGAAGGACTATCCGTTGGCGGAGAGGAAGATACCTGGAATTTGATCAAGTAGTTGAATACATTTATAAAATAGGTTTGAATAAACTAACCTCTGTATGAGATGGTTCATAGGAAGAATCACCAGAATCAGCAAACGGATCACTTGAACTTGAAAAACTCTGAAATGTTATAAAATATCACCTATTTTCGTTTTGTTTTTTCAATAAAAATGATCGGAATATATATCGTGATATGAAAAGTGCGAAAGTAACAATGAAATATTTGTTATACATAACTCAAATTATGAATGCTAATTGATGAATGGAAGGTATAATAGACTAATTATTTGTACTTTCAAAATCAATTTTTTGTATTGCTTTATTTAACGTCGGCCTATTCCTGCGACCAGGGTTAAACACCGACGCCGGTGAGCACACTTCCCCCGACCGGAAATTTCACCGAATCCTCTGTTGTTTCAGAGGTAGGGTTCTTCAACGAGTTCAACATCTATGAACTCGGGACCGCCATCTCAATGTCCCCTCCGAAGGACTCAAAATAAATATTGTTATGACTTACTTGTTGACAATTTCATTCTGAATATTGTTCTGACAGTTATGATTCAAGTAATTAGATGGTTCTAGTAACCTGGCGCCAAGATCAACGAACTCGCACCTTTCGGTGTTTTTCATGGGGCTATCTTGATTAATGGGTTAACAAAACAACTCTGAGAGATATTCAAGAACTAAAAATTAGAGAACAGGAAAATATCGAAATTATAAACGAAAATGTCATATGCGGAATGACTTGTGAGATGGGCAGAAAGATATATTTAATGAATGGACAATAGACGATTAAAAATGAGACTAATTGAATGTTCAAACTTTTCTTGGTATTTTTTTAATACAGTAGTTGCATATACTAATATACTAGCTGGAATGTATTTTTTCTATTTTATATAACTAGATCTTCGTTCGTTTCGCTTCATCTAGCCCAGGTAAATTTCGAAATCGAAGTGTTTCTAATATTTTTTTTATTCCATTCGAAAAAATCGAAACACCCGGAAAAACAATTTCATTAAATGGCGCCAGGTTAGGTTAGGTTATATATGCTGGTACCTCAGGTTTAACAGCAATATCTCATTTAGTCATAGCGAATATTACATCATTGAACTCGCAATAAAGACGTATATCCAAATTTATTAAAAACATACAGGGTACTACGCACCAAATGACAGAGCTGGTGGCACTTTCCGGGTCACCAGGTATATTCGGAACATTTTTTCCATTCAATTGAAATTTGTTATAGGTATATGTCAGACTGCAAATTTTGGAACAATAAAGGGGGTGTATTGTATATTAGGTAGTATTAACATCTAATACGAACCTCATATTTCTCCTCATTAGAGTCGCAGTGAAGTATTTCTGGTTCTGGTGGTGAATATTGGGACGTGCATAACCGTATTAATATTTTCAATCTACAAAAATTAAAGAAAAATTGTATCCATATTCAATCATATCACTGAATATAGTTCAACTTCTATTTGGAATCCATATCATTAACAACGTGGAAAATATTGAATTAATTGAAGTGTTGGAGAGCATAGATTCAAAACTTACATTTTCGACAATCCTCCTTGGACGCAAGTTCAAGTCCACGACATGATGATTTTCGTCCTGCACCAATATATTTTGCAAAATCTTAATTTTTTGTTCTTCATCAGCATTGCGTACAGGAGATAACGCTCTATTGCAAAACCAATTTTTCTTTTTGTAAACAACCCATTTTCATACACAACCTACATACAATAAGACATTGTTAAATAATGAAATATTAATAATAAAGTTTATTATTTTGAATAGATACGGCTTCTTTTTCGAATTCACAGTAAGAAACCCAAAATTCAGAAAAACTCGTTGCTTACTTAGAGTTCCTTCATGCTTGGATTTTTTTTTAATGAAACTACGTATGTGCAAAATTTTATATCGATCGGAAATATGGAATGGGGCCAACATTGAATGAACACCATTTCCGTCATCTGAAATTTGGAAAAATAGATTCGAAATTTGTAGTTTTCGAAACCCCCGTATATTAAATTTGAGCGAAATCGATCAATATTTGGAAACATTGATAGCCAACTTGGAACCGCCATGTTGAGGTCCACTTTTTTGTTATACAAAAAGCGTTTTTTTTCAAATTTTATTTTAATTCGCTACTTCAAACCTATTTACTGGGAATTATAATCAATAACTGGTATTTTTCAATATGTGTTTTTTTCTGTGGTTTCATCTTTGCTCACTTCCCGTTAACCCGCATAATTGATTTAACAGCAAAAGTAATGCTTTGTGACGACAGTACGCATTCACTACCCTGTAGCGACGGTTTTCTCAGATGAAGTTTAACACCATTTATTTATTTGTAACAGAGAGCCAAACCACCCAATTTCATGATTCTTACTCAAAAACTAACGGAATTCCCATACAAATTTTCTAAAAACACTGAAACGCGTATCTCTGTATTTGTAACAAATACCTCAAATTCAGAACTTGAAATCTAACGGAAACCCTATAAAAATTTCACCCCATTAAGAGTTGAATTTCTAAAAAAACTAAAACAATTTTTTTTATTTTCAACAAAGACCTCAAATACGAATTTTCATGACCCTAACTTAAAAACCTACGGAACCTCCATAAAAATTTTCACCCCTTAAGGGGTTGAATTTCTAAAAACACTGAAACAAAGACATCAAATAACAATTTTTGTGACCATAACTTGAAAACTAACGGAACCCTCATACAAACCCTCATATTCAACAAGTCCCATTTCATCCCTTGATCGGTTGAATTTCTAAAAACACTGAAACATATATCTCTTTATTTGCAAGAAATACCTCAAATACTATTTTATGAACCCAACTTGAAAAAACAAATGATACTCCCACACAAACTTTAACCTCTTTTAACCACTTTAGGGTTGAATTTTGGAAAACATCGAAATACATGTTTCTTTATTTCAGAAGAAAAGCCCAAAAACCAATTTTCATAACTCTAACTTGAAAACTAACGGTACTCTTATTCCCCTTTTCCCCTGCTCACCCACTTCAGGGATGGAGTATTAAAGAAACCATTTTCCCCTATTTGGTTTTGCCTATGTCATTTTAGGTCAAGCAGTTTGTTATGAATTATATATGTACAGATAATCAATATTGTTTACGTACTTTTTTCGGGTTTTCCGAGTTTGCTCCAGATAGATTTTCACCTGTAAAATACACACTCTTCAATAAAGTTATTGATTTATTTTATCTCAATTTCAAGAAAATGCAGTTTAATTGTTATTTGAATATTTAAAATACCGCAGTCAAATAGCAACAAATTTGGCGTTTAAAGAAATGTTGAGGTTTTCAAACAATCCTTAAATATTTATTTATTCCTACTATTGAACATATTATAAAGCTCTGAACTCGATCTGTTGTGCACAATATTTCTAATTGAGTTTTGACTGGGTTGAAATATTATCATGCAAAGCAAGAACAATGATTGATAAGAGAAACCATCTCAACTAACTTACGTTTAAAATTATTGCATTTCATTAGAGTTTTGTAGCTTCTTGATGATTCATCCATGATCATCCTATAAGGTACACAAAACAACTGATTTATGCACGGGGATGATAAACAAACCGGTGAGAATACTATTGCGTCATTGCGTCATATTGCCTCATGCGTTGTTGCCACATACGCATGAGGCCATAATGTTTTTTATATGGATAAAAATAAAAATATATGACGCCAAAATCATAGCACTTTGGAAAGAGGTATCAATGATATGTGAAAAGTAAAAAAATGTATATCTCAAATCTTATGATAGAAACTTAAAATCTCTAGATGTCGCCAGAAGTACTGAATAGTATGAATATTCACAAGCAAAACAAATGCTAGCGTGACTCCCTCTAGGTGACGCCATAAGGTTTCGATATGGAATGATGTCTCAATGTTTGAAGATGGATATATATATATTTATATATATTTATATATATATATATATATATATATATATATATATATATTATATATATATATATATATATATATATATATATATATATTATACAGTGCTAGTCAAAAGTCCCCTCCCCCCCTCGTATCTTTTGAACGGGTATACTTATAATAATGAAATTTGGAGGGCGGAAATAAACGAATGTAGGCTTCTCAACTGGTCATAACAGGTGACGCAATAGTCATAAATGACGTCAGAAGGCCACTGTGACCAATAATTTTAAATGGGACCCTATGGCAAATGACAGCTCGTTTGAAAGGTATTGAAAATACCTATTCAGTCATACCAATTTTGTTTGGGTTTCGGCTGATTTTGATTGATAAATTGAAGAAATACGAAAATTATAGTTTCGCATTTAATTAATAAAGATTTAAGAACCAGTTCTTATAATAAGTGTTCAAAATGTGCTCCATCTACTTCCTGGCAGTAATGCATCCTATTGCTAAACTCTTGTCGTACTCGTCCCAGTGTTCAGCGGAAATTGCCCTACATTCTTCAACAATTCGTTGTTTCAGAATGGCAATACTGTCAGGTGCTGTAGCGTAAACCTTAGATTTCGAGTACCCCCATAGAAAAAAATCTAATGGTGTAAGGTCCGGTGACCGACCTGGCCATTCGATCGAACCTCGTCGTCCAATCCATCTACCACGATATTCTTCACCTAGGTAACGTCTTACTGCACCGTAATAGTGTGCAGGAGCACCATCTTGTTGAAACGTTATTTCCAAGTTGTCGAATTCATCTGGATTATCTTCTAGGATTTCAAGAATTAACGCCTCAATATCATTTTGTAACATCTCCAGATACAATTCACCGGTTAAGTTAGCATTGAGAAAAGAGGCCCAACTATGTGGTTTCCCAAAATACCTGCCCAAACATTTACTTTTTCTGGAAATTGAGTATGTTTTTCACGAAAGATGTGAGGATTTGTGTCACTCCAATACCTCACATTTTGAGTGTTAACATTCCTTGAAAGAAAGTACTTTCGTCACTAAAACAAATTGTCTGTATGTAGCCTGGTTGTTGGTTCATTTTATTGGACATAGTTTCACAGAATTCTAGTCTTCGGTCAGGGTCATCATCTGAAAGTTGGTGCACCATTTTAATTGTATGGATGAAATTTGTTTTAGCCAACACCTATGTACTGTCCTTTGACTGACTTCACAGATAGACGCAACTTGGGCTGTGGAAGAGTAGGGTTTACTACCATTTCTCCAATTATGTCAATTTTGTTGTCATCACTAATTGTTGGTCGACCAGATCGTTTGGCATCTTGAACACTACCTGATGCTTCAAACTTCCGAAGAAGCTCCCTCAAATAAACCCTCGAAATAGGGCGATCGGGGTACCTCTCATTAAACAGTCGTTCCGCTGCATGGAAATTGTTTCTACATTCACCAATTATTAAGATAGCTGCTACTTTGTCGGCTACAGTACGTACCATTTTGCCTATGTAAACACTTAAACGTCTCGTTAAACAATAGCAGGTAAATTTTCCAAGGTATAAACACTTTTGACAAGTAGAGAATTCAAAAACGTCAACCTTTTGACAATTAACCAGAGGCGTACTTTAAAATCTTTATTAATTAAATGCGAAACTATAATTTTCGTATTTCTTCAATTTATCAATCAAAATCAGCGAAACCCAAACAAAATTGGGATGACTGAATAGGTATTTTCAATACCTTTCAAACGAGCTGTCACTTGCCATAGGGTCCCATTTAAAATTATTGGTCACAGTGGCCTTGTGACGTCATTTATGACTATTGCGTCACCTGTTATGACCAGTTGAGAAGCCTACATCCGTTTATTTCCACCCTCCAAATTTCATTATTATAAGTATACCCGTTCAAAAGATACGAGGGGGGGAGGGGACTTTTGACTAGCACTGTATATTATATATATATATATATATATATATATATATATATTATATATATATACATATATATATATATATAAATAACGACTGGAAATTGGTATGAACAGTGGGGAATAAAGGGGATCTTCAGTCAGCACAAGTGTTGAACTATGAAAAACTCTTTAATATGTTGGACCGAGCTTTCGTTTCAATTTTGAAACTTCTTCAGGGTCCTAAAATATGTAAATTACATTATTGAGAAAAAAATACTTAAAATGAAGGAAGTACTTACAGTAATCTGAGTGGTTGATTAATGAACATTAACATTGAAAAAAAAGTAAAATATGTAAATATTTGTCGGAATGGTGTTATATCTTTGACGTTTCGAGTGACATTGAAGGATTTGAAATGACAACCTATGATTAATCGTCAGAAAAATATAAAATATGTAGTGGGTGTGTTAATTTTTTCATTTATTCTTTGAGAATCATCAGTTTTAATCCATTTGTAAAAGATAACTGTGGATTTTGCTAAGATTTTCGATATCTGTTTTTTTGTTCATATTTTGATTGGATTTATTAATTTCAATCATTTCAAGAAATAATCTTTTAGAGAATTTTTTTTCTGAATGTAAAACTTGTGCTTCCTCGAATGATATTTTATGGCCTGTTTCAATAGCATGTTGAGCTAATGCACATGATTTCTTGTTGAGTCTTATATCACTTCTGTGAGAGATAATACGATTATTCAAAGTTCTTGAACTTGTACCAATATAGTTCAAATCACAGTTGTTACATGGTATGCTGTAGACAACATTTTATTTCTTTAAATCTGGTGTGGGATCTTTCAACCACGTATTTGAATTTCCAATAGTCTTGATATTTTTTTGTGAAATTTTTATGTTACTTTCACTCTTGAATAATTTAATTATATTTGATGATTTAATTATATTTGATGATAGAATTGAAAAATAAATTATCCTTTCATTGTTATTTTCTGAATTTTGATTATTTGTGTCATCATTATTAATTTGTCTATCAGAGTTGATATTGAAAAGAATTCTGATAAGAAGTTTTTTGAGATAAGAATTATCCAGTAAAATATTTCTGAGAATTTTAAAATTATTGTTTTTCAATGAAGGATGAGCCAACATCTCGATTCTTTTTTTCATACAAAGAATCAAATTTATTTCATTCTTTTCGAGTGGAAGGAATGATAGTTTATTATTTCCAATCTGTGATTAGTGAATTGTTTTTCTACGAATTATTCTAGTATCTAAAACGGAATACTTTTATTTTTTTCCAATTCAATTGAGAATTGTAAATTTTTATTGTAGTTATTTACTTTTCTTAAAATTCCATCGAATTTATCCATTGGTACTGCACAAATAATATCATCTACAAACTTTTTTTAAAATGGAACTTCAAACGTCAATTGTGGTAATATTTCTTCGAAAAGGTCATCCATTACATACGAAGCAATGATTGGTGAGATGGTAGCTCCCATGGGTGTTCCAAGAATTTGTTTGTAGAAATTTCCTTCGAACGAAAAGAAACTAGATTTGAATATGAATTGAATGATTTCTTAAAATTTTGTTTGTGAAATATTACAGTATTCTTCTATTTTACTCCATCTTTTAGTTATACGTTTCAACACTAATTCTATCGGTATGTTACTGAATAAGAAAACAACATCTAGACTTATCAAGACATAGCTTTGTGGAAGTTGTTTTTCGTTGATGAATTTGGAAAACTCGAAAGAATCTTTAACATAAAACTTATTTTCGAAGTCATATGCATCTGTAAGGATGTCTGTGAATAATTTAGATATTTTGCTATTGGGTGCATCAATAGATGAAATGATAGGTCTGAGTTTCATGATTCGTTTATGAATTTCGGGTGAACCATAGTATTTTGGTGATACAGAACTGTATATCAAATTTTTTTGCTTCTTCATCAGTGATAATTTTTGATTTTTTTAATTCTGAAATAAATTTATTTGCTTTTTGTTCAATGGTTGAGGTAGGATCTCTATTTAATTTGGTGTAAGAGTTTTCGTCATCAAGGATATCATATGATTTTTTTATATATTCAGTTTTTCCTAAAATGACTGTTACATTACCTTTATCTGATTTTGTTGAAATAAGATTAGGATGGTTTTTGAAAAATTCTTTGGTTTTTGAAACAGGCCATAAAATATCATTCGAGGAAACACAAGTTTTACATTCAGAAAAAAAATTATCTGAAAGATTATTTCTTGAAATGATTGAGATTAATAAATCCAATCAAAATATGAACAAAAAAACAGATATCGAAAATCTTAGCAAAATCTACAGTTATCTTTTACAAATGTATTAAAACTTATGATTCTCAAAGAATAAATAAAAAAATTAACACACCCACTACATATTTTATATTTTTCTGACGATTATTCATAGGTTGTCATTTCAAATCCTTCAATGTCACTCGAAACGTCAGAGATATAACACCATTCCGACATATATTTACATATTTTACGTTTTTTTTTAAAGTTAATGTTCATTAATCAACCAATCAGATTACTGTAAGTACTTTCTTCATTTCAAGTATTTTTTTCTCAATAATGTAATTTACATATTTTAGGACCCTGAAGAAGTTTCAAAATTGAAACGAAAGCTCGGTCCAACGTATTAAAGAGATTTTCGTAGTTCAACACTTGTGCTGACTGAAGATCCCCGTTATTCCCCACTGTTCATACCAATTTTCAGTCGTTATTTCTGAATTTATCTACCATGGGGTTTTATGGAGACATTCGAATCGAAGTCTCTCAAAAAATGAAGGAATGGTGCAACAACAACAAGAAACTGGCTGCTTACAGAAATAGAAGAATATTCTCACTAGAATGTAGACGTAATGGTGTTATACCTTCACACATTATGAATAATATCAAAGATTTGAACATCCTAATTGATACAAATAATGGTAAGAGTTTACACGAAATTCATACATTCAATGAAATTGTTAAATTTAGAAATCAAAATAACACATAATGACCTCAAATCATCAGAAATATACTTTTCGAAACTTTCTAAGAAAAAACCAAGGAAATTAAAAACAAACGATTTCCTACAAAAAATATTAAAAAAATTAAAAATCATCAGAAATATACTTTTCGAAACTTTCTAATAAAATTCTAATAAAACAAAATTGAACATTTTCTTGCTTTGGGATTCAAATTCAGTTTACCTCCTACTACAAGAGACGTATCGATTTCAAAATTTTTTGATATCGAATCACTAATAAGTGGATTCAATAATGAGAAAAAAGATATTTTCAGAGCAAAAATATCAAATATGGTTACTAACTTTTTTCAAAAACCTCAAAAAAATGAAACAACACTCAATTCTCTTTATAAAAAAACCAAAGAATTTTTCAAAAACCATCCTAATCTTATTTCAACAAAATCAGATGAAGGTAATGTAACAGTCATTTTAGAAAAAACTGAATATATAAAAAAATATCATGATACCCTTGATGACGAAAACTCTTACACCAAATTAAATAGAGATCCTACCTCAACCATTGAACAAAAAGCAAATAAATTTATTTCAGAATTAAAAAAATCAGAAATGATCACTGAAGAAGTAGCAAAAAAATGTATGATATACAGTTCTGTATCACCAAAATATTATGGTTTACCCAAAATTCATAAACCAATCATGAAACTCAGACCTATCATTTCATCTATTGATGCATCCAATAGCAAAATATCTAAATTATTCACAGACATCCTTACAAATGCATATGACTTCGAAAATGAGTTTTATGTTAAAGATTCTTTCGAGTTTTCTGAATTCATCAACGAAAAACAACTTTCACAAAGCTACTTATGTCTTGATAAGCCTAGATGTTGTTTCCTTATTCAGTAACATACCGATAGAATTAGTGTTGAAACGTATAACTAAAAGATGGAGTAAAATAGAAGAATACTGTAATATTTCACAAACAAATTTTTTTTAAATCATTCAATTCATATTCAAATCTAGTTTCTTTTCGTTCGAAGGAAATTTCTACAAACAAATTCTTGGAACACCCATGGGAGCTACCATCTCACCAATCATTGCTTCGTATGTAATGGATGACCTTTTCGAAGAAATATTACTACAATTGACGTTTGAAGTTCCATTTTTGAAAAAATGTGTAGATGATATTATTTGTGCAGTACCAATGGATAAATCCGATGAAATTTTAAGAAAAGTAAATGACTACAATAAAAATTAACAATTCACAATTGAATTAGAAAAAAACGAAAGTATTCCGTTTTTAGATACTAGAATAATTCGTAGAGAAAACAATTCACTAATCACAGATTGGTATATAAAACCAACAAACTCTGAAAGATACATGAACTATCATTCCCTCCACTCAAAAAGAATGGAAATAAATTTGATTCTTTATATGAAAAAAAGAATCGAGATGTTGGTTCATCCTTCATTGAAAAACAAAAATCTTTAAATTCTCAGAAATATTTTACTGGATAATTCATACCCCAAAAAACTTCTTAACAAAATTCTTTCCAATACCAACTCTGATAGACAAATTAATAATGATGTCACAAATAATCAAAATTCAGAAAATAACAATGAAAGGATAATTTATTTTTCAATTCCTAATATAGGAATTCTATCATCAAATATAATTAAATTATTCAAGAATGAAAGTAACCTAAAAATTTCACAAAAAAATATCAAGACTATTGGAAATTTAAATACGAGGTTGAAAGATCCCACACCAGATTTGAAGAAATCAAATGTTGTCTACATCATACCATGTAACAACTGTGATTTGAATTATATTGGTACAAGTTCAAGAACTTTAAATAATCGTATCATGTTTCACAGAAGTGATATGACTCAACAAGAAATCATGTGCATTAGCTCAACATGCTATTGAAACAGGCCATAAAATATCATTCGAGGAAGCACAAGTTTTACATTCAGAAAAAAATTTTTCTAAAAGATTATTTCTTAAAATGATTGAAATTAATAAATCCAATCAAAATATGAACAAAAAAACAGATATCGAAAATCTTAGCAAAATCTACAATTATCTTTCACAAATAGATTAAAACTGATGATTCTCAAAGAATTAATAAAAAAATTAACACACCCACTACATATTTTATATTTTTCTGACGATTAATCATAGGCAGCCATTTCAAATCCTTCAATGTCACTCGAAACATCAAAGATATAACACCATTCCGACAAATATTTACATATTTTACATTTACAAGTTAATGTTCATTAATCAACCACTCAGATTACAGTAAGTTCTTCCTTCATTTTAACTATTTTTTTCTCAATAATGTAATTTACATATTTTAGGACCCTGAAGGAGTTTCAAAATTGAAACGAAAGCTCGGTCCAACGTATTATAGAGTTTTTTATAGTTCAACACTTGTGCTGACTGAAGATCCCCGTTATTCCCCACTGTTTATATGTATATATATATATATATATATATATTATATTTATATATATATATATATATATATATATATATATATATATATATATATATATATATATATGTAAATCTGCGTCAATACATTTGGTTTTGCCCATGTAATTCTGCGTCACCTGTATTTCTGCGTCTGTATATGGACGCAGAAATACAAACTTCGCTAAATGATTACTTATTACATGACTGTACTACAGAAAAAAAATGAGGGGGACGTCAAAATGATGGTATGGTGTGCAGATAGCGTATAACCTAGTTCTGACATTTGCCGATAGAGGCGCTGCTATCGCTAGGCGTATATTGAAAATGGGTATTTTCTCTCCACCGTTACGATTTTTCTGCGTCTTGAAAAATTTGCAACACTGCATCGTATGTTATTTTACGTCGTAACTGTATTTCTGCGCTCCAGAAAATTAAATACACGTGTTTGTTCAATTCTCCAGTGAACCAGTGTTCGACGTAAATTCTAAGGTAAGTTTATATCTAATCGGAGAACAACTTCAAAATAATTCTGCTTAGCCACGAATTGAATATTGCGCTTTGTAGAATTTGATATTATCTTCGTTCAGAATTGTAGAACTGTTGAAGTGTTATTTGGCGAATTCATTCAAATATTTTGAAATCTCATATTATCATGATTAGTATGAACCAGCAGTCGGAAATGACAACAAATATTTAATTTGTTGATACTTTAGGGATACTATGTGGATGAATGAACACTTGGTTAGCATTATTATATATTAAATGTAATATGCAATAATATAATAACAGAGCTCATCTTACGTATGGAACAAATTGATATATTTCAAATGTGAAAGCTTCCTGAAGAATCCCAAGACAGGTCGATATTCAGTTGCATATCTTCTGTATGTCAAACTCATATATAATCATGAATGTCAAGGAAAGTTTTTTTAGTACAAGCTTTATTTAACTTGCCTTGTTCATTTATTTTTCTATCTATACGTTCGGGTGAAATCTTGTAGGGGAATTTTGACATACGCTACTACTCGTCCGATTAACTTGAAATTTGGCAGGTGTTCATAATTCCGGTGACAATGCAATATGGATTTTTGTTAGAGAAAAACAAAATGCGACTCAAGATGGCGGTCAAGTTTTGTGCGGAATTATGATTTTTGTCAAAATTCATAAATTCAAGATAGCACACAACGGTGGCGTACGAGTTTTGTGATTATAGTCTAATTCGATTCAAAATTAGTATGTGGGGTTTTCGGGGTCGGAGATATGGTTTTTTGTCAAAATTTATAAACTGAAGATAGGGCTGCAATATGCGAACAAATTTTGTGATTATAGTCAATTCTACTCAAAATTGGTATGTGAGGGGTTTTCGGGGTCGGAGATTATGGAATTTTTCGCCAAATGAAGAGGACGGCTCAATATGGCGGATAAGTTTTGTGATTATGGTCTGATTCTATTCAAAATTGGTATGTGGGGGTTTTCGGGGACATACGTATGAATTTTGTCAACATTCATGATGGAAAGGCTAAGATTCATAGACTAAAAATCGAAAATAGTTTTTTCTTTACCCAATTGTACAATTGAGTTGAAGGTAAACGTAAACGAATATGAAAGAAAGGTTTAAAAATTTGACAATAAAAACAAGAAACACGAATGAACATATGTCGTAGAGAATGAATTATGATGTTTCACTCCATACTTTTATTTTTAGTCGTTAAGATTTTGAATCACAATTGGGTTCAATGAAAAATTATTTTCTACTTTTATGTGCACTTTCTACGGTAAATATACTGTTTTTAATGTTTTTTCAAAGTATTATTTTGTAAAATTTATTAATTCTATGCGGCGGCTCAAGATGGGAGACAAGTTTTGTGATTATAGTCCAATTCCATTCAAAATTGTATTGTCGACATTTTTCGGATCGGAGATTATGTTTTTTTTTGTCAAAATTCATTAAAAGATGGCGGATGAGTTATGTGATTATGGTCTGATTCTATTAAAATGTATGTATGGATTATTGGGGTCGAAGATTATAAATTTATTCGAAGATTATTGGTTTATCGTTAAAATTCATAAATTCACTTGCGGATGAGTTTTGTGATTATGGTCGATTCTATTCAAAATTGGTAAGTGGAGGTTTTTAGGGTCGGGGATCATAGTTTTTGTCAAAGTTTATAAATTCAAGATGCGGACGAGTTTTGTGATTATGTTTCGATTCGATTCAAAATTGGGATTAGAGATTATGTGTTTTTTGTCAAAATTCAACAAGATAAGAAACAAATTTTATGACCACTGGTCTAGTTTTTAAAAATGGAGATGTTTTTTGGAGTAGGAGATTATAATTTTTTCTCAAAATTGAAAAAATTTATGATAGCGGAGCAATTTGGATGGAAATGACGCATTTGTGGTCAAAATTCAAAAATTCATTCTATCGAATGAATTTTGTGGCGGAATCAGTTTGGGGTGGTATTTAAATTTTTTCATTGCGGACTAAAAATAAACTAATGAATGTGGGAAAACCAAGCTTTCACTGAAATGTACTAAGACAGGAAAAATAATTTCTATAGACATTTGACGCATTTTAATCTGGAGTAACAAATTCTAAGATTCGTCTAAGATTATCTATTCTAAATTTCAACTGGAAACAATCTGCGACAAGTTTTGGTATCTGTTGCTCCAGAATAACCTCCGTCACACATCTAAAGAAATAACTTTCTCCTATTCAATCGTTTTGTTAAAATATTAATTTTATGTTTTTATTAATATTCATTTTAATTATCTTCAGTCATTCATGAAGAATTTGCAATATGTACCTTTAAAATTCCGTATATTTGCAAAACTAGTTTACCCCAATGAATTCTGACCAAAAAAATCCGTTATATCTGTCCCTGAATAGCAATTGATATCAAAATTGAATAGAATCGATCCAATAATTGTCTACCACCTTGAATTGATTGAAAATGATGAACACTTACCAAATTTGATTCAATAGGGTTTAAGTGATTTACAATTAATTGACTTGCAAGTTTTGACCAAATTATTGACAACAAATTGGATTTTTTTTTTTACCTATTCCTTTTTAAAACATATTGTTCACTCCCCAGGCATTCCCTATTTCTTGTTATTTACTATTCAGCTCAATATTTTTTTTTTTTTTCATGTGGTTCTTGAAGATACATTTCCTTCAGATCAACATAAAAACTAACATGTCAAGGGAAAAAAAATATTAGATCTTCTCAGAAGCCTTCTTGGGTTTAGGTGAGTAAAAACATTCACTTCAGTACTTAAGAGATCAGACGCAAAAATAAAACTACTACATATATTCTACAGTTAACATTGATGAGTGTCATTCCGTTTTTTTCCCCCAAAAAATCGCTATTTTCATAAACTGTATGACATTTTAGGGGCACTTTTAAAAGCAATATGGGTCATAAGATTGGATTTACTCTGTTATTGTCTAAAATTCAAATTACCACTCCTAATGCATCGATTTGGAGATGGTGTTGAGTGCCTAAGTATTTCTGTTTGAACTTCTCTAGAAATCAATACAGTTTTTCTCCATGAAAATATTTCTTCAATACTCTCTGTACTTAAAAAATACCCAATATTATATGCTGATAATTAATTGAACAAAATAATAAAAAACACAATACATTTCAATCATTCAAATTTTTCCGTCAATAATTTCTTTCTTTCTTTTTTCAGGTGATCAAAAAAAATGAAAGGTTGTATACTAGTACTATGAGAATCAATCTTCCCAACCAAACCTCTAACATACCACACAAAAAATCGCCATCAAGTAACAGGCGAATTTTCGATAACAGGACAAAAAGTAATTCATACCATTCTTTGAATAATATTTCAGACATTGACCTGAGTGAAAGCCAAATCAACAGAGGTGAAAGCAAAAAAATAATAAAGGTTTTAAGATATAGATTTAAACTCTCCATGCTCGATACATTTTTTCGAAACAAAGTATCTCGGGGTCAACTAAACAGACGACCAAAAGCTATATGGGAAAAAAGAAAAGAATGAGATAGGCCAATGGATATTACTCTGATGAAGAACCGTTTTAGCCCAGATTATTGGAATATGTTCCTGACAGCGATGAATTTGGATCTGACTCGGAAAATGATACAAAATAAAATAATAATTTCCACGTTCAACTCAGCATCTGTAGTTCTGTGAAATTGTGACTGTTTATCACTCTAAGAAAAACGGAACTCGAACATGCTCTCGGAATCAAAAGTGCGAAATTGATACAAATTCAATGAATCCAATTCCGAAGTTTACATCTCCCAGAGAATCAAAACAGCTCCCCAAACCACCAGAGGTAATTTCTTCTGACATTAAACAAAACAAAGAAAAAATGGACAAAATTCAAACGTTACCAGATATATGTTATTTCTATGAGACATCAGTTCTAAATTTTGGAAGGCATCTCCTCCGCAGCCATTCGCATGAACCTGAGGTTGAGAAAATTGTGATATTGAAACCGAATGACCTTACACGTAAGAGACTGATTTCCGCAATTAGAAAAAAGGTAACCATTTGAAAAATTCAGATGTCTGTGTAAAACCTGTGAAAAAAGTCATGTCCCTGGCAGGAACGAATCTGATTGTGTACCGTGCAAACATTGTTTTGGGTTACTTCAGACCACCACAAATCTGGCGCCACATAAAAAACTGTCCAAAAACCCGGGGAGAAAAAACAAAATTTTCTCATAAGTCAGATGCACAAGATATTTTGATAAAGACATCTTGCCATAGATCAAAAACTCAAAGACACAGTATTTCAAGAATGTTAGCCGATAAAGTATTTTTTGTTGCTAAAACGATGTTTTGATTTGCAAATATGGTGCACAATATCTTACAAGTCATAGAGAAAAGCACCATATTAATGTTTGTTCTCGAAAAATGCGAGAACTTGCTAAGTTATTGATTGAGATAAAAAAACTCCATCCCGCAATAAAACATTTTTATGATGCTCTACAACCAATTTATTTCGATTCTTTCATTGTAGCTACAAAAATAGTAGCTGGATATGATGCTAGAACAGAAGATTATACATCTGCAACCTTTGCTATGAATATAGCGACGTCATTAAAGGAATGTTGCAGTTTGGCTATAAGACTAACCTTAAAGAAGATCATATAACTCCACGATTGATATAGCAGAGATGGAGGCTAATTTCAAAACCTTTCAACAACTTCTCCCCAGATTCCTGGAAATTTTGAAATCTCCACTGTGGCAGCTTCTTGTCTTAATACGAGAAAGTGGAACAAAATAACAATCGTGCCCCTAGCAAGTGACATAAAATTATTCAGATGTTATCTCATAGAAAAGGCAAATTCAGCACTTGAAGAGCTTAAAACTAACCCAAAAAGTGAGAAAGCTTACAAACTTCTTCTAGAAGTAAGTTATTGTCGATCAATGTTATTAAATAGAAAACGTGGAGGTGAGTTACAACGCTTGCCTCTTCATTTATATCAAAATGTTCCAGAACATCAATCATATGAAGAGTTCAATGACGCCATATCCCAAACAGACAAAATTCTCATGAAGAAATTCAAACGAGTTGTGACCAGAGGAAAGCGAGATCGTGGTGTACCTGTTTTGTTCACAACTGACGTATAACAACATTTAAAGGAACTTATAGCATTAAGGGATAATTTTGTAAAGAAAGAAAATATTTATCTCTTTCCTACACTGCATCATGATACACCCATAACAGGATATAAGGTTATGCAGAAACATGCTAAGCTTTTAGTGTTGATGGAAAGTGGTCAGGCAGGGCAGTATAAGGGAAAGACTTTAGATGAGATAGACTTAGATCTGGAAGAAGATGTCAATGAGGAATCATCAGACGAAGAGGCGATAGAAACAAGAGAAGAAATATTAGAACAGCAAGAACCTTCAACATCTTCGGTCCCACCTAAGAAAAAAAGAATACTTGTACCTTGGACCCCAGAACAAAAGAAATTGGCCAAATTGTATTTCAAAGTCCACATCCAGAATAAAGTGCCTCCCAAAAAAGGGGAATGTAATGATTTGAAAGAGACCCATTCTGGGGTCTTTGAAAATAAAACATGGGAACAGATAAAAGTTTTTATACAAAACATTTATCGAAACAAATAATTTTTTTCACTTGAATCCATGGAACTATGGAGTTGTTTATTTTAATTTGTCCTTTTAATAGAAAATGAATAAATCACTTTTGTTTGTTGCAAATTTTATTACGTTCTATCAATAAGAAAACGAATGGTTGTAATGTGTTTTGCTAGTAGTTTCCTGCTACATAATTTTTCATTATATTTTATTGTGCGTTGATCCTTTTTACACGCTTTTATTTAACTCGCACTATTTGTTTGTCTGCGTCAAATCAAGTGAATTTTGACACACTTCTAGGTGTTCCTAATTCCGGTAAAAATGGAAACTTTTTTGAAGAAAAAACAAAATGGCGGCTCCAAGGTGGCGGACTAGATTTGTGATTATGGTCCGATTCACTTCAAAATTGGTATGTGGGGGTTTTCGGGGTCGGGTATTATGATTTTTTGTCAACATTTATAAATTCAAGATGGCGGCTCCAAGGTGGCGGATGAGTTTGTGATTATGGTCCGATTCACTTCAAAATTGGTATGTGGGGGTTTTCGGGGTCGGGTATTATGATTTTTTGTCAACATTTATAAATTCAAGATGGCGGCTCCAAGTAATTCTTACCTTTATATAAAATAAAATTTTACTATTTTTGTCTATTTCTACAGATGAATGGAATTATCCGGGGAAAACATATTTAACAGAGAAAAATAATTAGAAAAGAAAAAACTCTAAGTGGAGCACATTTTCGTGGGCTAAAATCATTCGATGAGTTTCTCTCATTCCAATCTTGATGGAGGCTCATTATAGGAGCGTTTTAATATTTGACTTTGATTCTATTCTTGGGAATCATCTTATTTGTTTTAACATCAGACAAATTCAATGATACACAATTCGTAGAACTCCCGAAGTAGGTGCACTACAAAAAAACGAATTTTCATGAATACACAGTAAGGGAATCAAAATACTTCTCACTCTACTACAGTGAAGGGAAAAGATCCACTCATATATTTGGCAACAAGGCTGACGCAGAAATATCAGAACAATGGATAAATATATTCAAAGAATGACGCAGAAATGACTGACTGATGTGATCGAAAGTATACAGACGCAGAAATGATGGAACCTTGAAAAGAGCAGAAATACGGAAGAATGTTCAGTAAATTTTGTTTTGTTTTTCAAGTATATCGAAAAATTTAACCGGAATAATTATCCTGAATTGATATTATAACAAACTGATTTGAGAAAATAGAATATACTCCAATATTTCTGCTAGACGCACAAAATATATATATATATATAAATATATAAATATATAAATATATATATATATAAATATATATATATATATATATATATATATATATTATATAAATATATATATATATTTATATATATATATATATATATATATATATATATATATATATATTAAATCGAATTTGAATCTCACCTTAGTAAGTTAACATATATAATATAATTATCTATTCTCAAAGCATGCATTTGTAGTCGTCCTGAGGAAGGCAATAAACGTTGCCGGTAGCTCGACGTTTTCCAAAGAGTATTTCTAATCAATTCACCTCCTGAGTGCAAACTCATATATATATATATATATATATATATATATATATATATATATTGTTATGTTATGAAGGACCAGTAATATATTTTAAAAAGAAAAAAGAAATGATTTCAAAAAAAAAACACAAAAATAATAATTACTTAATAGTTAGTAGTTCATGAGATTTTGTTTTACATATTTCTGAGATTCTATTTCTTTTATGAAGCCTCGGTATAATATTGATAGGTGAAAATATGCAAATGCTATAATGCAATCATTTTCATACATTGTCAAAATGATTACAAC
The DNA here is from genome assembly GCA_018342105.1 of Gonioctena quinquepunctata. Taxonomy (NCBI): domain Eukaryota; kingdom Metazoa; phylum Arthropoda; class Insecta; order Coleoptera; family Chrysomelidae; genus Gonioctena; species Gonioctena quinquepunctata. The sequence continues at coordinate 355,906 of JAFIRS010001171.1, read as the reverse complement.
CTATAATTGTTCAAAATACAATGAAAAAGACTAGATTCACAAAATCATTCTGAATTAAATGTGATCAACAAAATTATAAGCTTGAAACATACAGTATATGAAATTGTATCTAACTAAAAATAGCCAATGGGAGAACAACAAACTTCTTGATGACAATAGCCAATCAGGGAACAGTATGGTCAGATGTAAGATTTGAAATTGTGGAAAAATAAGAACTATGGAATGTCGAAGACAATTATCATCGAATATTGTGTATAGTTTTTAAGAAAGGTAAAATAATTTAGTTCATAAGTTTTTTCAAATAACCCCAAAAGAGTGATAATGTGACAAGAAAGTGCGCGAGTTTGAAAATTCAAATAATATGGACAAAACAGAAATGGTATCCAGGAGATGAAAAAACAAAGCCAGAAGGAGATGAAAAAATTTTTACGTACGTACAAATTTGAGGAGAGATTCCTTTCAAGATCTTCACGAATACAAGGTATTTTGTCTATAGAAACTAACCAATTCAACCTCAAGAGAATTTCGACACAAATAAATAGGAGAAAACAAGATTACCTTTTATGTACTCCACATAAAACTGTTTCCAAGCTGATTTCTGGGATTTGTATGGTTCCTTTTGTAATGGAGAGTTCCTGAGATCAGTAGATTGAAAAAGGATTTCAGATTTTTGGCATATATTGTAACAGCGACAGTTCCAGCTCCAGGTATGAACTTTCTAGTGCACATCACAAACTGAATCACTTTACAACATAACTCGTCTATCTGAAGAACTCTATTTTATTTTGGGTATTGAACTATAAAAGAATTCTTCCAACCTCAATGAAAAAGTGAGGTTATGAATACTCTATCCATCACTGTTTTTTCATTATTGTCTATAAAAATCTGTCTGATCATAGTATAAGTTATCTATCGTAGGCCAGGTAAAATCAAAGTTTTTCTGAATAAAGGAAATAATTGTTTTTCGATACTTTCTAGTTTATTTTCCACAATGATATGATCATATCTTATAAACACTGAGTTGAAATAAACATCAAGACCAGGCAGTGGCTTTATTGCCAGGACCGGCTATCTGAGACGAAAGGCGTACCAACTGAGTTTAGTCGTGGTAAGGAAAGGTAATAACAATTGGCAGCAACGTGACGAGAAAACAGTGACGTTAGCTAGCAATTATTATTACATCACAATATATTATACAAGTCTTAAAATAATTATCTATCACATATCATATCAATTCATTCCCCAAAGCAGGGAAAATTAACAACAATTGTTTCAACAATTGTTTTTTTTTCAATTCTTCATAACATTACAATATATATATATATATATATATATATATATATGACAAAGACTTTTCTTTCAATCATTGAGACCTAATGAAAGATACATCTGACTGCAACCCCAAGACAGTTTGAATCATGTTTTAAACATGAAACTATCTGGATATATATATATAATTATATATATATATATATAATATAAAATATATATATATATTTATATATATATATATATATATATATATATATATATATATATATATATATTTTTCTTAGTTTTCTCGGAATAAGAGCCTTAGTCAATCTATGTAGTTTTTATTGGATACAACGTTTAGACATTGTTTATGTAATCTTCAGGTAATTTTTTTTAAATAATGTAAAACATGTAGAGGTAAAAACAGAATACGTTACATAACATCAAACAAATACGACTAAAATCAGACATCACAGCATTGTCTAAACATGAAAAGGAAAATCAACATAAATTCGATTTGGACAAGGTTGAAATTTTGACAAAAGAAAAAAATAGTGATGAAAATAAACCGATCTTTACATTTTGACACGAAAAAGTCTTGCATAAATTATAACAATAGAGCCCACATACTACAACTGAATATGTCAAACACTCCAATGTATTTAAAAAAAAATGGGAAAAAACGATAACAGATAAAAACAAACTCGATACTAGCAATCTCAGATATTCAACAATGTTCATTCCAATTGTGAAATATGAACACGAATTGATTTGTTTGATACTATGAACAGGATGTTCATGAAATCAGATGTGGAATCATCTGCGACTGAAAGATGAACTTCAGTCACTATCTTCCATCGTTCAAGATAACCTCTTGTGGAGTATTCATGTTGAAAAGGGAAACATTCTCAATTGAATAGAAATATTTTTCTATGGATTGAAAAATCCACGATAAAAATGTTTTTTTTTTGTATTTCTAACAGAAAACAAATACTTTCCTGGCTGAAGCCACGCTGGACATTGAACTACATCTGATATATATCCTGAAAGGACCCTAACTCAAAAGAAAAAATCTGAAACTGAAAATTTGCATTTTTATTCAGATAGTTAATTGATTTTCTATTCCAGTCTCAATTACGAACTCATTGAGTAAGGAGCCTCTCAGAATATCTATCAGATAGAGTTCAATGTCCAGCGTGGCTTTAGCCGGGGAAGTAGTTGTTTTATGTTAGACATTCACGAAAAATAACTTCATTTTTATCGTGGATTTTTCACTTTACAGAAGAATCTTTCTATTCAATATTCAATTGAGAATGTTTCCCATTCCAACATGAACACGAAATATGGAAAGAATAACTGTTGAATTATATTGTAAGTTTTGAACGTCTCTTTGAATTTTAATCATATTTGTTCGATGTTATGTAACGTATTATGTTTTCAACTTGAGATGTTTTACATTATTTCTAAAAATTCACCTGAAGATGACATAAATAATGTTTGTTGAAATGTCGTATCAAATAAAAATTACATATACTGACTACGGCCCTTATTTCGAGAAAACAAAGAAAATAAACATGTGATCAAGAAATTATAAAATATACATATATATATATATATATAAATATATATATTTGATTCTGATATATGTTTTTTGAGAAAAACTCCAACAATGTACAAAAAAAATGACTTCCATTCAGACAACAAGAAATACCCCAAATTTCATTTCAATTGAAATTTAAGGTTTCACTTGTCAGAGAAGAACACCAAAAACTCATTCAGAGTGGAAACTTCAGAAAATCTTATTTTAAGAAAAAAAATCATACATTTCAATCTAAGAGTGGTTTTCCATCAAGAATTTAATAAATATATACTTTTTATTACATACTCAATGGGACAAAATGTTCAGGAGATATTTTTATAGTAGAAGCTGTACATGATTATATAACTAGGTGAATCATTATTTTGATGTGATGCAAAGATATTTTGCATATGCAATATGTGTATCAAATAAGGTGAAGATCGATCAACAACTGAATATAAAAAAACACAATTCCAATAATTATTGAACGTCAACCAGAAATTTAGATATATTTTTTTAATATACCACGTTGATAAAATGGACTAAAATGACATCTTAATGAGATGATGACAGAGACATATGGCAAATTTCAGGTTTATTTCATTTAGTTTGAAATCGATTGCTCTTTACTATTATTATTATTACAGACAAACAGACAGACATGTAAGCGAGTTGATATTGCATTGTCATCCAGTTCTGAGCTATGTTTGAAGATCAAGTATCTCATCGAGAAGTTAGTTTAAAATGGATTGCTATTATTATTATTACAAGATTTGTACCGATCGGACAAACAGACAACAAAAGCGGGTATATAAACATGGTAAAATACATAAAATGAACCCTTCAATTTTCTTGTTTTCAATTTCAGGGGAATATATGTGTCATACTATTTTATGTATTCTAACGATGTTTAGTAGGGTGTTTATTAATTTATTTGTAATTCATTTAGTTGTTACATTGAGTGACTATTTGGAAGGTAGTTAAATTCAGTGCTCGTTGACTCATCGATCATTCTGTTGGTGCTATGGAGATATTGTGTAATCCTAACCTCACTTTTTGTTCGGTGAACGTTCTACAGACAAACAAACAGAAATACAGACAAGAAAGCGACTTAATATTGCATTGTCCTCTAGTTCTGAGCTATGTCTGAAGTTTCAAAACTCATCAGGAAGTTAGTTTGAAATCGATTGCAAGATTTGTACCGAACAGACACGAAAGCAAGCTAATATAAATGTGGTAAAAATAAGTCATTTTGAGAACCTCTACAACTATAAATTATCACCTAGTAGTGTATGACAATATATACCTCAAATGATCCTGTGTTTGCAAGGACGTATTGGCTTTTCTTCATCCACCAACAGGAAAGGACATAGAAATACTGAATTTTCCCAGGTATGCTGAATTTTATTTCATATGTGGAATTTGCCTCCTGAAAATTTCAAGAATAATTAATTTCCACACTGTGTCAAGTGAAATATAAAACACAAATGTACCTAGTAAAATTTCGATGGGAATGATTGAAAAGTTGTTCTTCATTCATACCTTCAACAAATATAAATCAATATTCAATGAAAAATTATTCATGAATCACTCATTTGAATACTAATGTTTGACATTTCATATCAAATTTTAATATTATGACTTTGAATATTATTATGCTGAGTCCCCCCTGTCATGATAAAGGTCTATATCAGCTAGACATTTGAATACAATGAAAACAAGGTAATCCCAAATAAAATATATGAAACTGGAATTCGATTTTTTCTACATTTTTTTCACGGAAATTATTAATTTATTTTCTCACTGAATTATTGTTTGACCTTCTGATATTAGCTTTCAAGTTTCAGAATCCCCAAAGGATTGTGGAAGAGGTGTTCTCATTCATTATTTTGAAGTTTGGCAGTTATATATTTTTCTATGTTTATGCAAAAACCAAAACGTTATTGAACTATATTTAATGAAAAAACTGGTTCTTTATTGCATTAGTGCAATAAAATGTTTATTGCACTCATCTGTCATTCTACTACAGCATATTTATTGTATACTGGATTACGGAATTACTTAAAAATACAACTTATCTAAAATGAGTTGAATTGTTCCTAACATAGGTATTAGTTCCCAACTTTCTCAATGCAAATCGATAGTGCTAATTAATTATTAAATATTTTGCTATTAAATTACGCTTTTTATTTTCCCACACTTAGTGCCACCTAAATATAGCAATTTTTTTATTTTCGCGAGAACGTAGAAAAAATATTGTATGCAACTCATGCAAAAAGCGTTTATTGCACTCGACGTGTTGTCCAACTCGGCCTGAAGGCCTCGTCGGACAACTTCACTTACTTTTTGCACTTGTTGCATGAATAACTATTTGATATATCTAGTCACAAAATAAAGAACATCAAATGTAGTGTGAGATATTTTGAATTTTAGAGTGTAACATTAAATGGGAATATTTTTGAAAAACAAGTTTACATTCGGGAAGGTTAGGAGATGAACTGTTTTTTGTAATGAAATTCCAACATAACAATTCATTTAATATCTTACCTCTTCTGAAGAAATTTCATCCACTGGTCATATTACAAAAGTACCTACTGACAATATTTTCCTTGTTTTGGTAAGATTTTTCTGAAAGCAGGTTTCCTTCAGCTGAGTGAAATTGAACCAAACTGATATCCCTTTCATTCTGATTTTCAATTAACCCAATGTTTTCATTCCTGCTGTTTGCTGATGTGGATAACAAAATCTACAAACTCCTGAAATGAATACATGGGTTTCAAAAAATGTAATCAATACAAATAACTAGGTGTGCTAGCCAACTATAAGTAATTTATTTTCATAAGATGAATAATGTTTTTCAAAAATGAATAAATAACCTACTCAAAATGTTTATATATATATGTTCTCTACTCGCTTTATCAAACTTTTCATTTTTCTATCCATCAACTAACCTGCAACTCCTCTGAATTGTTTAGATTTACGGTAAATAGGGTTTTCATGAACTCAGTTTGGGGATAGCATCAGGTCCCAATCTGATTTTATTCTTTACCACAATATATATCATCCTGCCTAAATAAGTGCACACTGCAGACACAATTTTTGTCACTCAATTGATCTTTGATTCCTTCCTCTCATCGTGCTCCGGAAGAGTGAGCCTGAAAAAATAAAATTGATGTGTTTCAGAAATCAAATATCATTTAAATTGTATTGTTCTATCATTGTCTGAAAGGCCCGGTTGTTCAATCAGGGATGACCAAGTGATTGGGCTCAAACCAGGATTACCAATTTTGTTTCAGTTGTTCAATACGGGTTTATGAGATGAACCTAGTTTAACAATGGTTTAAGTTAATCTTATGAATTGGGGGGTTCAAGGAGATAATTTGCCGATTCTAATCTATTTGATTGTTTGACATTTCAATAAACATTGACTATTCTGAAAATTATTATTGTGTTGAAGATGCAAAGATGTTCGAAAATATAACAAACATAAGATTTTTGATATTCTTTCCCCATTATTTAGACAACGTACCGTGATTTCGGGTGACTTTGGCTCATTTTGATAAATAGACATTAATAATTATAAAATTTAAATATTGCCTTTTTAAGCCTGTTTTTCATCAGATTGATTTTTCGTTAATCTTTCTATTGTATATGGGTATATTATACCTATATAATATGTATTATATACGTGCAACAGTATTCCATTCAGGAGTAATTTGCAACTTGCATAATATTTGTCTGTAACTAGCAATATGTTTTTTCACTCATTTATGATGATTAAAAATGAAATATTTTTTGCTTTTTTCATCCGTCAGGTTACTTTGGCCTATGTACATATGCTATGAAGAGAATATCACGCAAAATATAAGCCATGGGTCAAAGCCAGCCCTCAATATGCGGGTGACTTTGCACGCCGTGTTTTTTTTTATATATCCACGTACAAAGTCTTAATACCAATTTGACTCAGCTAATTTGAAGGAGTGGTCAAAGATCAATATTTTGGTATATAATAATACCAATTTATTTTTACAATTTCATCGTAGACATCCTTTGAATTTAAGTAAGCCAAAGTCACCCGAAATTACGGTACCCAAAAACCATTTGGGAGAATGGACAGAAACATAATTTTTGAATAGATTTCGCTTGCCGAAAGAAAGCGTCCGCACTAAGAAAAATACAAAGAATCGCCCCTCAAATGACTACAAAGGCAAAAGCGTAACAAAAAATAAACTTCCAAATAAAAATCAAATCTTGATATTTTATACCGAAAACGTTTGTCAGAAATAACTAAAATTAAATCACCACAAATGCTAAATGAAAAACTACATGATCTGTTCTCAGGAGTTATGTTTCGAAGATAATGTTTGTTTTTATATCTCAATCTTTAGTTTTCTCAAGATTCCACTCCTCCCTCTGTAGTTCCAAGAAAAGTTGGTGTTTTTCTTTCATGTGTATTAATATCAACTTGGGTTCTTCCGATTATCGTTTTAGTAAATCTACAAGATCTGCTTTGGACAGAGCCCAAGTAGAAATTTTGTCTTTTATTGTAAAAGTGCTATTCCTTTTTTGGGACCTCCGCAGATGGTATTCTATTCATTACTTATTATAGCCCACGCCTTCAATTTTTGCGAATTACATTCTACAATATCTTGCTATTTTTTACCAGTGGAATGAGAATGTTTTCCACGCCTTCATTGGAATTATGAGTAATTTTTTTCTTAAGAGATGCCTAACAATTTATAGAATATACTTGGCCTTTTTCGATCAATTTTTCTGTATACTTTTGACAATACTATGAATTCTTAGGTTGAGTTTGATTCATCGTTGATGTTTTCGAAACTCATTTGTTAAATAATAAATTAAGCACACACTTCACGGTTGGTAACTTTTTATATGTTGTTCCTTACATCATCACTAATGTACAGTAAAAAGTTCCCGCAGTCCCCTAGCTTTCTGAACCTTAAATCTAATATTACTCCACTACTAGTAAAATGACTTGTATATGTATAAATTAATTTGAATCTTTTCTGAACTACCTTTGCCCATTGTAATAATTTTTTTCAACACGTGATTGTAATGCATCTATTATCTAACAAGTCAAATAATTTTATTATTACTTTTATATTTATTTTTTATATTATATATATTTTGTTTGAATTTTTTTCCATGAGATGACATTCTTCTGACTAAAAGTATTGGAAAATTCTAAATATAGTGGATATTTTCTTTGTGACGGTTCGGAATTCACTAGCCAAAATCAAGATATCTCCATAGAATGAGAAATCCACGCTTATTTGTGAAATTCATGTGTTTATTAAAAAGTGATAATTATCCTGATTATAGTCATCAGCTTTATCGATCTTAGGAGTGGGCCTTGTTCTTCCGAACAACTGCTTTCTCTAGATCGCCCTCCTCCGATTATCTCATGTGGGGTGTTTCTGAAAAATAAAAGAGAAGCATTTAGATTATTCTTTTCTTCCCTCATCTTTGTTAGTAGGGCTCACCTTTTCCAGAGAAGTCATTCTAAGATAGCTGGAAGCAGCCTTGACTGTCGCACACCAGGATTCATCGATTTATCAACTTCATCAACAGATTTTATGATATCTACAATGAACTCTCTGATTTTGTTCATGTCAGAAGGTGGTTAGAGAGGTAACAGTCCGGCAGAGATGAGCAGTGAATGACTTGGTGAAAAATAATGGAACAATGTCATCGGGAACATTTTCCAATCCCCTCAATTTTCAAGTTAGTTCATCATCTAGAGACATCAGTCCACTCTCCTACCTTTTCTCATTCCTTCGTGGAAGTTTCCATGATCCGAAAAAGGCCATTTGAGAAGAAATCACTTTGAAAAATCGCCAGGTAGACTTCAAGAAAAATCTGATTTTTGACAGACAGATGTAAACATTGTAGTAAGTTTCGAGGATTTCATCTCATTTTCGCGCCAACTGTTCTGAGAAGGATCTTGTTCGTAAAACTATAATCTTTGTAGACGATAAATTCACAATTTTTTGCATGAAGTAATGTTGACAGAAAAAGAAAATTCCATAAGTTTGAAGTTTGACATTTTGCGTGACACAAACAACAAACATTTCTTAACCGCGCCATCTACTAATGAAGTTCCAAGCCGAATTCAATGTTTTTCATTTGTTGTCCCCCAAAAATTCTAAACAAAATCGAATCAGTGAATACACCAGGGTTTTTAGGCATCTTAGGTCCATATAACTTCACAGATATCGTTGTCAATGGAATTCTGTTTTTATTATTCACTGTACAAACTATTTCCGAATCATTTCCTGTTTCGCCGATGTTGTATTCATTTCGTCCAGAAGGTAGGTCCTCGTGTAATAATTCATGGTGAAGTAATTTACAACCATTTCTGCCGCATGCCTTTCTGTACCTACACTTGTATTTTTGATGTTTCTTTTCCAAACTAGAAAAGCAAAGTTTTTTTTTGTCACAACTTTCCCCCTTTCATCTATATCATCAGCTTGCATCTGCGGACATTTATTTTCATGTTGTTTTCTAACACAATAATTGCATTTCTTGTCGTTCATCTCAGAGGTGCTACAGAGTCTTTCGGACTTTCTATGTTCAAAGGGCTTCAGTTCATATTTGGGGTATTAATTCGGTGTGCCAACATAACAAGCAGCATTTGAGATTTTCTCCAACCACAAGGCAAAATCTTCCAAATTCACGTCCCCTTTTTCGCCCCAACTCAATTTCAGTTATTCAGGAAGTTCCATTGAGAGTTATTTCAATAACTGCGGATTTTGGAGGTGCCTTTGGATTCCAGGGTTTTCATTATGGACACCATATTATTAACTTCTGCTGAGTAATGAGTTGTTGTTATCTTTGACGAATTGAATGGATCTCACTTTCTAAATTATCGTGTCTATGACAAGTTCAGGTCGTCCAAATCTTGTTTGCAAGGTTTGGAAAACCTGCAGCAAAGTGAAATGTCACCAATTTTGACGAAATTTCCACAGATGCTTCAGAATATGCTAAGCTTCGTTGAGCAACCAAAATTTTTCCGCGGAAAGAGTCGAAAATATTTTTTTTTGTTCATGGCATGTAGGTATCAATGAACTGATGTAATCAAAAAGGATTATTTCACAATTATTCACTCTCAACAGTGAGAACCTGACTTTATAAAAGCGGTACTACAATATATGTTTTGAATGTCCCGCAGAAAGTTTGGATAAAAACGTAACTTTCCTATTTGAAAATTTGAAAGTCCTTTTATTTCAATAAACGGAAAATAAGATGCAAGAAGATGGTCAATAATATCAATTATCATTCATGAATAATATTAAAAATGCATTGTTGCCAAATATAAAAAATGTCCGATAGTCATGAAGAGTTAAATAATTTATTGTGATAATTAAAATTATGTAAATTAAATACTTTATCCAGTGTGTTGCTGAAAGAATGAAGAAATCAAGCCGTCTCAAATAAGTGGAAGTTGGAAATTGACTTTTGTAACCTTTCTAGGGCCATAATTCCTAAAATGATCTCTAAAATTGGTACTAATGGACTTCAGAATATTTTGTAACAATTCATGAAATTGATATGTCAAATGAAAGTATTGGAAACATTTTCATTTCGTCCTTTATTCACTCTCAGTTTGCCGTTTTCTTGGACAGTCATGTAGCCAAAAACGCCTATCTGTCTGTCTTGTTGTTCCTCCTCATCTGAAATTGTTGTATGAAATGTAGTTGACGACATTGTTCCCGAAGATTTCGATCTGGATATGTATTTGTTATTTACCGTATGGTCCCCGAATTGACAATGACACTATTATGGAACTATAATTATCTTATAGATACACCTAAAGACCCTTGCACCTTCGCGGTGTGATGGCGCTAGGCCGCGATGTGTTAGCTACAGTACGTATAGTGGCCGTTGATGGCAACAGACTTGAATGACATTGGTTTGTGTTTGTCAGGTTAAGGTCAGATTACAATCAGGTCCACTGAACAGAGGGATATGGCGGTCTCAAATCCATGGATGTGGAGCTGGTTGGAAACACCAGATAGACGGAGAGCTGGCTACGTAAATTGAAAATGATAAAGTATAAGGACATTTTCATATAGAAACTTTCCTTACCAGCTGACAAGTGTGTAGCTCTGCAGGCAGAAGTCAGTCCCGGGGAGGGAAGCGGAGGCGGGCGGTCAAAGATGATTCATCCAGTGTGCCGCCCGGCGATCAGATAACTTCAAACACTTTACCAACTCTAGTAAGCCTAGTAGCTCATGTGGATGAACGCTCGCTTTCAAACTACAAGGACCCGAGTTAGATCCCGAGCAGGATCACGTAATTTTGCACTTTTCTATTACATTCAAATCAACCACAAAACTTCTATTATTCACCAAATCATATTGCCCCAGAACATTAACCCTCACAACCCCTCAAAACTCAAAACAGCAATGAGTTGTTCCGCAGCGGCCGAAGGCTGCTGAAAATTTCTCTCAACCTGATTTTTTGACGTACTTCTCCCAGGAAATAGCTCAAATTTATCGAACGAAAGTATTATGCGCGAATTTCAATTGTTCTATCATGATCAAATCACAGATATTTCTCATAAGCGAATCATAGGAAGGGATATCTTATTACTTTAAACAAACAATTCTTGTTTATATAAATATATATATATATATATATATATATATATATATATATATATATATATATATATATATATATATATATATAAATATATATATATATATATATAAATATATATATATATATATATATAAATATAAATATATTTAGTGTATTTCGGGAACGGCTCTGGAAATTCAAAGATTTGGATAAAATTTTGCTTATTAATTTTTTTTATGTGTTTTTCCTGGAAAAAAAAACGCGATTTTACACAAAAAAATATTACGAATCGATAGGGCGATCACTGTCTGCTCTCGTGCTAACAATGTATAGCGCAATCTCGTAAATTTTTGAAGTACTTGCATTGTTCCTATTGGATGTTAGCCTACTGGTATCACTTAACTTTGTGAAATGGCGCTATATGACATTATCCGAATACGAATAGCCTTACCGAGTGACATTACCAAATTTTGGCATCAAATCAATGTTATATATGAAGAAATGAAGTACTTTTAATCACCTCCACGAAATTTATTTAAGGAACGACATGTTTTGGAGCTTTAAAGCTCCATCTTCAGCTGATACTTATATAAATCTGAAAAGAGGGGAGGAATAAGCTTGACTATAGGTTCAACAATTCTCATTGAGGATGGAAGTTTAGTTGTGAATACTTACATCATGGGAAAAAACACAACATAATTTTTTCTGGTAATTAATAAAAGTAAACAAAGCATTATAGCTTTGAAACAACTTGAACCGTAATTGGGATAAAACCATTCCACTCCATATAGAAGGGGCATGGTAATCGTTGGTAAAACATTGTTGGCATTTCGAATGAGTTCGACATTTTCATATTTTATGTCTAAATGATGACTGACCATTGACAGAAGGGAACAGAGGAGAAAAGTAAGCGTTCTAAGGTATAGTACGGCCATCTAGTGTAAAATTGTTGAACCTCTAGTAAGTGAATAACATGAGAGGGTGGCATCTATTATTATAAGGCTCGAATTAAGATGTAGAGTGGAACAAAAGGTAAGGAGAAATATCAAATTGTGGATGTAAACTTCGACTAGTTCAAAAAAACATATAATTGAAGGCAGTAAAATTTAATATGTTCATTCAAAGGAGTTGTAGAGGGGTTTTTCAAGGTAGGATTTATTTCGAAAATTTCCAGACAATTCATTAGGGAACCCTTATTAGTAGTGTGAAGAATTCTAATATCTATACCGGGATCAAAGTAATGGTTGGAGTTATCCACATAGTTGGCAAATGAGCTGCAATAATTGATTGATTCAAAAGCCTGGATTGTGAATTTTTCTTTATATTTGTCTATGATTTTCGTCTGTTCTGTAACTCTGGTACTAATTTTCTTTGGCCGATATATTTGTCAATGCAAAATGGTTCAGAACAAGTAATTACGTATATACCAGAATTATCTAAAGGATTGACTTTGTCTTTGGTGTTGACTAGTTTTTTAGACAATGAATTCATCGTGTAAAAGCTAATGTTCAAATCATCACCATGGCGTTGAAAGATGTTTTCATATCTTGGAAAACTTTACCCATAAAGGGTATAGCGCAATGACGTGTAGGTAAATTTGGGTCGAAAAGATTTTGATTAATGGACTTGGCCAAGTGTCTGTGGTGAATTCTTTCAATCAAATGAGAAGGGAAATCGTTATTCCAACCTATTTGTTTGATAATGTTCAGTTCAATGGAGAAATTTAGTGAGTTCATGGGGATTTTTCTTCAGTAAGTCCAGAAATTCATACGGTTTATTTAAAATGTGTATTTGTAGCCAACACTATGTAAGATTGCAAAATATCAATATGTAATAAGTATGTGCTTCGTATCTATTTATAAATAAACATCTCCGAAAAAACACCTAGCAAAGCTCGGTCGCCCAGGTACTATAGCTTTATTTTACTTGAAATAATTGTTTTTTCCATTTCCGTGACTAAAATGTGATATATTTTAACTCAAATTAGTGAGAGAAATTGTACTTTCAATCACAAGTGATTGAAAATCTTTTTTTGTATACGCTCCCCAAAACGGCACATTTGGGAAAAAAAATCCGTAAAATGCTACTTTTACGGAATGAAATTCATTTATTCATAAAACATAACTGAACATTAACGGGTGTTTTTAAATACTTTAAAAACTATGAACCGATAACATTTTTCCGCAGAAAAGCTAAGAATTTTGATTTTTTCAGAATGAAATTGTCAAAGGTTATTGTTGCGGTAGGTATAAACATGATGACTTTCAACTTTCTTTCTTCGAACAATCGCGAAAAAAATTATAGTAAATTCAAACAAGATATAATCCACTAACAAGAATATACAAATAATGGTTTAGTTTGGGTTCGAATAAAGTTTCGATTTATATTTCATTTATAAACGAAAAAGTTGGAATCATTATCTGAACTATTATCCATCTGAGTTTTTCAACATTAATTTTGTGGTGAAGTTTTTGTTATTCAATTATCCAAGGAGGCTCCAGTGTGCTGTTTGAAGATTCTTGGTTCGGATTTGCAGATTAATCCAGGTATTTCATTTTTGAGAACTTTTCGAATCATTATGAGATTGGAATCTGACAGCCAAGACTTGTCAATTAAACTGACTTTTATTCGTGCTGACACCAAGAAAAATTTCATATACTAATAGTGAGTTTATACAGCAAGTAAAATAAAATAAGGAATGGAATAAAGTAATTTAGAAAGTTAAAACTACACAACATCCATACCACGTTTATACAGGAATAAAATAAAATAAGAAGTAATATAAAATAAGAACTAAAATAAAAGATGGTTAACTTTTATCTTTTATTTTATTTTACTTGACAAGTTGTTAGGCACATGTACATATTGAATAATTTAGACAAATTGACGAGATAGGATGATACATGACATGATATAATAGCAGTCCTCATCATATTTTTGTTTTCATAACCGGAAAACGGTGTGTCTACTGGCATTTTTTCAAATTTCTTTTTGTCTTTGGATGACAAGATTTTATAATATTGGTAGTGTTGTCAAACTCAAAAACAATAACGGGGACCAAATTTTCAAGTATTCATCATTAAAGTTTGAGGGAACAACATGAAATCCCAAATTTCCATTGATAGCTTTCTTACTTCTTACATTAATTTACTCATCTCTATAAACACTCTGAAAATTATTACTTTTTATTTTACCTTATTTCATTTTTATTTTTATTTCACTCGCTGTTTAAACTCACTTTCAATGTTTCTAATATAGTTGCGATAACTTCAAGAAATGCAGCAGGATAATTCAAAAAATTCGAGCAATAATGATGTGTTATCATGCATTATTTGTGAAAAAAATTTCAAAACCAAGAAAGGGTTGAATTTCCATACTGGACGAGTTCATAGACATCAAGCTTCGTTAAATCATGATTATAATGTATCAAAATAGTCGGAAATTGAAAATGACGGATCAAAAGAATATTTAAATCATGATGATTTGAGGTCTATTAAAGGAATTCAAATTCGACTGTTATTAAGAGAGTACCCAAAGCAGCAAGAATATCTGATGCATCATCTTTAAGCAAAGTTCTCGACGAGTGTGTTAAAACTAACACAACAGCAGCTTGGGTATGGGTGAATTTGTTTACGTTTGCTGATAGAACTTTCAATATTCCTCATGGTATTCATAAACACAATCAATCTCTTGCTTCTTTGATAAAGAAAAATATCAACAATCTCTCAAATTTAATCACCTCTGATACGCCATTCAAGAACAATTTCTCAAATATCCAAAATTTAACCAATAGAGTGAGTGGTAAGCAAAATTTCAGATGGAGACATTCCTTTGGCAATTCGAATAATGAGCTCACGTGACACTGTCGCTAATTTTGACTCTTCAACACTTTTAGAACTGCAATCAAAACACCTCGCTGCTTTTAACCAATGCAATATATCTGCTCCAGATGATGAAGCCCTTCAAGTTACAGAGTCTGATGTAATTAAAACAATAGAATCATTGTGTGTTGAATCTTCTGGTAAATTGGATTCTCTCAGGTCATCTCACATTCAAGACTTGTTGAGCCACAGTTCAGTATTTTCGAAAGGAGCTTTTATCATCACTAACATCCTTATGTAACTTTATGCTAGCAGGAAAAGTTAATCCAGACATCTACCCATTTTGTATGGAGCCACACTTTGTGCTCCTAGGAAGAAAACTGGTGGAATCCGGCCAATCGCAATTGGATTATGTTATCGTCGTTTGGTTGCTAAACTTGGCAAACTATTTCGCCCTGTCCAATTTGGTTTCGGTACACCTGGCGGTTGTGAAGCTGTTACTCATGCTGCTCGACAATTCATCAAATATCACCCAAACCCTTCAACCAAAATATTTTTGAAATTAGATTTCGATCCACCGCAACATCTTATTAGACCAAATCAGGAATATAATTCCTAATCTCTTCCCTCTTCTCAACTAGTGTTACCAAAATGAAACTCTTCTATCTTTCAGTGATAGCCTGATCATGTTTGAAGGAGGAGTTCGACAGGCAGACCCTCTGGGACCAGCGTTATTTTGTTTAGCAATCAAAAAATTAACCAAATCGTTGGTTGTGATTTTAATTGTTGGTATTTGGATGATGGCTCTATCGGAGGATATATCGATTCAGTGCTTGATGTTTTCTTTGGGCACTTTGAAATCAGACAAATTGTTGAAGTTCACCTCCCTTGCACCGGGGATCACGTTCCAGGAAACACCCAACTGGATTCTGCTTGGCGCTCCGCTATCTGATGAAGCACTTCCTGTATGCCTCATAGAAAAACAGAAGGCACTGTCACTCATTGCGTCTAGAATGAGTGATAATCCAACACACATTGCATTTTTCATTCTGAAAAACTGTTTGGCAATTCCAAAAATAACATATATTATGAGATGCAGCCCGACATGGCATTGGAAGGAATAACGAATAATCATATGCAAGACGATACTTGGCGTCAAGCAACATTACCTGTCGACAAAGGAGGCTTAGGGATACGCTTGGCATCCTCTCTTAAACTTCCAACTTATTTGTCATATTTCAGCAGTGTTTCTCAATTAGTTTATATGATCTTACCAGATTCATTCTCAAACTTACCCAACCATCTCTTTGTAGAGGGAGAGT
Source organism: Gonioctena quinquepunctata (assembly GCA_018342105.1). Lineage (NCBI taxonomy): Eukaryota > Metazoa > Arthropoda > Insecta > Coleoptera > Chrysomelidae > Gonioctena > Gonioctena quinquepunctata. Next base: position 339,323 of record JAFIRS010001171.1, on the reverse strand, counting down.
AGAAGTGGATTTCCAAAACCAATTGTAATATACCTGAACTGATGAAAAAGTTCCAAAAAGTTTGGGATCGCCCACTCATTGAAATGGTTGCTAGGGATTTGCTTGTGTCAGCTATGCCAGAAAAAGAAAAGGCTCGAATCAAAGCAGTGACTTCCCACCATTGAGGAGCTTGGCTTGATGCTTCACCTGTCGCTTCACTTGGGTCTCTTTTAGATAATGAATCTTTCAGAATATCCCTTGGACTACGACTGAGATCTTCTATTTGTGTCCCTCACACATGCAAATGTGGTACTCTTGTAGATGAGGAAGGAACCCATGGTTTGAGCTGTAAATTCAGCGCAGGAAGTCAATCCCGTCATCACGCAGTCAATGATTTATTGAAACGTGCATTAACAGCAGCCAATATTCCATCGATCTTAGAGCCTACACGTGTCAGCAGAGACGATGGTAACCATAGACAAATTAAAAATAAAGAGACTGTTTGAAACATTGGCGATCTTGACCACCAAGTTTTTGGTACGGCCAGTCGCGCATGGAGGCGCTGCCCGCAATCAACAGACGACTGACATGATAATTTTCCAATTTTGACATTTGTCAGAAAATGACAAACCACGTAATAATTTCAGAATAATTCTAATGTTAATTGTCATCGAAAAATTAATTATAGAAATTATACTATGTACTTGAATTATGAACCCAACGTCGAAAATGGAATGTTTTGTTATTCGAGTTGACGCTGAAATTCCTCGAAATATTCTTTCACAAGGTAAAATATAAGCTGCTTTTCACAAACTGATACTTATTTCCATCCATCAGTCGCAGAAATTTCTGCACAAACTGATACTTATTTCCGTCCATCAGTTTCCATTTCCTATCACCATTTGAGGAAATACGAAGATTATCATCAAACTGGAGTATTTGTTAAGTATACCTACTTGTTCTCCTTTGTGCTAATAAATGAACAAAATTATTGAAGGTTTGTTGTAAATGTAATTTGTTTTTATTTTGGTTGATTTGATGATGAGACTGAAGAATATTTTTAATTTTGTTGTTTTTCGGAGTTTTATTATTGTTTTGTCTGTAGTTTTACCTTGTTCTAGATACAATAAAATGTGTTTCTATAGTGTTCAATTTATTATTCTTGTTTTATAAGATCTTTAATTTTGTTCTTGATATTATGAAATAGAGATTTAATTTGAAACTTTATTTTAACCATGAACGAACTAACAGATTCTACGAATCGATTACTGTGTATATTTCATTAGTGATCGGTTTGCCATTCCTGTATTTCATATGATACAACCATTCATATGGAATACAAGAATGGAAAATCGATCACTCATAAATTATATACCATATCAATCATATAAAAGTAACACATTTGCAAAACCCGCCTTATCTCAATCAGTTTTACCAACTGTATTTAGTTCGGCCAGTTGCGAGATATGTCCCCACTGTCTAAACGTGGTGCCAACTTTTACTACAGGTTTGACCACTCTCTTTATTTTTAGTTTCTCTATGATGGTAACCGCCCCGACGGCATGACACTCATTCCATGGAAGTTCGGAAAACCCGCTGTTTGGGATTTTACCTGCGTTGACACGTATTCCACTTCACACGTAGTTGCTTCGTCCAAGTGGAGCAGCCTCAGCAAATGGGGAGAAAATTAAAAGTAGAAAATACCAAAATTTACAACAACTTTATATTTTTTATCCTGTGGCCGTTGAGACTTTTGGAGTATTCAGTCCCAATGCTTTTGAATTCATTGAATACATAGAAAGACGAATAACAGAAGTGACCAATGATAGAAGAGCAACTTCATTTTTTATCTTAAGAATTAGCATTGTGATCCAGAGGGGTAATGCTGCTTCTGTTTTGGGAACTATTCCTTTATTACGTCAACTGAATGAATTATTTTTAAATCCTGAAAGGACGATTTTTCCTATGGAGAGTTCATATAAATCCCTAAGTTCAGTTCTTGATGATGACCTGTCAGAAGCAACTACCTTCCATATCTCCAACGGAGAGCCTCAACTCCCTTTCACACAGATCCAGTGCCAGTAAAAATTATCGTATCAGAGAGCTCAGCTCTGTTAGTTATAACACCTTCAAGTCCGTAGTACACGAAAATGCCAAAATTCCCGGTCTGAATGGCCTGAAGAACATTGGAAATACCAGTTCCATGGACAGCGTTATACAATGTTTATCAAACACCAAATGATTGCTCGAGTATCTGAGAAAAGACGAGTATATGAGGGATATCAACACAAGCATATCAAATATGAAGGGTGCTTTGAGAAAACAATATGCGTTAGTGATGAGATATCTTTGGTCGGAAGATTCGTCTGATAAGGTGGTGAATACTGTTTCCTTCAGAAGCCAGATACAAAAATTTGCACCTCGTTTCATGGGGTACGCCCAACAGGACGCTCAGGAATTTCTATTGGAAGGTCTTCATGAAGATGTAAACAGAGTGACAGAAAAGCCCAAACCTACCCTGGAAGAAATCGATGAAATATTTGGTGACCATGAGAAGGCACAGGAGTCTTGGTCAAGATATCTTAGAATGGATAACTCGATAATTGTTGATAATTTTGTTGGTCAACTAAAATCATCGTTGAATTGTATTTCATGTCATATTGTTCTGTCTCTTTTGACCCATTCTGGGACCTTTCACTTCATATTCCACAGAATACTGGCCAGCTCAGTCTTTCACAATGTTTAGACTCGTTTACTAGGGAAGAAATTCTGGACGGCGAAGAGAAACCAACTTGTTGTAATTGTGAGGAAATGATAAAATGCACAAAGTCATTATCTAAACATAAGTTCCCCAAAATATTAGAAATTCACTTGAAACGATTCTCGCCGATGGGGAGATTTATGGGAAAACTGAATGCCACCATTGACTTCCCTCTCGAAGGTTTAGATATGAGTAGCAGCAGATAACGTAGCCCCGTGTCTTTACAACTCATATGATGTGTCCAACCATAGTGGAACAATATATAGCGGACACTACACGGCTTACTGTAGGCACCCTTATGCAGGCACATGGTACAAGTACAATGACTCCAGAGTATCACCGATATTCCCAAAATCCCTTATAAGTGGAGAAGCATTCATCCTCTTCTATGAGCAAGAGGACACCCAATCACACCTTTAGTTTTTTAGTTTTTCAATCTCAACCATTTGTTTTATAACAATAAATACTCGACCTCATCACTAATATAAATTTTATTCCAAATGTCACTTACTATTCAGGATTACCACGAAGTGGGCGACATCTAGCATTCACGATTCGAATGTCAAACTAGGGGAAACAGGATTTTGCTCTATACTGAATACATTTGAAGTTTTCTTTCAAATTTGGAGTATCTTCCTGAATGGTTGTCATATTTACTTACAAGTTCATTATATTCAATTATCCACATAATACTTAAGTATAATTGGATCCTGGAAAAAATGTCAGAAAACACAATTAGAGAACATACCAACAAACGCAAATGTTATTGACTAGTCGACATATTTGATATTTGACACGTCGGTAATAAAAACTCTGATTCGATATTTCACACGGCCTTCTGCCGGTGCTGCCCACAAATATATTGGCGTATTGATAGCAGAAAAAAAGTCATAGTTCAAGCATGAAACATTCTTTGGAAAGCTTATTAAAAAAAATATTGTATGCAACACGTACGCAAATGGCTCTCGCGGACTCATCTTCATATTACGGACTCGGCTAGAGCCTGGTCCGTGAACATTACGATTCGTCCGCGAAAGCCTCATTTTGCGTACTTGTTACATGAACTTTTATTTCCACAAGTGATTGAAAGTGTTATAGTCAAACCATTTACAATTGCAGAAGCATAAAAAACAAGTTTCCCAGTCTCGATGCGGAGGCGGAGATAACTATTTTATTTAGATATTTAAATATTTTAAAAATGCCTTGAGATGAAAAAATATGCCATAAACGAGGAAGTATATATTAATAGGCAATCGGAACATCATAATTTTATTTTCCATGGTCGAAAAAAAGCCATATTTTCCATCAAAACACATCATGTCTATATAATATTTTGAAACCTAGTTCGATCCCAGACCAGAGACGCTACTGGCTTCCATTTACCCAGACCTCCTGAAACTGGCGATTTATTAGTCTCAACGTATAGATAAGCATTATCATTGGCTTGCGGTCTAACAGCTGTCACTCAAACCCACGTTGACTATCTGCTCTTTTGATCTTCTTTTGATCTACCATTCGCCGACGGAGAATGTTTACGAGTAGAACACATTATTTTTCGTTCCGTTTCTTCGCATATACGATCGTGTTAGCGAAGTAAGTTTTTGATTTGCTCCCTATAGAAACAGCTTCTGCAATTGAAAATTATAAAACTATAACCAGGTTACCAATAAACAACCATCGTACACATTGCTCATAGCGTAGCAACGGAGTCGAATTATTCGAATCGAGTAGGCTGGTTTCCAAATTAAATGCAACACAAGCAACGGTAGCGCAGATTTTTATTATTAGTAGGCTGGTTGCAATTATGTAATGTTCTAATGAGTAATAAATAAATATTTATGTGTTATGTTTTTCGATTTTGTTTTTTATTTCTGTTAAAATGAAAAAAAAATGATTCAAAACACGTGGGTAGATCGCATTCAATCACGCGCCTGGTTGAGGCTCGTGATTAAATGCTACGCTTCATTTATTTGTCCTAAAAATGGCTATTTCACACAGGGTATCGCAAAACATCGCGAGGCGACCTCCTACTGTCTCTTCACGGGGGCGTACGGGGGGTTTTTCCCATTTTATCCTTGAAGTACAGAATGAAATGCATTGTAAATAATGAATTACGAGATGTACCATACTTGATGGATAATAAATATATTTTGATGAATTTGGTTAGGTTGGAAGTTTTAATCAGATCAGTGCAGCTCTGAAATTATGTGTAGTTATAGTTTTTAACTGTATAGATAGCGTAAAATTATTGCTAGAAGCCTTGGTCGGTAAAGTTGTGAGAAAATTGTTCCAATTTTAATAAAAAAGTACAGTTCTGGTGATTTCGTTTTTATACTATTTACGGCTTGAGAATGCCATACATAATTTTCCAGAAGGCAAAATGATGGCTGGGTATATAAAAAATGATAATATCGCAAGAAGTTATTGAAGCGGTGATTTTTTTTTGCAGTTTTGGCAATTTGTGTTTTTATTATTCAAACTTTCAATGATTTAATGATAAATTAAGAGTGGACAAAACGGATGATGAATATAAATAACAAAGAAGTATGAATAAATACATAAATAAGAATTTTGTGTTAACTCGTTTTCATTAATAATTTATAATTAATAATATCTGACTGATCATCTTCTTCCTCGTCGATGTTATAATCAATGTCTGTTTCATCAACTAAAACATAAATTATCATTTTTATAAAAAATAAAGTAATGTATCATGTACTAGTTGTAATCTTCAACTGTTGACGGTGATTATGTGCCATCAAACCATTTGAATTCGTACATCACTTCTTGATCTTTCCATCCACAATGAGTAGGTTCGAGATCCGTTGGAACTTCTAAATGTGCATTTGTCAAGATATTTGCGATAAATCTCGTACTTTCAAATTGCTGCCGTAGTTTTGATTGACAAAGTGGCGAACTTGATAGGTCGAATTTTTTCTTTTTAAACTGTTCATATACATTTTTTATTTAATAATTCCAAAAACATCTCATATTGACTATTGACAGATTGTTTTTTTTTACGATGGGATTCCTTATCTACTTCTAATACTTGAAAAAATACAGTGCATTTCTTTCTATCCAAGGATAAAATGGGAAAACCCCCCGTACGCCCCCGCGAAGAGGCAGCAGGAGGTCGCCTCGCGATGTTTTGCGATTCCCCACACCGTTAGAAATGTTTGTAAAATTACAATTGTTTTACAATACAATATATGAGTAAAATTACAAATCAGTGTATTGCCAATACAAAATATAATACAATTCGAGTAATATACCAGAGGAAACCTACTGAGATGCGTCGTAATTTCACAATCTTCATGTAGTAACCCTACACGTATTGTAATTTTAACGAACTGTTGGTCAGTTTCCAATCAATGCTTTTGAAATTCACAAACATTGTTTGTGACTTGATTCACTACAATTTTGTATGAAGTTACAAAAATATATTGAAACTGAAATTACCCTGAAGTCATTAAAAATTTACAAATATTTTCAGTATTTTTATAACTCTGACTTGGAAATTACATGATGCATTGTAATTTAACTGAACATTTTTATTTTTCTTATGCGTTTTGTAATTTTACCGATCTGTTTGTCGGTTTCCAGTCAAAAGTTTTTCAAATTTACAAACATTGTTTGTGATTTGATTTACTACAATTTTTTGTAAAGTTACAAAAATATATTGAAACTTAAATTACTCTAAAGTCATCAAAAATGTACAAATATTTTCTGTATAACACTGACTTGAAAATTGCATAATGTATTGTAATTCCAATGAAAAAAAAAATGTTCTCACTCGTTTTGTAATTTCACCGAACTGTTGGTCGGTTTCCTGTCAAAAGTTTTTAAAATTTACAAACATTCGTTGTGATTTGATTCTCTACTCAGATTTACGCATCTAAACGACTGAAAATTACTGTTTAGTGTTACTTGAATTAGTGAAGCGTTTGGTTATTTTACAGTCCACAAAAAGCAAGCAACTTTTAAATAATATTTTTCTTATAATTCTCATTGTTTAAACTTGTGTTAATAAAAAATCACATATTTAAATAGGTGAAAGTTCATCATACTTGTGAGACTATTGCTGAAGTAACTGGAAAAAGTTATTGGTCATAATCAAAGACCATTCGTTGAAAGTTGAAAGAACAGTTATTATTGGTAAGTAATTCAATGATAATCAATTTTCTATTTGATATCAGTAATTATTCATGGTACTCGAATCTGTAGTCATCTGAACATGTGTTCGCTTTATTTATTTATCAACTAAATCGTATAGTAAATTTGCGATGCAATATATTGAAATTACAAAATGTTTTCAATCAAATTTTTTTAACAAAATCACAACACAAAGCTGAATTCTATTATTATTATATTGTTATGCGTTGAAATTTCCAACGTTTTTTTAGTAAAATTTCTATAGAAATTTTGAACAGTGTATGGAACAATACACTATTTCAAGTCAAGTAAAGTCAAGTAAAGTTATATATCCCTATAATTTGATCATTATAGAACAATTGAAATTTACAACAAATTTGGGCTATTTTCTGGGAGAAGTACGTAAAAAAACAGGTTAAGAGAAATTTTAAGCAGCCTTCGGCAAGTCATGTTCTGTTAAAATGCTGTTTGGTGTTTTGAGGGGTTGTGAGGGGGGTGAATGTTCTGAGGTAATATGTTCTGATGACTTATAAAAGTTTTGTGGTTGCTTTGAGTGTAACAGAAAATTGAAAAAAAAAATTGCGTGATCCAGCTTGGGATTGAACCCGTGTTCTTGTAGTTTGAAAGCGAGCGTTCATCACATGAGCTACTGGGCTTACTTGAGTTATCTGAGCGCCGGGCGGCGCTCTGGAAGAATATTTGACCGCCGCCCCTACCCCGCCCAAATTTCCTCCGATGAAAGAAATATTTGCCAAAGTACTACACGATTAAAATAAAATTATTTGAAATAAAAAAATAATTGTGCTGTTTCGAATGTAACAACCCGTAGAAATCAATTAATTTTCATCACTTTACTTGGGCGTAGCTATGAATATTTGAAAAATGATATTTTTCAGTGTTGAATTTGTATTATGAATTAATCCCAAAAATGTATGATGATGAGAGATATGAGAGAAATTTGAAAAATGGTTTCGAAGGAAAGCTTGGAAAATGTTTGTGAAAAGGTTTTGTTAGCGTACTTCGAAACAATGAAAAACTATGAAGCATGTACTCAATGTTGAAGGCGGAGAAAAATATCGAAATAATCATTGACATCCAAAAATACGTCAGTAGTATTTTTGAAGTGAAGATCTGCAGGTTATCTTGCCAACAATTTATGATTTTTATAAGTGAAAACTTTGAATCTTTTATTAGAGATACTGATGATAGGAAGGTTGTATACGCAAAGATATATTTAACTATAATTTTATTAGAGATAATACCGTTTTTAGTTCATTTATTATTGTAGGAAATGATTACTGGAGTAGCAGGAGCTTGCAGAAAAGCGGAACTGATATGCGTCTAAGAATATTGTAGTAGTGTGTTTTAAATCACCATTCCAAACACATCCCAAGAATGTGATACGAGAATTTGTGGCTATAAATAGTAACTTTACTGGATATAAAGACAATTTTGCAGATACTATTCGAAAATACTTCAACCGGCGACCACAAATGATAAAGCATGATAGTTTTTTTTGTTGTTGACTATAGTAATAACAAGTATGGAGTGCAGCTTGTAGGTTTCGAAACATTTGGATCCTCATCGAATTTGATTGCCCAATATCTTGGTTAATCAAATCCTGTCGCTTATACTGGACATTGTTGTCGGTTGTCATCATCTGCATCTGTGCTCGCAGATTCAGGAACTGACATTTCGAAAATTAAACAGCATTGGTGCTGGGAAATCAGTATGATGGCTACATCGAGAAATGTTCTGTCAATGAAAACAGAACTGCAAATAACATAATAGAAGAATATTCCGAGGTAAAGGTTCCAACCGAATTATATCCATCAGGCTCTGTGTATAACGAGCAGGTATTTCGAAGAAAGAAATACATATTCCGTCAGGTTCAGAATTTTGTTTTGGTAACTGTATTCACAGTAACTTACTGTTAATATACTGTAACGTAAATAAACTTAACTTGGTTTAACTAATTTATTTAACACTTAATCTACAACTTTATTTATATTACTACGCCACTGAATAGCTCGATCGTATGGGCTCGTTCAGACTGTCCTTGCCATCTGGAGGGCTACCTATTTATCTCCGTCACAGGATTCCCGATCTTTCGAATTCCGGCAGTTGGCGACGGCATGTTCCAATTGTTTCCAATATTGACCGTTGTTTTCCGCGGAAGAGCGACTGGATGGTTCTCGAATATCTCCGGGGATGATCTCATCGCTGTCGATGGCAACGTGTGAGGCGACAGGTCCGGCCTAGGTTCGTTACATTCCCATATCTGCACCGTGAAGTTCGATGGAAGTAACACTCCACGGTCTTCATGATCGGTCGTGGAAGAGGGTTACAGCAAACCAAAATCCTGACGCCGCTGGATCTGAATATCGCCTCCAGCATACTTCTTATGACTCTCCAGTCCAACCCATCAATACCACAGGATAGTTTTGGAATTGCTAGATCCGCCAGATTCTGGTCCACCATAGTATCTCTTAGTTTGGTGAGACTCTTCCAGACATCTTCATAGGACGGTTTATCTTGGAATGCCTCTTGGTAACTAGGTAGTAGATGTTTCTCTGGCCTTTCTTCAACTGTAGCACCCACCAACTTCTGGATTCTGCTCCGCAGTGTTTGGAGTTGACCAAATTTCTTGGAGAACACTGCGGCGATGCCCCTGGACATTTGAAGATCTTCTGCCACACAGTGCGCTAGTGCGTAGTCAGCAGGCACCTCGAAAAGGTCTCGTGACTCCTCTCTAGTAAACCCCATGTAGAACTTTCTGCCCGTTTGAATACAAGGACATAAACTTCTCGAACGTCATATCATCCTCCGGTGGCTTGAGGTGCGAACTTGGTCATGGTTTCCAGCGTAAGGGGCCAACCTGTTGAAATGGACGACCCTTGGTTTCCCTCGGGTGGCTTATGGATTCGGTACACAAGGTCGTTTATCCTTTTCACGATTTTATACGGGCCTTCCACGAGTTCCGCAACTTTGGTGATAGTCCACGACGACGTTTGGGGTTGTACAGCCAAACCAGGTCATCAACCTTAAATCCTCCAGCGTCGGCCTTGATGTCATAGGTCTTCTTCATTTTATCGCTGGCACTCTGGATGTTCAACCGGACTCGTTCGTGGATGTCGTCCATTCTCTGCCGAAGTTTGCTGACGTAGTCCTCTCCGCAGTGTCTTGTCCTGGCGGTATCCCAAACTTCAGGTCACAAGGCAGTCGCAGTTCTCGGCCCATTATAATACTAGCAGGAGTTTGACCGGTTGACTCGTGTACTGCGGATCGATAGGCCATCAGGAACAAATGAAGATACTGGTCCCAGTCTCTTTGATGGTCAGAGACAACCTTGGACAAGTGGCGGTTGATCGTCCTGTTCATCCGTTCCACCATTCCATCGGACTGCGGATGTAGGGCCGTGGTTCTTGTCTTGCGGATGTTCAGCAGTAGACATATTTCTTGGAAAAGGTTGGATTCAGAAATTTCTGCCTTGATCCGAGTGCAGCTCCATTGGAATACCGAATCGACATATCCACTCTTTCACCAAGACGTCGGCGACGGTGATGGATTCCTGGTTGGGCAGGGCATAGGCTTCCGCCCACTTACTGAAGTAGTCCATTGCCACAAGGATGTATTTATTCCCGTGGTCGGATACGGGAAACGGGCCGGCGATGTCAATGGCGATTCTCTCGAACGGGCTGCCTACGTTGTACTGACGCATCGGGGCCTTGGGTCGTATTCGAGGTCCATTGCTAGCAGCGCATACAGCGCACTTTCTGCACCAGTCCTGGACGTCAGCTTGACAATTGGCCCAGTAAAACCGTTGCCTCACTTTCTGCAGGGTCTTCGTCACTCCCAGATGTCCTCCGGCGACTCCATCATGGATTTCCCGCAGCACTTCCTCTTCTGTTCCTGGGAACAATTATTTGGCGTCTGTCTTCCCACCAATGTCGGCCTCCAACACCCGTTTCAGGATCCCATTGTCCAGAATAAGAGAGTTCCATTGTGCCCAATAGGACTTAACAGCCGGCGAGTAACCTGCGACTTCCTGCCATGATGGTCTTCGATTGCCCTTCTTCCAGCTGACGACTAAGCCAAGGTCGGGGTCTCTCTCTTGGTCTTTCTGGATCTTGCTGTCATTCCAGTTGTCATCCATTGCCGCGGTTCTAAAAAGTGTTGCTTCTTTCTCTTCTGCTCGTCGGCAATGTGAGCAATCATCTGGACATGGTCTTCGCGACAAGGCATCTGCATTCTTATGGCTAGTTCCGGCTCGATGTTCGATCTCGAAATCGAATTCTTGGAGTCTCTCGATCCAACGTGCTACTTGACCCTCAGGATTTTTGAACTGTAAGAGCCATTTGAGAGCTGCATGGTCAGTTCTCAACAGGAATCTTCTTCCATACACGTACTTGTAGAAGTGTTCCACTCCCTTTACAACAGCTAACAGCTCTCGCCTGGTGACACAGTAATTGCGCTCTGGTTGCTAAGCGTCTTGCTGAAATAACCAATGACCTTCTCCTGTCCCTCCTGGATCTGAGATAGGACAGCTCCAAGTCCCACGTTGCTGGCGTCCGTATCCAAAATGAATTTCCCTTCGGGTAGGGGATAGCTCAGTACAGGTGCGTTGATCAAAGCTCCTTTCAGCTTCCTGAATGAGTCTTGACATTCTTCGGACCACTGGAACTTTGTTTGGCCCTCCGTGAGCCTGGTCAGTGGTTTAGCGATGTTGGCGAATCCCAGCACATATCGGCGATAGTATGTGCATAAACCAAGGAAACTTCGAAGTTGGTGAATGTCTTGTGGGATGGGCCAATCCTTAACAGCCTTGATCTTTTGGTCATCCACTGCTACTCCTTCCCCAGAGACAACGTGTCCGTGGTATCGTAGTTCGTTTTGGAACAGATGGCATTTCTTAGGGCTCAGCTTCAATCCGGAGTTCCTCAGTCGCAGGAATACTTCCTCCAAGTTTTCACGTGGTCCTCGAACGATCTGCCGACCACAATTATGTCGTCGAGATACACTAGACACGTGTTCCATGAGAGTCCCTTCAGCACTGTCTCCATCAATCTTTCGAATGTGGCGGGAGCATTACAGAGCCCGAATGGCATAACAGTGAACTGCCATAATCCTGAGCCGATGGTAAAAGCAGTCTTTTCTCGATCTTCCTGAGCCAGTTCTACTTGCCAATATCCACTCTTCAGATCAAGGGTCGAGAAAATCGTGGAACCAGCCAACGTGTCTAGGGTGTCATCTATTCTCGGGAGAGGGTAACTGTCCTTCTTCGTGACATTATTAAGTTGGCGATAGTCTACACAAAAGCGTGTCGATCCATCCTTTTTCTTCACCAGTACGACTGGAAGGACCAGGGACTGTCAGATGGTTCGATAACTCCTTCTTTCCCATATCGCTGACTATTTTGTCAGCCTCTTCCTTCTTGGCAAGAGGAAGTCTTCTTGCTGATTGCCGGATCGGCCGAGCACCTCCAGTATCAATTTTGTGCTGGACCACATTAGTTCGACCCCCTTTTCCTTGTCCGGTATCGAAGATGTCTTGGTACTTTTTGACTAAATCTCTTAGTTTGGGCTGTTGAGCTGGTTTTATGTCTTTGGAAGAGATGACAACTAATTTTTCTAGTTCTGTGGGCAAGTTGTTGGGTTGGCTAATCGTACCTCGTACGCTCCGGATCACAGATGAAACTGACGAGCAGTGCCCCAAAATTGTTCCTTTCTTCAAGGTCACTGGGAAATAATTGACATTCATGACCCTTACCGGCACAAATTTGTCAGCACGCAACAAGGTCTTCCCTAGTGCAATCCCTCGTCCAATTTTCTCATCATGAAGTTTGGGCTCGAACATCACCACGTCTCCACTGCTCGCACTCCCGTCCAGGCGAGCCTCCAGAATGGTTTCAGCCCTCTCAGGTACGCTTACATCTTCAGCCAACAACACACGGATCAACCCCTCACTTCTCCCATGAAGCACCAGCTCTTCTCCGTTGACACGTAGGACGCCGTCTTTGAAATCCAATTCAAACCCTCTGGAATTCATTATGTCCATTCCGATGATTGCATCGTCTTCGATGTCCGCTACAAGTGCCTGATGTTTCACTTTAGTGCTGCCCAAAATTATTTCAATCGGTAGCTCGCCATATACAGTAGCTGGCTCCCCTGTTGCTGTGCGTAGCTTCCAAGTTGTCGGTTCAATCCGTTCCGGTGTTCTGGCAAAGGAAGGCCCGAGAATTGTCCTAGTCGCACCTGTATCTAGCAGCATGGTGCAAGGCTCGTTATTGATGAGACCGTCTACGAAGACACCTTTGTTCTGTCGTTGAAGGATAGCGACATATGCGTTGTTAACCGGGGCTTGCCGGACACATGCCGACGATTGCCCCTTCTCGTCGACCTTTTTTAGTTTTCCTGCATCGGAGTCGATGAATGTTGGACATTTGCTACGCACATGTCCAATTTTCCAATTCCGGCATCTTATCTGTCTTTTCTCAGGCAACACTTCCTTCATCACTTTTCTTATGGCAGCTTCCAAGTTAGCATGCTCCTGTGAGTCTTCCTCGATCGTTTGAACTTTACTTTGGCTTTTGCAGCATTGTTTTGCTGCTTCGAATTCCAAAGCGCGTGCCAGTGTGTCTACGAGATGTGTTGGACGAGCTAATATCAATGCTTGTCTGGTTTCTTGGTCACGGAGTCCATCCAGGAATGCTTGAACCGCTAGTCGCTCCATTACATTTTCTGGTGTGGCTGGATATGCGAGACGAACCAAGCGTGCAATGTCGGTTTCGAATTCTTGTAAGGATTCGCCCGATTTTTGGCAGCGATTTTTCAACTGGGAGTGGTATACGTGCTCCAAATGGGCGTGGCCATATCGTAATTCTAGATGTTTAATCAGCTGATCATAGTCCTCCTGTTCTTGGGCGGTAAGAGTTTGTAGAATATTCGTCGCTTCTCCACGTAATGCAAGTGTTAGTGCTACAGCTCTTTCCCCTGCATTCCATCCATTTGCTTTGGCCGCTGCTTCAAACTGTCGGCGGTAATTTTCCCATGGAGTTTTTCCGTCGAATTGAGGCGGCTTCATGGAAAGCTTCCCTATTTCAGAAATGACCTTGACATCTTGTATACCCTCTTGAACTTTATCCACGTTCAAACTCAAGTCCAGCGTTGCATTTTTGTTAACCATCTCTGTGGAGGGCGCACTATCAATTCGTTTTTCCAGCTTACTGATCGTTTCCTTCATCTTGTCCATCTCTGCCTCGACCATTTGATTCCAACTCGTTTTTCTTTTTTTAGGCCTTCTGTGTTTTCTAGGAGCTTATCTTCCAGGCTTCTTGAATTTTCTTGAAGCTTCTCTTCCAGATTTATAGAATTTTCTTGAAGCTTCTCTTCCAGGCTTCTTGAATTTTCTTGAAGCTTCTCTTCAGATTTCTAGAATTTTCTTGAAACTTCTCTTCCAGATTTCTAGCATTTTTTTCCCAAAGTCCTCGAATTTTGTTGCAGTTCTTCTTTCACGGATTTAGTAGTTTCTTCGAGTTTATTCATTACCAAACTTAAATCACCTCCGGGAACTTCGAATAAAAATGTTTCGGGGTCCTCACCTTCTTGTATAAGTCCTTCTGCAAGTCTTTCCTGGAGTACTTGCTTTTTACCCGTTGTTTCCAGTTCCCTTTCCTCCAATTCCTGTTTCAATTCCGCTACCTTCAAATCCGCAAGGCGCACTTTTCTTGAACACATTTTTTTGCTTTACGGGATTTTTTTCTTGAACACATTTTGTCTTTGACGAGGTATCAGTCTGTTTCACGCGAAGAGTGTATCAGTTTATATTCCCACGCACAATTGTCTACTTCGCGAAAACCGGGCCACTGTCTATTTTCTGTTTCACGCGAACAGTGTATCAGTTTATATTCCCACGCACAATTGTCCACTTCGCGAAAACCGGGCCACTGTCTATTTTGGGCGTACAAAAAGGTCTATCAATTTATTTTTCTGACTATCCACTCCACGATCACTTGTTTATTTTCAAAATCTCACTTCCGACACCAATTGTAACGTAAATAAACTTAACTTGGTTTAACTAATTTATTTAACACTTAATCTACAACTTAATTTATATTACTACGCCACTGAATAGCTCGATCGTATGGGCTCGTTCAGACTGTCCTTGCCATCTGGAGGGCTACCTATTTATCTCCGTCACAGGATTCCCGATCTTTCGAATTCCGGCAGTTGGCGACGGCATGTTCCAATTGTTTCCAATATTGACCGTTGTTTTCCGCGGAAGAGCGACTGGATGGTTCTCGAATATCTCCGGGGATGATCTCATCGCTGTCGATGGCAACGTGTGAGGCGACAGGTCCGGCCTAGGTTCGTTACAATACATACAAACGAACCACAACTGTAACTATTAAATATTTTACTATTGAAAATATGTCTTTACAAAATTGCTTGTATATCCAGTTACGTAAAAGTGAATTACATCTCTAACGATGTAATGGAACAAAACAATTATTAAAAATGTGATGTTGCAAAATCTAAAAATGCATTTGAAACTTAACATTTCATAGAGGGGTTTATGAAAATTTATTCGACGTATCGGAGAAAAATTCACTGATTATCCCTTTCGATTAATTTTGTTTGTTCATTTGTTTAATAAAATTACTGCATTTGTTGTTTACGTGTCTCGTTTTCATAAAATGATAAAATATCAAACAACACAGTGTACCCTATGTAATCATCATTGTTCCATGTTCAGATCACGGAAGATTCGAAAACTATCGGGAATTTTTATTCCTGCTTATACACTCATACTACAGATGGGTGTTATGGATTCTAAAGCACTTCTAATCAAGATAACTGAAGTTGCCACATGAAGTACACTTCGAGTATGTCACTTGATGACACCATGGAAAGTTCGACGGTAATTTGAATATAACGCTATCTTGATTTTCTAATCACACTAACCACTTCAATTCTGTCATATGAGGGACAATGGAATGAAATAGCAGACGAAGAGTACCCACTTGAAAAAGTGGTTTTATAGGGAACGCGAACTTAACGTATTTTATGCAGTTGAGGGTTTTTATGTTAGTGTTTTATTACATAACAAAACTGAGAAACACCTGAAAATTTTATTATTTTTGTGATACATTTTGTCAAAAGTGTGTTAGAACAAGCATAATCAGAAATCAAACTGTTAAATTAATACATTATTTTTAGTAGGGACGCCATTTTGAGATGTAACGCGACACATTAGCAGAAACATATTATCAAATCAAAGGTAGAATCGTCTGCGACTGAAAAATATATCATCTTCCATTGTTTCATATACCTTCTGGAAGAAAATATGCTAAATTGAACATAAGATTTTGTAAGTTATAAGAGAAAACAACTACTTTTGCGAAAATATGCATGCGCTGGACTTTGGATGAAACATATAACATATATATATATATATATATATATATATTTGTACATATATATATATATATATGTACATATATATATATATATATATATATAGAGAGAGAGGAAGAGAGTCCTTGCTGACTAGTTAGGGATGGAACCGGTAAATAGTGGGGTTTTGCAGCAAATAAAACAGAACTCTTTAAAGGTTGTCCAAGCTTTCGGAAATTTCATTGATCATTTCCATCATCAGGAAAACTACAAACGTGTAAAAATTAAAGATCGTTTCAAATAATGGTTGAGATGTAAGTCACATCTTTGGTGAGATTGACTACAAAGGTGTTGAAGTATAATGGTTGACACGATATTCTTCATCTCTTTGACTATGTTCACTTTCATCGAATGTTTATGATACGACCAATAATTTATGTATCTTCCTAAGCTACATGGTTTCCTGTAAAATCTATTAAGATTTTAATATCTGTTTTTGGATGAATTTTGTCTAGAAAAGGTACGGAGTGATCTGTATCTTCTGCTTCAATAGTGAATTGTATATATGGGTCAAAACTATTGAATGTGCTATGAATTTCTTCTGTGCCATCATTCGGTAGTGCTATAATGATATCATCTACATATTTTTTGATGAAATGTGGTTTTTCAAATATTTGTTTGAAATTTTGTTGTCGAAAGGAAAATATGTGCTATCATCCAAGACCTAAGTCACATTCAACCTATATTTTTATAAAAAAACTAACTAATATATATATATACTTATATATAAATATACATATATATACATATATATATATATATATATATATATATATATATATTTCTTAATTTCGTGACCACATATGTTTATATTTTTATTTTCTCAAATAAGGGCCTTAGTCGGTCTATATATTTTTTATTTCATTCGACGTTTCGACATTGTTCATGTCATCTTCAGGTAAAATATAATTCAACTATTATTCGTTCATTTCATTTCATGTTTCATGATTGAATGGACATTCAACAACGTTCATCCAATCATGAAACATGAAATGAAATGAACGAATAATAGTTGAATTATATTTTACCTGAAGATGACATAAACAATGTCGAAACATCGAATGAAATAAAAAATATATAGACTGACTAAGGCCCTTATTCCGAGAAAATAAAGAATATATATATATATATATATATATATATATATATATATATATTTATTTATATATATATATACATACATATTGCGATATAGTTCGGTCTCACACCTTCAGAATGTTTCTTTTAAATTGGGGTAATTCCAGAATATCTTTCAACGTCCTGCGAGTGCATATTGCACATGAATACTTATTTTCTGTTAGACGTCACAAAAATATGGAACTTTATTTTTCATTGAAAAAGGAAACATTCTCAATTGAATATTGATAGAAAGATTTTTCTGTGAATTGAAAAATCCACGATTGAAATGAAGTTATTTTTTGTGAATGTCTAACAGAAAACAACTACTTCCCCGGCTAAAGCCACGCTGGACATTGAACTACATCTGATAGATATTCTGAAAAGGCCCTAACTCAAAAGAAAAAATCTGAAATTGAAAATTTGCATTTTCATTCAGATAGTTATTTGATTTTCTATTCCAGTCTTAATTTAGAACTCATAAAGATGAATGAGGCAAAGAAGAAGGTTTTCCAAAAGAGAGTACTCACCAGAAATCATTCGTAACATTGACGCAGCAGAGACATCGCATTCACTAGGTCTTCAATACATTTTTGTCGACGAAAATCTATTTCACGCTTCCACGATCATCAGGAAGACCGGAAGAAATGGGAAACACATTTTCAAGAAGCAATCTCACTTTGCAAAGATGGAAAAAGTTAGAATCATTTCTTTTAGAGAGACTCTTTAAAATTGACGATGGAAGATAGTGACTAAGGTTTATCTTTCAGTCGCAGATGATTCCACATCTGATTTAATGAACATCCTGTTTATATTTTCAACAAATCAATTTATTTTTTATCTTTTTTAATAATTTATTTTTCATCAAATTGTTACATTTATGTTATAAACTTGATGTCTGAAAATTTCAACTAATTTCCATTGTCCTTACTTAAGTTTGAAAGAATGCAGATATTTTCTGATGAGAGGTTCAAATGGAAAAATATGTTATTGTGGACCAATCAAAATTCTTTGGGGATTATATCTGAATATAAGGAAGAATCACGTTAAAGTTTGGAAATAATAGGAAGTAACTTCTGAAATATGCACCCCTACGAATAATGAAGAGTTTTTAATCAATTTTAAACCATTAACATAGTTCTTTTGTTCATTTCGAATCGAACAACTTGTCAGGAGATTAACATTTATTATAATTAAGTGGGAACGAAGAGAATGTGAATAAAGGAGTTCACGTAAAATTCCATGTAGAATCGAAACGAATTTCAATATTGAGAACTTAACCCCACTCTACCAGATTGACTAAATATACATTCTTGATATTTTTTCGTTTGGAGAAATATGTGTATGTGGTACTGGGCGTAAAGTGAGTATAGATATTTGTCAGGAAGCTGATTTATAGTCACTTTGTATAATACTTTGTATATGTTATTGTTTTGTTGAAAAAAAAGAATGAATGTCTGTCAAACGAGTCACACAAATATAGCAATTTGAAGATTTACCTAATAGTTTTCATAATTCTGGTTCTTCTAGCCAGATAACAGTTCCATTACAGGCAATATCTATCACATTGTGGTCCTTCTGATCCTTCAAGAACAGTTCTTGGAGATATATCCATCCGAAAGATGTATGTGAGAAGGAGTGAACGTCTCAAGAAAAAACAGATTCCAGAAAAAGTCGAGGATGAACAAGACGGTATTGATAATGGTGAGATCAGTAACTAGTAGAACGTATTGCCAGATTTTACAAGAGAAACTGGAAATTGCCAAAAAAAACATGCTATTGAAAATGAAAAAAAAAACGACGAAAACGGGAATTGCTAGATTTAGAACTAGCATTAAAAATAGCGAATTTGGAAAATGGTAGTGGTGTAAGTGAAGCGAATTCCGAAAATCTCATCGAGAGATCTATAAGTGATTGTGATCAAGGGTCTAGAGTTGAAGAATGGGTGAATAATCTGAACAATAGTTTCAACGTGGAGCATTGTCAAACTGACAATGACAACTCAAATGCAGGTAAAAAATATTCAAATGATTTAAAGTTCTTCGATGAAATGATAACCAGACAATCATTACCTAAAGATTTACCAATATTTAATATCGATCCTCTTGATTGGCCAAATTTTATATATCAGTACAACAAAACCACAAGCATGTGTGGATATACTCAAGAAGAGAAGCGGTCAAGACTGCAGAAATGTTTGAAAGGTAAAGTCCGTGAAATTATTCAATCATTGCTAATTCTTCCAAAAAATGTCGATAAAGTTATAGAAACATTACAGAAACGCTTTGGACGACCAAAATATTCAATAAACACACTTCTAGAAAAAGTCAGGAACATTCCATCGGTGAGAGAAGAGAAAATCAATGATATTGTTGAAATTTTAGACAATGGGAGCAATTCCAAAGGAGCTGAACGGGAACTGAAGGAAAATTTGGATTAATTGAATCAGGATGAAATCATGAGAATTTGTTCTCTACGAAACACAGTATGGCATTTCTGTCCACCACTTTCACCCAATATGGGGGGAGCTTGGGAAAGACTGATCCAGTCGATGAAGAAAAGTCTCAAACAAGTTTTAATACAGAAATTTCCACCGGAGTATATTCTGAAAACATTACTAACAGACGTTTGTTTGGAGGTTGTAGACGATGTGGTAACTTGATTACTATCGTTCCGGACGTCCATCGTCTTAATGGATTTAAAGGCAGAGGCGCGAAACTTCACGCACCACCACACCGCGCGAAATTACACGCACCACTGCACATGGCGGAATTACACGCATCATTGCACCGACAGTCATATAAATTGGTAAGTAGCACCTAAACTTCTCACTATTCACCTGAAGACGATTGCAGATACAAGCATTCGAAACGTTGTGAAAACCTTTTAAATCCATTGAGACGCACCACCACACCGCGCGAAAATACACGCACCACTGCACATGGCGGAATTACACGCATCATTGCACCGACAGTCATATAAATTGGTAAGTAGCACCTAAACTTCTCAGTATTCACCTGAAGGCGATTGCAGATACAAGCATTCGAAACGTCGTGAAAACCTTTTAAATCCATTCAGACGATGGACGTCCGGAACGATAGTAATCAAATTACTAACAGAACTGGAAAATATAATCAACAGTAAACCTTTGACACACGTATCACTAGATCACAAAGATGCTGAAGCGTTGACACCTAATCATTTCTTGATAGGTCTTGATCACTTCGTCGCTATTCCGATGAAAACAAATGACAGAGATCTGTGTTTATGAACAAAATGGAGAGCTGCACAACGATTATCCGACCTATTCTGGAAACAGTAGTTGCAGGAATATTTGCCTACACCAGTACGAAGAGAGAAATGGCTAACAACTGGAAAAAATATAGAAGTTGGCAATGTGGTATTGGTTACCGATCCAAATGGACCCCAAAATTCTTGACCACGTGGGAAAATTACGGCAGTCAGAGTAGCAGACGTCAAGAACACTTCGTCGTCCAGTCAACAAAATTTGTGTTTTGGAACGGTGAAGAGTAATTGAGTTCAATAACTTCAATTACGGGGAGGAGAATGTCAGGAAGCTGATTTATACTCACTTCGTATAATAATTTGTATATATTATTGTTTTGTTAAAAAAAAAGAATGAATATCTGTCAAACAAGTCACAAATATAGTAATTTGAAGATAATTCTGGTTCTTCTAGCCAGATAACAGTTCCATTGGAGGTAATATCTATCACAATATTGGTCGGTCAAACCAACAGTCAATTGACCATGTGATATATTTGACCTCAGTCAATTGAGGATGGTAACGAATAGGAGAAAAATCAAACATTCGTAGCGCCAGACTGGAGAACGGTGGAAAGTTCAGTTCAGTTGGAGAAATAATTTTGACTGTTCTGTCATTTTTCAATAGTGAAACTTCCGGTTGACTAATTCATTTTCTACATTTTTATTAAAATATTGAACCATAATGACCCCTGACTGATCTGATTTTATGAACACCTTGTTCATATTTTCAGACAAATCAATATATCCTACCCCATGAGAAGTTATGACAGCCAAAAGACATACATTTCGAAGTGTCACTCCAAGAGGAATGTTTCTAAAATCTTCCATAATTGCAAACTGAAATTTCTTCTGAAAAATGTATTGGAAGACATAGTGAATGCTATGCCACTCTTGCATCAATGTTACAAGGGATTTCGGGTTAGTACTGCTTTTTGAAAAAAATATTCTACGACTCATCCATCTTTAGAGTTCTGAAGTAAAACTGCATTGAAAATTCAAATAACCATTTGAATAAAAATGCAAATTTTCAATTCCAGATTTTATTCTTCAAATTGGGGTCCTTTACAATATCGATCACGTGTTATCTGTTAGATATTACTAAATCATATTTTCCTTGTATATTTTTCAATTTGTCGGATTTTTTCCAATATTCAGTTATTAATGTTTTCTTCTCAACAAAATAATACTTTTACCACATCAATATTCTCTAATCGTCCCTCAAGATTAGAAACACTGGGTGATCCTATGAGGAGTAGCAGATTTCGATATACGCTACAGATCCAATCAGGCATTATCATATGCACATACCTCCAGGGATTCGGTAAAAAACATTTCCATGGTCCACATTTGCATGAGATGAAATGATTTAATTTCCTGTTTAACATTTATCTTACCTCTCGCAGGTAGGCAACGGAATAATTTTTCATACCCTCAAGTGAAAAGATTGCCACATTAACTGGTTTGCTCAACATCTGTCGATGAAACTAAATACAAGAAACCGGAAAAGGATATTTATACCATGCTCTACGTAAAGGCTTGCTACCACTATATTTTTTTTAAAAAATATAATGAATGGAAGTGAAAAGTAACTGATTTGTGCCAAATTATTATTGATAGATTCAAATTGCGCAAGTCGACGATATAATAAATTTACGGGAATAGATAACCATATGATATTGGATTCATTGGTCTTTTCTGTTGGAAATATATAATATATATATATATATATATATATATATATATATACATATAATTCTCATTTTTTAATTGATTTCCGAAATTTCCAGAACATGTACCTTCGTTACGAAAAATACTTCGGTGATATTGTCTACATTGAAGCCATACAATTTAAATAGTATTCTTCGTTGTCAACCCAGATAAATCCATTCAGCCAACCCTTTTTCGCATGAAGAAGGGGCAGGTATGTCAGAGAGAGAAGGAAAGGGGTTAATCTATTATGCAAGTGAAAAAGGTATAGGAAGAGTTCCCGGACTCACATTTGAAAAGAAATGCATAAATTATGGTTCGAGTACAAAACATATGCATACATTTCAATAAATAAAGGTGGTTGAGATTTTATATCAAATTATATTATATTATGGCCAACTGACAGATGAGTGTTAGAAGTTCATTGTGAAGGTAGTGAGTCGTTGTTGGTTGATCATAAAATTGAAAGTGAAATCAGTGTTTCTATAAGAGACTACTAACTACATGTTGACCGCCTCCGCCAAAAATTAATATTTGTGATTGTCTGCTATCTTTGAATTAATGAACTCCCAATTCTTGCGACGAAGGACTTCGTATTCATTCTACTAGAAGTAAATCAAGTATGTCATATTGAAGGTGCGCAAGAAAACAAGATTCAATCCACCGATTCCATTGAAGTCCTACGAACTACACAGATCTTCTGATCCGAGAACATAGAAATAGACAAATATTCATGTATAGAAAAACTACCTGTTTTCGGTAAGTTTTTTCGTATAACATATTTTATAATTTGTGATCCCAGAAGAAAAAATTTTTTACTTCATTTCTTGATGGCGATGTTGAAATGATAACTCACATGAAGTGTCATATAAATTTCGGCTCCCATGTTGGAGCCATTTTGAAGAAAGTTGTGCCCCAGTCTGCCTACTCCTTAGATGTATACACTTCAGATTTTGTTCTCTTGAAGGTCTCAATCTGCCTAGTCCTTCGAAAATACATGTCTATATGAATTGAATGAACCACCTGATTGTAATACCAAGGAACACATTCTGACTTCATTTCAAAATTAGATGAAATGACCGAGTTGATATAATATCTTTTTTATCTTTGATCTGCTAACTATACAATATTGCTGTTTTCCACTTTACAACAAAAATTCAGTAAGTATTATACACCATTTATCCATGAATATGTTTATAAATTCTTCGTATTCATTGTTTTAAAAGTATGAAAATTGGTTTCTGAACTTTATGAGAGTTTTCTTTCAATTATTGCGGTCTGAAGAAATATTCATCTGACTACAATCGCATTAACAAAAAATCAAGGCAATATATGATGAGATACGTTCCGAGTTCTGAATAGCACGCAGGAGATGGAATGGTCAAATTGGTAGGAAGGCGATGTGAATAACGTACCGAAGACCAAGAAATATTAAAATTAACATGTATTTTTGAAGAATAAAATACAATTTTATTGGAATGCACTATGGTATACGAAATAAAAATAAATAGCTATCAAAGATCGTCTTCATACTCCTGTACATAACTGACAAACTTCCTTCTTTTTTATATTTCCAAAGATAGAAGCGTGGGCGCTCTTTTCCTTTCATATATTGTAATATAAAACCAAGAAGTCTGTGAGTTTCCTACTCGAGTATGAAAAGAGCCTATGTGAGCTAATGATATTTCAATTAAATCTTGTTTTTTAATTATCCAAAAATAAATATTTTATAGGACGTTTGGAGATGTGAATTGGGTCAACCTCTTAGAACTTTTGAACGCCGGAACAAATCATTTTCATATTTGTCTTAATAATGACTGATTAAATTCAAAAACAAATAATGGATGACATCCAGTATTGATACTTTACCAGAAATTATAATTTTCAAATATGAAAACTTATATATTTGAACTGGGCAGGTCAGAACCGATGCATGAATTCCATTTTGATTGGAATTTGTTTTCAATTTTTCATTCTTTATTTCAAATTGACAAAGGCTACGACATCATCAAAATTATTGACAATCGGTTTGTAAACATCCATCAGATATTATTTTTCCTGTTATCAGATTCAAACACAAACTACTCTCGCCAGTTCTAACAAAATTTGTATTATAAAGATTTTTTATATTGTCCACATGAGCAATCGGACACAAAATATCATTCAATGAATTACCAGATTTATGCATATTTTAAATCAGCTTCTGGGGATAGAAATAAAAAAAAATTAAAGTCATAATAATTTTTATAATGAAATTTCCAGCATTGTTTTAAAAAAAACCGGTGAATACAGAAATAATAAAAGTTGACCATTTTGTTTTTTACATTACTTAATTGAAAATTTCATCTATCATCACCACGTCAGGTTTGAGGAAAATAATAGGTCACCAATTCATGATTAGTTAGAGTGTTCCTATGTTCACCCGGTATATTTTCATGCATCTTCAACGGTTTGTCAGCGTAAGCCATTTTTAAGTTTCATAGAAAATTATAAGCATATATCTAAGTATATTATAAAATTATAATTGTTTGTTAGTTTGTTCGAGCATCACACAAGAACTACTGGCCCGATTTTGATAAACTTCTTCTTGTGTTTGGAAGCTTGTGATTAAACTTGGAACCTGGTATTTATTTTATCTCGCTACGATGACGGGAAACGGAGATATAACTATAAAACCAAATTTTTTCGCAACCATGTGCCATTTGAGCGCCCATTTCAAGTACAACAGGATGAGGGGTAACGGGATAACGGGAAATGGGATCACGAAATAACCGGAAACGGGAATTGGGATAACTGGATATGGGATAACGGGAAGCGGGCGAAGCTACAGGCATAAGCTAGTTGGAACAACACAGAAAAACTCAGAAAAAATACAAATTCCTCGAGGACGAAGTCGCAAATACCAGCTAGCATATAATATTATATATTCACTCCAGAATGTTATGTCGATAACAAGTGTTGTAAAAAGTTCAAGCTGATCGTCAGTGTGCATGTGCATCATCAGTTTGTTTTCCAGCAAGGCCGGTTTCAATGAAATATTATACTCCTCTTATACATTCTTGAAATGAAAGAAAGATTTATCCTACACAGTTAGAAAAGGTTCAAATATTATTTTGGTATCATTATTGAGGTGAGTAGAAATAAGGCAGAAAAACTCCAAGAATTTATACTATTCAATCAATTTGATCGCATCTTTTTGCATATACTTATTTCAAAAATTCAAGTTGGAGTGAGTTGGAGAATTTCCTTAAAAGCACAAAATATTTGTAGTCGGTGCCAAAATAAAAGCAAAATTAAAACAACTGACTGATAGTTGCTAGTAGCTATACAATCTATAAACTACTTGTGTTGATCGTAGTTACTGGATTTGTCTGTTAATGGAAGGCTCGTAAAATTATCACAATTAATATAAGTATAGTATTTCCAGTCTGAGTTAAATAATTCATCTTCCACTCAAGATATAGGGTTCGTTCAAAAATCGAACTTATCATAATGTTAAATTATGAAGGAATCCGGAAAATATATGAATATTATTTCCCGTATAAAGCATTTAGTGGACCAAATTGAGTGAAAACTATTCCTCTGTCAGAACCAGTCGATAACTTCACTGACTGCTTATAGCATAAATTACCGTAAACCACTACATATTATACATATGGGGTATAGATAATAGAATGTATCTATTGGTAGAACAGTGTTGTGGTGTGTGTCTGGGTAGAGGCAGCCATGTATGGTGAACAACAGCAAAAAAAAAATTGTGCAGTAGTCGAAAGTACCATCCACATAAAATCTGCTTCAAATTTGTTCAACCAATAAAAGTGTTTAATACTAATCATTTATTATTCAATGGGCCACATAGGTTCAAAATAGCGGGTAGATTTTGTTAACGAGTATGAAATATTATATATATATATATATATATATATATATATATATATATATATAAAGAAAGCTGTAAACTCGGCTTTCTAAAAAGTTTGAAGATCAATATTGAACAAAAAGTCAGAATACTTGCTTAGATCAATTCAAATAATTATTATTTGTTGAATTTGGTTCACCTAAGAGTAAGTGAAGTGAATGTCTTTTGTTTGCTATTTTAATGTGATTTTCGAATGATATCTCGTACATTTCCAATGATATAACAAAAGATCGGAAAACTTTTTTTTAATGTTCAAAAATGACAATTTTCGATAAATCCGAACTTATTCCAAATCACTGATTCACATCAACATGAGTAACAATTAGTGCAAAAAGAAAAATCATATCATATTGGAAACTAAGAAAAGGTTTTCCAATCGATTTTCATTGATTTGAGAAAAATTACTCCTATAATTCGATTTTCTGTGAGAAATGATATTTGAATTCAGAAAAAGGTTTCTCAGATATGAAAGTCGCAAATGCGTTGGGTTCCAAAAGGATCACATTTTGTTTTCGAACCCAAGCAAATATTTCACATTGGGAAGTTTACACAATTCCACTCAACGGTAAGATCTTCTAAATATGAAGCCATACCTCGGTTCCACGGCTGAAAAATCATTTCTGCGGACTTCAGTAGCAATCAGCAACTGTTGCATGATTCATTCTTGGATGTGAAACTGGTGTATGGCTTTGGATTCGAAAGAAATTTACGTTGGGTATTGTGGAAAATTTGAAATGTAAGACATTTATTTTCGGTAGAGAAGTTCAATAAGAAACAAAATAAACGAATTCCACAACTGAAAGAGTTTCCTCGGATTCCAAATTTTATTTTAATTCAAAATGGAGAAGCGGAAATCCAAAATTTTCCAGTCTCCATAAAAAACAATTATACAAATGTTCAAATAGATTTGGGCAGACGAAATCTAATTGTTCATCAACACAAAAAGAATCTTGAGGAAGCAAGTATATGTCGTAGATCATTCTTTGGAGAGAAAACGAAAAGATCGAAAATAAAAAAAAGTTGATGTGGCTAGAAGAGTAGTACCAACCTTGGACTCAATTACCAAGAAATTATCCGACTATCCTGAATATACCTTCCATCAAAAAACGGTTACAATATTTTTGCTTGGTTACAAAAAAATATAATTATTATTAACTTTCAGATCGTTTCTTATTATCACCCAATAGACCTACCAAAAAATGTTATTAGTGAAAATCCCTTCTAAACCTTCAGATAGTTCACTGAATTTTGTTTTCAAACAAAAATAGGCAAAGTTACATTAGTCTCCGCCTATGGTTTCCATCCAACTGAGAATGGATATACCATATCCATAGGTTCGAATGGTTTAGGTTCAGATATATAAATTGATATAATTTTATGTGTTTAGCTAATTGTATTAGTCTGAGGCTGATTAATATCAAACACGGGAGTAAAAGTTAAAATTCAATCGAAACATATATATATATATATATATATATATATATATATATATATATATATATATATATATATAGTGAGGGACTGTTAAAACGCTCTCTTTCATATTTATATTCCTGGACTCGGATGTCACGCAGGTAGCTATAGCTGCCTCCGTGGTGACGTTGGTTGTTGCCCTGGAATTCAGGGACTGCTGACCGAAACCACAAATGAGCGGTTGGCGTCTGTTTGTTGACTCCGTTGATTTGTCGTTTTCTACCAAGTGTTGTTCATCTTTGCACTTCTCCACCGTACTGATGAGGGCCGAGAGCCCGAAACACGTGTCTACGGTTAACACTTCTCCTGAGGGCTATGTCCATTAAATTATTTCTACTTTATATATATATATATATATATATATATATATATATATATAAAAGAAATACTACACGTAAAGATTCCCCACAGAAATTTTTTTTTTTAATTATATATATATATATATATATATATATATGTATATATATATATATATATATATATATATCTATATATATATATATATAATTTAAAAAAAAAAATCTGTGGGGAATCTTTACGTGTAGTATTTCTGTTTTGGTTCATTTCTTGTAGATTTCTAAAACTAATTGAGAAACGTTGTCTGACCGTGTTTTCGCCATTTAGGAACGAATAAGCACTCGTTACATATCAGCAAACTCCTTTATCATCAACCTTTTCACTGCGGATAGCTTTTTATGCAACTTCGTCTCCAATACGGCTGTTGGGAGCTGGGGCTGATCAACACGGTTCCCGCAGTTAGGTGAAGGAATAATCTCGCGTACTTATAAGGTTCCCGCAGTGAAACGATATATTTATCCAGAGCCGTACTTACAATTATCTAAGGGTAAGTATAATCTTGTCTAGCTACTATTTTCGCCATGAATAAGTAGAAAATTACTAACTATAGTCAATTTGAAACTAAGGAAACAGGTAAATTCCACGAAATTTTTAGGGATCGAAACAACCTTTTGTCCTGTCAATTTCCAAGTGGAATAAACACTCAGGAATATATAACAAATATATTTCAATTTGATAACAAATAAAAGTATGATAAAAATAAGCGAAATTCACTACAATATAATACTTGGAAATATACACTCAAGAATTTATTACAATTTAATAGATTCGCCCAGCTCGAATTCATCCTCACTGTCACTTTCCATTGAAAGTTCATAGGATTTCAGTTCGTTTAAATATTTATTTGCGTGAGCCATGTTTTTTGATGTTAGATTAGTGAAAATTATCTAACTTTCATTTGATTCTTCCCTAGTTCAACCGGGCACTTATTTTCATTATATAAAAATATGGAATAACAAATATAATTAGTTCAAGATACCAAAAAACTCAGGATACATCGAAACGTTACCGTTGCAAGAAATCGATCTAATGAAAAAATACATAAATTCGGGAAACAATGCCTCGGAGTTCGTGGCTGATGATCAAAATGCTGATTCATACGGCGCTTCCGCAGTGAAGCATAAGAGTTTTGAAACATTTTGTAGACGTCTCGGCCAGAAACAAACTACCATCTATAGGCAACACAAAATACATTAAAAATCGCGTATTCGATCGGTACCCGCAGTTAACAAACAAAAAGGTCCCGCGTATTTATCCGGTTCCCGTTGTACAATCACGAAATCATTTCACGTAGATATTCGCTTAAAATTTATTATTCCATGAAGAAAATAGTATTTACGATAATATTTTATTCGATAATTGCTTATATTTCAATTATTCTGTTCAACATTGAATTCAGTAAATTCACACTTTTGATAGATAAATGATATGGAAAGCCCCTGTATAGAAAACTTTGGAATCCCTGAAATATGCATCAAAATCACGTAACAGTTTAATATTTTATTCGATCATCCTCTCCAGTATTTCTACAGATAAGCACAATCATTTCAAGACTCCTACACAACTAACGGAATTTTCAAACAAGTGTGCTTGTTTTCCATAATCTACCCTCCAAAGAGATTCTTCTATGAGAAACAAAGATGCCACTCGTTGCTCTTTTGTTAAATTTAGATGCGTAGAGTCATGAAACACTAAGATTCTGAGCACGTTCTTCCAGGACTGCGATCCAGTTTGTCGTTTTAAAATTCATTACAAATTATATCAGCTGTGAAAATGCGCTTTTTACAATAAGTATGAAGTGAAACCGAACGATTTCGGTTTTCCATTGGATGGTTTGAGTTTTTCAATTTAAAATGTGTTTCCATTGATAAATCCAATAAATTTTTACTATATATTTTTTAAATGACTTCAGCATTTCTACTTTTGATTGTACTTACTTTTTGACGAGATGATCGTTTATGGTGAGTAAGATAGTGAACTTGATCAGAATCCAACAGGGTAAACAATATGATCCTCCAAATCACCATATAATTTTAATTTTATGGCCATTAGGTCAATCAGAAACAAGGCGCACCGCGTTAACGATGTTTACCTCTGGCGTGTTGGAGTCAGATTTTGAGTATAGAAACAAAATATATGTGAAGGCTAAACTAATCTTTTGATTAACGAGTAATTTATTCCATTAATTTCCATTGAAGGGGAGCGACTCTATGAAGACAGGATAATGATGTCATTTCCATGTTTCACAGAAATGATTTTTTGAGAAAATGGTGCCAATTGTGAGCCCTAAATGCAACTATAGATAAAAGGAACCAGATCCTTTTCGTTTTCATTGTAGAATATGATGGATCTTAATTTTTCTCAGATTCTGATGTTCTGTCATGTTTTCATTAAACGATTGTTTTTGTTCTTTAAATCCGATCATAATTTAATCGTGATGCTGAAACTTATAGAGTTCCCCACTATCGTTAAGGATATGATTCACTTTACTTGCATTTTCACAATTTTCAGATTCTTGGAATGTTGTCAAAAAGTTGTTTATATTTTTCCCCTTTTTTCAGTGAATTAATTATTGCTATATAAGCTTTCATTTGAGGGCTCAGTGATGCCGTCAAGATGAGAGATTCTTGCCTTTTGTCTCTCGAAGAAGGGACAAGAGGATGGGTCACTTTAGATGAGACAAAGCAAGACGGCCTTCTCTCGAGAAGAGAGAATGACGTAACACTGTGAAAACGAAAATATCTGATCAAAACTATTTTTTTAAGGAATAGTGATTGGTGACTGGTTTCACTAGGTATCATAATCTTAACAAAATAAAAAAAAAATTAATCGAAAAATATTATCAAATTATATCTCTCGGATAAGTTACGCATGCGCCAAAATAAAAAATAAAAAATTAATCAGTAGGAAAAGAAATCATGAATTGAGCTACACTTCTTTTTACACAGTTTTGACGATTATATATATATATATGTATATATATATAAATATCTATATATATATATATATATATATATATATATATATATATATATATATATATATATATATATATATATATATATATATATATATATATATATATATATATATATACCAGTTGGTCCCGCAACTTCGTCCTCGTGAAATTTGTATTTTTCATTTTCTTTTTCAAGATATCTACGAAGGTGGAAAACAATATAATTATAATTATCCGTACATAAATGTGCAGTACTTACTAACTTGAGGTTGAAACATTTAGAAATACGAAATAGCATCATCATGCAAGTGGAAACATTTCTGGTGACAATTTTAAAACATTTCAATTTTATTAAAAACGTCGTACTCCTTCGAGAGAAACAATATCAAACCCACACATATAGGATAAAACGTCTACTTTGTTGTATTCACTATTTGAAACTGGACACAGGGGTGAATATGAAAAAAAGATTTATAATAAAAAACTTTCAGAAAACGTATTTCTTTGGTATGTACGTGGATTAAGAAACACTTTTTAAAACTATAATTGGTTTACAGTGTTGATCTTGTCAAACTTGATATTGTTCGGAAACATTTTTCATTCAGATAGTTGCGAAAGCGTCGTATTCAAGTTTGAATTATTATGTATACATTTTGCTAAGATTGTTGATACCTGATTTTTTGTTTAAACAATTATCTTTTTTTTATATGAAACATTTCGAGAAAATTCCTTTTGTATTCATTCCTTTCAACTACTTCTCTGGGGTTTTCATAATTCTATGATTAGTTGAAATAACGTGTTCAGCTAGTACGCAAGAATTTTTTTTAAATTTACAGTCACTTCTATGCGATATTATGCGGCCGTTCAATGTCCTCGATGTTTGTCCTATGTAAGCTCTCTGACCGTCAGTACATTCAATTCTGTGAATGACATTCGATTTCTTTTTCACTTTGAGGAATGTTTTAGTTTTTGTGAAGAGTTGTGCGAGTGTTTTGAGGTTTCTTGTTGCAAATTTGATATTGAGGTTTTGGAAATGTTCCTTAGCCTTGGTGTAAGTTCATCAATAGTAGGCAAGGACCTATATTATGAGATTTCATTTTTTTGATCCGTTTTTGTGAGGGGTATTTCGACTTGCTTTCTTTCAAGGGGCCTTACTATTTTTTTTTCTTAGAACTGAACAAAATTTGGTTTACTAGATGTTTTGGGCAGGAATTTTCCACCAAAATGTTTCTTAATTCCTTCAGAGATTCAAGAGTGTGTTGCGAATGAGTGACTTCGATTACTCTGTCCTCACATTCATAAACGAAGTTGATTTTCATTTGATATGGATGATATGAGTAGAAATTTATGTAGCGGTTGCTACACATAGGTTTTCTATATCATATTGTGTGTGAGGTATTGTGTTCGTTTCTCATATTTAAAAACGGTAAATTTTTGTTTTGTTCAGCTCACAGACGAAATTGAACAAAACATAAACAAAAAGTCAGGATCAATTTAAATAATTATTATTTGTTTAATTTGTTTCACCGAAGATGGAACAGAAGAAGTGAATGTCTTTTGCTTGCTATTTTAACGAGATTTTCGAATGATATCTGGTACATTTTCAAAGATGTAAGAAAAGTTCAGAAAACTCTTTTTTGATGTTCGAAAATGACAGTTGTGAAGAAGAAGAAAAATTGGTACATTGACGAAGTGAAAAAACTCAATTTTTTTTTTACGTGAAAAGTGACTGCGGAGTGTTTATCGGAGCCATTTTTTTTATGGATCCAAACTTATTCCAGATCAGTGATTCACATGAACATAAGTAACAATCAGTGCAAAAAAATAATAATATTCTCATATTTGAAACTATTTGATTTGAGAAAACTTATTTCTATAATTCGATTTTATGTGACAAATGAAATTTCAATTCAGAAAAAGGTTTCTCAGATGTAGTTGCAAAAGAATCACATTTTGTTTTTCAACTCAAGCATATGTTTCACTTACATTGGGAAGTTTACAAAATGGATTTCCACTCGACGGAAAGATCTTCTAAACATGAAGCCATACCTCGGTTTCACGGCTAAGAAACCATTTCAGCGGACTTCAGTAGCAATCAGCAACTGTTTCATGATTCATTCTTGAATGTGAAACTGCGGTATGGCTTTGGATATTGAAGAAATGTACGTTAGAATTGTGGAAAATTCACAATGTAAGACATTTGCTTCGGTAGAAAACTTCAATAAGAAACAAAATAAATTAATTCCACATCTGGAAGAGTTTCCTCGAATTCCAAATTTCATTTTTTATACAAAATGGAGAATCCTAAATATTATTTCAAATCCAACACACTCTCCATAAAAAACAATTATATTCAAATACTCGAACAGATTTAGGCAGACGAAATCTAATTGTTCATCAACACAAAAGGAATCTTGAGAAAACAAGGATATGTCGGAGATCATTCTCTGGAAAGAAAACGAAAAAATCGAAAATTTAAGTTGACGAGGCAGTGTTGATGAGGTCAGTAGAGTAGTGCCCACCTTGGACTCAATTATCAAGAAATTATCCGACCATCTTGAATATACCCTCCAGGCCCAGGGTGATATCAAAAAACGGTTACAATATTTTTGCTTGGATACAGAAAAAATATAATCATCATTAACTTTCGGACCATTGCTCATTATCACCCAATAGACCTATCAAAAAATGTTATGAGTGAAAATCCCTTCTAAATCCTTCAATAATTATCTTTTCCACATAGTTTGATGGAATTTGTTCTTAAACAAAAATAGGCAAAGTTACATTTGAAGTAACAGAATAAATCTCCGCCTATGGTCGACATTTCCGATCAAAGCGCAAATCCTATTATGTTTTATCAGGGGTGGATGATAAACCCCATCCTCATCCAACTAAGAATGGATATACCTACTATACAGCTTGCAGAAATACTTTTCGAATAAAAAATGTGTAGCTCACGAAGTTCTATATATATAATATATATGACCAGGAGGTGAGGTACTCCTCTCAATTTTTCTATGGTTTTGAAGATACAGGTATGTCGCTATGGTACTTGAATACGTTTATTAGTTTATTATTATTATAATAATCAATAATCTCGTATTTCTTTCAAATAAACCATATTCAGCCCTTTGCTTTTGGAAGAAAACTAAAAAAATACAAAAATCAGTTTCATACAATCGTGTGTAAGATAACTCCAGAAATCTTTATTGGTTTTTCCTAAGGAAAAATGGAAGTTTCACGGAGGTTAGATATTTCACCCTTCAATATCGTAATTAAGAACACAAACTCACTTAAAATACCTCATCAGTTCAGTTCAGAAATATACCCTATTATTCAAAGTATACTTGAATTTATCTATGCCTTCTCAATTTCTCTGGTCGTTCTTCAAAATTTTTGGTGTTTCTGTGAATATAATGTAGGTACGTCAGTACACTTGCTATTCCAATTCACAATTATAATTAACTTCAAGTAATTGCACATTAAGGAACTATTTGATTTTGCTATGATTTTTGCAGGACGCATCTTATTGATCTCATTCATTAGAAAAATTAATTGAGCTCAATATTTTCATCGAAATTAGAATTCACTCATCCACAGTTCACGTCGAATCCATTACCGGGAATGTATTACAATTTCCACTTCATTTATTTTCGCCAGGCATATTAAAAATATATTTTGATAATTATTTTTTTGTTGTTTTCTCATTAGAAAAAATAACTTCATACATAGGTACACACACATACACACATAAATCGTATAGATATTTTATGTTTATAATAAGAAACTCCGTGTATGCACACATTCCAATAAAAAATTGTTGAATTTCAGAGCTACCAAGAAACCTATATGAAGTTGTAGCAGCGAGCCATTTTGTTCAAAAGAGATTAAGTAGGGACTGGCTGACTGGTCAGCCGGGTGGTCCGACTGCAAACGATTTTTGCTAACATCCAATTATTATTGATCTAGTGTCGGCAGTGATGCCCATTGGTCATTGACGCTTCGCTTGCCTCGTAATGGTGGTGTTATATACACTGTGTCCGTAAAGTATGGAACAAATTCATTTTTAGCTAAACAGGTCATTTTAAGAAATAATCCTGAAACACATCGATTTTTGATGTTAATTTACCGTATTTTAAAATAATAATCTAATATACAGGGTGAATTATGTTCGAGTAATGACGTCACCGTCATTTTTTTTAAATGGAACACCCCCATTTTGTCTCAATTTTCGGATTACTCTAGCTGAGCTGATTCCAAAAATGTATCACATGTTGATTCCAATTGGTACAGGGTGGACAAAAATACAATAGTTTTGTGTGTGCTCATAAAGTAACGCGTAACATTCTTCATTAGGTAAATTAACAATATTATCAAAAATACTTATTGTCTAGCGGCAATTGGTTTAAATGTAACACCCCGTAGTTTGCTACATGTTTAGAGTAATAAAAATGAGCTGTTTCCAAACATAATTGGTACTTGTGGTCTAGCAGACAGAATATGACAAAAAATATTTCTTATCTATTTATAAAAAACATAGTCGTCTACTTTTTTGGAAAATGTCATTATTTGTTTAGTAATTTATTGATGTTCAGTGACAGTTTAGTACTACAATATTTTTGGTATTCGTGAATATTCGAATGATTGCTTAGATTTAATTGGAAGTAGAAATGGAGTTAAGTGTAAAACAAAGAATTGAAATACTTATGATGATTGGGTATGGAGACAGATCGCGAACTCAGATGGAGGTGTGCAATTTGTTTAATGATAAATATCCAGAAAGACCTATAACGCGTTCAACAGTCAGTAAGATTGAAACGAAATTTCGAGAAATTGGTAATGTTGAAAATGTACGCAAATCAGGTCGTCCCCCTGCAAATGCTGATACAGCATTAGATGTTTTACTGAGTTTTGAAGAAGATGCGCACACTTCTGTTCGTAAAGTTAGTCGCTATATCGGTGTTAGCAAAACAACGGTACACAAACTATTGAAGCTTGAAAAATGGCATCCTTATAAAATCAAACTTGTGCAAGAATTAAACGAAGATGATCCCGATAGAAGACTCCAATTTTGCGAAGAAATGATGGATAAATGTCACCGAGACCCTCTCTTGATACAAAACATTATTTTTTCTGATAAGTCCACTTTCATGTTAAATGGTGAGGTTAACCGTCAGAATTGTGGATACTGGGCAAAAGAAAACCCCCCACTGGATGCGTGAGCATCATACACAATACCCTCAAAAGGTAAATGTATGGGCTGGAATTGTACGAAATCGAATCATCGGACCCTACTTTTTCGAAGGTAATTTGAACGGGGCAACGTACCTTGAGTTTTTAAGGGGGTATCTCGTACCTACTTTACGTAATTTGTTTCCCAGCAGACGTAATCCTGGAGGTTTTGATGAAAGTTTATGGTTTCAACAGGATGGTGCACCTCCACATTATGCTGTAGATGTTAGAAGGTACCTAGATGGAATTTTTCCGAACAGGTGGATTGGTAGACGTGACCCACTGAACGGCCAGCGAGGTCACCAGATTTAAATCCTTTGGATTATTTTCTGTGGGGCCATCTGAAGAATGTTATTTATGAAACGAAACCAGCAAATATTGCAGATGTACAAGAGAAAATTCGAACAGAAATAAACAATATTACGCAAGAAACCATACACAAGGTTCAACAAGAATTTGTACACCGTTTGGGTTACTGTCAAATACAGCAAGGGCTGCAGTTCGAACATTTATAAAGTCATGTATTCCAGCATATTCTGTCCGCTAGACAATAAGTATTTTTGATAATATTGTTAATTTACCTAATGAAGAATGTTACGCGTTACTTTATGAGCACACACAAAACTATTGTATTTTTGTCCACCCTGTACCAATTGGAATCAACATGTGATACTTTTCTGGAATCAGCTCAGCTAGAGTAATCCGAAAATTGAGACAAAATGGGGGTGTTCCATGGGGGTGTTCCATTTAAAAAAAATGACGGTGACGTCATTACTCGAACGTTATTCACCCTGTATATTAGATTATTATTTTAAAATACGTTAAATTACCATAAAAAATCGACGTGTTTCAGGATTTTTTCTTAAAATGACCTGTTTAGCTAAAAATGAATTTGTTCCATACTTTACGGACACAGTGTATAAATATAAGTTTCAGTTTATAGTTTGTGATCTTGTCCAATTAGAAATTGTGAGTATGTTATTCGGATGTAAGTATTCGAAAAGTCTTCTGTACCTCCACGCCTGATGCAGTGTCATAGTCAGTTGTGAGTTAGTGGAAATACATGCAAATTATACTATTTGATTATTTTACATATGAACGATCCATATAAAAAACATTTTCATTAGGATACTGGACATATTTTACGCCGAATTTTTGTAAAAATCTACAAAAAATAGTTTTATCTATAGTTATGGCACATAACTTGGCTGAATCTAGCTGTGCCCAAATCCATAATTCTGCCTGCCGTATTCCAATCTCTTTTTCTCCTTGCGAAATAAATGAGATTCAGCAGATACACACATCATGGAATGATATTCTTTCTCGACATGTGTCCACAATCTGAAAAAGAAAACAGAAATCTGTAGCGCAGAAGGACAAATGAATTAAATTGCCCCGAAAAGTTAATGCGTACACCAAATTATTTTTTCGTTAATAATATTCGGTTGGTTGCTAAAATTTATTGAGGAAAATTAAATATTGGATTGAAGGATATTTCTATCTACACAGTTCATGTTTGGGATACTATAATATGTAGATTTGTTTGAAAATATGAACAGGATGTTCATAAAATCAGATGTGGAATCATCTGCGACTGAAAGACTTTTTTTTTAGTCACTATCTTCCATCGTTCAAGATAACCTCTTTTGGGGTATTCATGTTGAAAAGGGAAACATTCTCAATTGAGAATGTTTCCCTTCCCAACTATATATGTACTTAGGTAATATAGGTACTCAACAAGTAACTTTCGGCTTTTAACCTCTATATTTCATGAACAAATTTATTTGAAAAACTATTTCAGATGTAAAAATCTCAAAAAAGAAATAATTTCTGATGAAGAATGTTGTTTTGCTTTTCATTCATGAGTGAATTTTCAGATAGGCATTTTTCAATTTTCAAAGTTAAAGATTTTTATACCTAAAATTTTTTCTGAAATTTTGGATAAAATTTTAATTTTTTAAAAAGAAAAGTGAAACTAGGAATTCAGAAGTATCCTTAAAACTATATATGTACCCAAGTCCAAGAAAATAATATCGAAATTATGGCGTATTTCTTCGATCTCTTGTCAAATTTCAAAAAATATGAAATGTAACATCGAAATGAAACATAAGACCAATAAATATCTTCAATAGAACTTCAACCATCATTCCAGTGTAAGAAGTATGGAGGAACGCCTCCAGGAAAGAGCGAAGACAGTTTTCAATCCATCCAGAAGTCTTAGTGAAGAAATCAACCTCATACAATCAGCCTTGGAGACATTGTGTATTCATTGCGACTGATCTGCTGTTCAAATTCTTGATGGAAATGAAACCACTACCAAAAAATCTAGAGATATAACCAACAGGATCACAACAACCATTAACACATCTATCATAATACAAAATATTCTTGGATTATCCAAAAAAATATAATCAATTATTCAATTTAAACGACTGCATAAAATATTGTTGTTTTCGAGTTTCTTATAAGAGATTCTGCTTCTCTAAAGAACCAATTTTCTGTTTGGTCTATTGTCACATCTACGTAGGTACCTATATCACACATTCCAAATCATGATTTGAGTTTGTGACTCCGTAACCTCCTATTCTATTAATACCTCTTCAGTCTGCACGATTCAACTACTGCAGAGAGAAGTACAAAAATGGGATTGAAAGAGAGCCGCCCAAACGAAATAAATTCGTATGAGTTCGTGTATTTGGGACATTGCGAACATACACAGTATCCTAAAAAAAATAGTTCAGAAAATGCATACGGCGCCATGCCACTTAGCAAAGAGTAGATGATATAATATTATGAACTTTTCAAAAACCAATGCACATTTTCAGCAATATATTCAGAACAAGTAATCCCAAAATACGAACTATATAAGTATAGGTACCTAACCGAAATATATTTGCGAAATTACTGGTAGTAAGCTTCACTTTCTTTGTCAAACTGTCCCTGAAAACAACGGTTCTTGTGAGGTTTGTTTTTTTTTCAGATACAAAAATAAAAACAAAAAAATCTGCTTTTTCCCCTCATGCTGAAAACGCATACCAACGAGCCCTTCAAAAATAAACCAGACGTGGATACTCAAAGGAGATATAAAAATAGTTCATTGGCAGAATTGATATCATTATGATAGGGATGACATCATTTATATCAAATTATATGTTTTTTAATAAATCTTCATTATTATCAGTCGAAGAGAAATAATTCTTTGGAAAACTCTACATTCAATTAATTTTTCCACTTGGGATTTAGAAATGGGTTTGGATATGACCCTGGAAAAGTCAACATTCGGAAAAGTATCAATCATTAATTAATCGTATTTTTTCATTTAGAATACAAATTAGTAATTCAATACCTCTACCAGATCAGTTTTTGTAATTTTCAGGTCGACGAACCTTACACCCCCAAAAAAACATATACGAAAAATACAATTAAAAAAATATTTTGGTGTCTGTGAAATGTATATCATGAAAAATGTGTATGTCCTCTTTTCAAATTTGTTCTTATGAATAAACAGTTTTATACAATATTTCTGAACTATTCTTGGATACTGCAGTAGAACTCCAATATGCTAGCTTTGCGAGCGTTCGCAAGTTTACAGAAGCACTGATGGTTTTACTCCTCCTTCTCCAAATGTTTCTGGCTTCCAGCTCGAGATCCGCATAAGAGCATGTATAAAGTGAAAATTGAAAACAAACAACTCTAACACATGAAGCAGGTGGGTAAACATGGCGCCGGTAGCCATGACGCCATCACAGTGCTACCCCCGAGGGTTGTTAGCGACCACACTGCCTAGCAACCCGCCCTCGCCCTAGCAACCGCTAGCCACTAGCCGCGGATACTTATTGATCAAGCAGGCCG
This sequence comes from Gonioctena quinquepunctata, assembly GCA_018342105.1. NCBI lineage: Eukaryota > Metazoa > Arthropoda > Insecta > Coleoptera > Chrysomelidae > Gonioctena > Gonioctena quinquepunctata. Next base: position 299,074 of record JAFIRS010001171.1, on the reverse strand, counting down.
AGCGGTATCCCCCTCAACTCTCCGTCACCCCGCGGACACTTGATACATGCATACTCGAGTATAAGGGATAAGATTTTCCCTCTTCCCCTCAATAAAAGACGAATATGGGAAGTGAGGAGCATCACGCAGCGAAAGATTCGGTCAAATTGTGAAACGTGATGCATAAAGAATATTCGTGAGGCAAAGTTTCGAAGGAATCAATTATGGGGTGGAGGCGTTTGTTGACTCTTCGGAAGTTTCAGAACTCAGGGGTGGTTCTTTCATTAAATGAAAGTAATGGAATTTCGCTGATATTGTATGTATGTTATGAAGTGTTTTATCATGAATAAGGAACATTTTGATCATTTGGAAAAAATGATGGTTAGGTATTCAAATATATGTCATATAACGATAATACCGTCGATACCCATGTATATTCCCATAATAGTAGAAGTGGTACAATAACACTGAATAATTAATGATTTTGTTTCGAGAGAAAATGGGGATCCAAATCAGAACTCTTTGTAGTGACTTTTCAGAGGAATTATTTGAAATAGAATAAAATTATGAGAAAAATAGAATAGAAAAATCAGTGCCATATTTTTAATGATAGAATGATTGTTCCAAAGTATCACAAGGTAATTGCTTAGTGTGAATCTCGACCAAAATTTGAGTGTTGAAAAAAAATCTGGGATCTGTAATCTAATAATCCACGGGGAATTTATGATCAATTCAAATAACATTTCAAGATACACAGTTAGAAGCGTTCTCGATATAATACCTATAATAATACATACCGAGTGACTCGAAAATTGCTAACCCTCAGCATCTCCGTCAATGAAGTATGAATATTAATTTTTTTTTTGAAATGTCTCAAATATATTATTTCACAAATAATACACCAGATATGACATAGAACTTGCCTCGCCTCGCCTCGCCTCGCCTCGCCTCGCCTCGCCTCGCCTCGCCTCGCCTCGCCTTGATAAACTTGTGACATGACCGAGGTTTATGGACATTTCAATGAGAACGTTTCCTCGTTCAATATTTTGACATTTTCAGGTCAGAGAATTTTGTTTCTTCTAAAGGGAAGAACCATATGGAATGTTATAGTGAATTGAAACTAAATGTATAACGTATTGAATGAATATAATAAATATTAAGTACTTTCACTGCAATATAGGACTGCATTGAAAAATGAGTTGTGGAAAGGAGTATTCAATAGTTCGTAATTTCGTATCAACGAAATATCTTTATTTGAGTTAGGAATTTTGAACACTGGAAATGTAACAAATCCAAATATTCTACATTTCAAATTACATGGACAATTTTTTAATTCAATAGAAGGAACTGTTGAGAGTTCCATATTTCATGAAACTTTGGAATTCCATAAAACTCAAATAAATTAATTTGCTATATAGATTGAAAGAAAACTGAATTAAAAAGAATTTCTAAGGAAAATCCAATGCAGGGAGTCGATAAAAAATGGCCGAAGGAATAATTGAGAGTTAAAATTCCATAAAACTTTTGACATACATAATATTCAAAAAAAACTATTTGTTACATATTTTCAAAGAAAACCGAATTGAAAATCAAAGAAAATCCAATATAGGGAGTTGATAAAAAAATAGCCGAAGAAATTATTGAGAGTTCAAAATTCCATAGAACTTTTGAATTCAATAACAAAAAAAAATTTCCACATAGATTCAAAGAAAGTTGAATTGAGAAGCAAAGAAAATCCAATATATGGAGTCACCTGGTAATCTGATAGCGATGCAAGGTGGTAAATAGGAATCGTAAAAGAAAGAAGATAAGTACTATCAAGAAACATGAAATGAAATACGATATAGCATAGCAATATAAAAAACGGATTGATTGAATTGAACGGGGTGTTCAAAAATTCAGATGTGGATTCATCTTTGAATGAAAGATAAACTTCAGTCACTTCTTCCATCGTTCAAGATAACCTCTTGGGAGTTATTCATGTTGAAAACGGAAACATTCTCAATTGAATATTGAAAAAAATATATTTTTCTGGAAATTGAAAAAGCTATGATAAAAGTTATTTTTTGTGATATCTAACAGAAAACAACTAGTTTTGCGGTTACATCCACGCTGGACATAGAACTTCATCTGATAGATATTGTGAAAGGACCCCTAAATCGAAAGAAAAAATCTAAAAGTGAAAATTTTCAATTCAATTCAATTTTCAAAAAAAATATTTATATTCTACATTCAATTGAAAATGTTTCCCTTTTCAATTTAGGCTTATATTCTGAAATTGAAAAGGGACATAAAATGACATGGAATAGTATACAAAAAAGACCCATGATACCACTGAGTTTTACCAGTTCTCAAATACCTCAAAAGGTATAGAACCTGTTCATTCCATATCCCAGTAATTATTACATTTTTCCTGATTCACCATTCCTTGAGAGGGCCCTGAAAATATATCTTTGGAGAACCGAAAGCAGATAACGCAGAAAGGAATGTAGAAAAATAATTTTACTTTTTATCATAAGAATAATTTACGAAACACTCTAAGTAGCCGAGAGGATTTTTACAGGAAGAATTAGCTGTATGATTCAAGCTGTACTGAATTCAGGAATAGCCTGTATATCGTGTAAACATTGCTGGTATTCGATGGGTAAGCGCAAGTAATATTTTCGGGGAGGTAGCACTGGAAAATATGATTATATATATATTTCATTATATCTCAGCAATAACGTATAGACATTCGTGAGAATAATCCTATCTGAAACATAAACCAGACAACTCAAACAGGAATCCGAGAAAACAATTAAGCCGTTTATTATAAGAATAATTTTCAAAACATCCTAACTAGAATGAAAAGTTTGCCAATCTAAATGAAACTGACTTAAACATAAAAAATTATAAATTAAATATTGTAATCACGGCGCTCACCAATCTCACCTATTATCAAATAGTCATATTTCCTGGTTTGATAATTGTACATTTATCTCTAATTTCTGGACATCAGACAAGATTGCATAAGCCTTTTTGATACGTATGTAAATCTGATTTTTGTGCTATTTACTTCTATGATTTTTATGTTTTTTTTAGTTTCTCATTTTGGTTCAATCTGTGAAAAATTAATGTCCTTCACCTTTATATAATGTGTACAACTGGGATGATCTCAAATGTTATGAATGTGATATAAATAAATAGAAAGAAATATTGGACCTGATATTGATGACCACTAATGATTGACTGCAAGATCATTGTTCCAACGTATTTTTCCTTGAGGCAATCACCAAACATAATGAAAATCAGTCCATTTTGTGATCAAATAATCAACCAAATCATTACAATGAGGTTACCATGTCCATAACAATAACGTAATTTCATTATTAATGTTGAAAAGAGAAACATTCTCAATTGAATAGAACGATTTTTCTATGAATTGAAAAGTCCACGATAAAAATGAAGTTATTTTTTGAAAATGTTCAACAGAAAACAACTACTTCCCCGGCTGAATCCATTCTGGACATTGAACTACATCTGATAGATACTCAAAAGAAAAAATCTGAAATTGAAAATTTGCATTTTTATTCAGATAGTTATTTGATTGTCTATTCCACTCCTAATTAAGAACTCATATAGATGAATGAGGCAAAGAAGAATGTTTTCCAAGAAAGAGTAATCACCAGAAATCATTTGTAACATTGACGCAAGAGAGTCATTGCATTCACTAGGTCCTCAATACATTTTTATCAACGAAAATATATTTCACGCTTCCACGATCATCAGGAAGACCGTAAGAAATGGGAAGCACATTTTCTAGAAGCAATCCCACTTTTCAAAGATGGAAAAAAGTAAGAAACATTTCTTTTGGAGTGACACTTTGAAATTAGTGTTTTTCGAACATTGAAACCTGTTTCCCATTTCTTACGGTCTTCCTGATGATCGTGGAAGCGTGAAATAGATTTTCGTCGACAAAAATGTATTGAAGACCTAGTGAATGCGATGCCCCTCTTGCGTCAATGTTACAAATGCTTTATGGTGAGTACTCTTTTTGGAAAACATTCTCCTTTGCCTCATTCACCTATATGATGTCTTGATTACGACTGGAATAGAAACTCAAATAATTATCTGAATAAAAATACAAATTTTCAATTTCAATCAATGTTTTCGTTTGAATTAGGGTCCCTTCAGAATATCTATCGGATGTAGTTCAAAGTCCAGCGTGGCTTTAGCCAAGAATGAAGTTGTTTTGTGTTAGACATTGACAATACATAATTTAATTTTTGTCGTGGAATTTTCAATTCACAGAAAAATCGTTCCATTCAATATTCAATTGGGAATGTTTCCATTTTCAACATGAATACCACACAAGAGGTTTTCTTGAACGATGGAAGATAGTGACTGAAGTTTATCTTTCGTCGCAGATGATTCCACATCTGATTTTATGAACATCCTGTTTATTGATTTGTTTGGAAATATGAACAGGATGTTCATAAAATCAGATTCTGTCTTTCAAGTTAGGGTCCTTTCAGAATATCTATTAGATCTAGTTCAATGTCCAGCGCGGCTTTAGCCGGGAAAGTAGTTGTTTTTTGTTAGACATTCACAAAAAATAACTTAATATTTATCGTGGATTTTTCAATTGACAGAAAAATATTTCTATTCAATATTCGATTGAGAATGTTTTCCTTTTCATCCTGTTCATATTTTCAAACAAATCAATTCATGAATAATGTTATGTTGAAATCATTTTCACAATGGAAATTTGCTTCATAAGAAGGAAAAAAATGCATTGCGCAATCGAACATGATGTTATTAATACTATGTACCATTAATCATCACACTTTCCTGTGGCAATACATCAGGATATGGTTCAATGCTGAATGGGGATGGCCTCAGTACAGTGATATCATTTTATTAATGCTTGGAAACATTATTGATATTAGTACTCAATTCATCGATCAATTATTCTCAACATCACCCAATGGACTTGGTCTTGTTGTCAATGTACGAGTGCCTTGTGTGAATGCTGAGATTCAACTCCACCACTCCACCTCCCCCATCCCAAGCGATGCTTGAACCAATTAAGAATTTCCATCCAATTTAATATACATGTTCGGGATCGCAGTATGAACGGTTCTGGGAACTGTCCTAACTCTGACGTACTCGAAGTCGCGAGTACATCGATAATCATCGTTTCACGCGAGTTTATAAAGGTTATAGAAGTAGAAGTTTTGAGTGTTCAGTGTGACATGTGAGATATTTGTGTCTGCTGGTAAGATATCATTTGTATAGCTTCATCACTATTTATTGATTCGGAATTTTTTAACAACATAACCAGGCCGCACGCGAGGTTGTGAAATGGTCAAAAGCAATGACAATTCTACTGCTTCAACTTTCAAGTAGGTAAACGTACTGAATACTGAAAATGTATGGTTGATCTGCCTCTTTCTCGTATTCCGTGAAATAATTTCGATATTTTGATGTGGGGTTTCCAAGTCTGTTAATGAATTCATCCCAAGGAACAATAAAGTGGCAGGTAATTGCAGCAATTCAGAATTCCATTTTCATTTCATTTCATGTACACCAATAGCGTTCTGATTGTTCGTAAATCTTTTATATTCAATGTCAACCCCTATTTTTGTAGCAGTGTTGATTTGTATTTATTTATATTTCGATGATTCAATAGGAAAAAATTTAAAGATTCACACATGGCAAATGAAATTCTGTTGTTTTCATTCTTCAATGAATGAGTGCGACTTCTGAAAATATTAATTTCTCTATATTTCTGTGTCATAAATGTGAGAGGTTGAGTAGAACTCTACTATACTCGTTGAGTCCAAAGGGATTTGAGTACAGCGGTCCCCTGGCCTTTATTGGTATCATGCTCCTTGTCCAGTTCATAGGGGTCAAATCAGATCAGAGTATTCACATATTTCTGTATTTTTTCTCCTTTGAGAAACTAGAAACAGGAAGTAGTAGGCTCTTCATGCCAATTGTACTAACACGAATTGACTTGTTTTTCAGATGGACGAGATGCAGCAGTTCTGAGGACCCTTCCTGGGTTTTTCGTAATAATGATAATATTGAAAAAACGACCTCAACGACCATGTTCACCATATGTGATTCGCAGTTATCATTTTTGTATATAGGCAAAACCGTCCAAGAAGCGGAGGACCTGATAAACTTCCTGCAATCCGAAAAGTCGTCGAATCACAAAAATTGAAGAAATCCACATTTACCTTGATGGAATCGAATATACATTTTTCAATATGATAAGGCAATGGATATCTGTTTTAAAATAATATATGTTTTTAATTTAAATTTTTCAGAGAAAGGTATCATGTTTAGGTCCTTTATACATTTTTCTTTCTACAGAATAAAATCTAACAACTCTCACTTAAAAATACACATTTTGTGTGAATATCTGGAGAAAACTCAAAGTATACCTGAATGAAGATCTGGATCTATATTAACTATATGAAATAAAATTGTTTATAGGAAAATTGCATTTCTTTACAAATTAAAATTATATTCTTGATTCAAGCGAAGGTATTATTGGTCTAGATGAAATAAGCAGATTATCCTTTCGATATGAAACATGAATTACTTTCCTATTGCAGAATTCTAGAAACTGAAATTTTCTTGACTGAAAATATATTTGATAGCTGGCAACTGGCGATTCCTATTTGAAGATAAATAAATTTTGCCCCTGAAATTTGTATGTGAAACTAGGTACAATATTTCATCAAATGAGAATGAGTCTGCGTCAACTGAAGTGGGTTTGATTTTTTCTGTGTTTTTATTCATAAAATCGCTATATTTTCTGAAAGTTCACTGATAATTTTGAAATGGCATTTTGATGATCATTCCAGTATTTAAATTTTATATATATATAATAATATATATATATATATATATATATATATATATATATATATATATATATATATATATATAGTGGCATTTTAATGGCAAGAAAATATATATCTATCTAAGTTCTCTTGAATGCCTTTATGGCAACTGACATGTTACTTCATTATTAAAATGGTGCTCTCTAAATATAATAACATTGTTCTCTCTTGCATATCATTGGAAACTTACTGGGAGTTACAAAATAAAACACACTTTTCGACTTTTAGCTTCAATACCCCCTATCTGATTGGGAAAGACCTATTCATTTTCCAAGAAGAATCCCCAGTTTGTTTTGCACCCTAGTTATATTTTAAGGCGCCTAGGATAATGTTATGCAGGCAGTAATGAATGTCCTCCAGAATTAAGATAATGCTCTTAAACATTGAATGGATGTTTACTGGTGATCAAAAGATGTGTACTCTTAATGATAGAATATGCCTTCAAATCATTGTAATGAGGAATAAAATTGGTTAATGCACAAAAAACATCAATATCTTGTGATTGAACAATGAACTCTAGGTGATAGAATAATCATTGTAGGCTATGGAAGAATGTCCCTAATCGTTGAAATAATTCTATCAAATAATTAGGGATTAAATAATAAACTTTCGGGGATAAAATACATGTATAGGAAATGGAATTGATTGATTAATGTCCAATATACATTGATGCCAGGATCGACAGTCGATGTTCAAGGGGATTGTATCAAGGAACGGGGTCCTTAAGCAATGTCCTTATAGTGAACATATAAACACCTCTTCATCATGCAATAAACAACTGAACGTTATAGTGATCGGTTGAAAAATAATGTCAAAATACATTTTTGTAATGCTTACTTTCCTTACAATCAGGTCAGTTTTTCGTATTCCTACAATATTATTGCTCGTATTTATTTTATATCTACAGAAAATTGGTCTTGAGAACCAGAATGTGTCCCAATGTACAGTTTTTGTTGTTTCAATATATATTTATCTATCTATTTCTTAACAATGTTAAAATATTTCATTTATCTGAAAGTTCTCTATGTCCCTGCTATAGAACTTTGAAATCATATATATTAATTTCCCCGTAATATATATTGACCTTCGTTATAAGGGCGCCTAAGTACCTAGTAGAAAACAGGTACATCTAGTACATAATTCAACTTATTATACCTATATTCCTATATATTATTGTATTATCATACTGCCCACCTTCAGTTGGCAATAATCCAAAATTGTTTCGAGTCCAGGCGGTTTGTAGTCAAAAACGAAATTTTTTGGTTAAACTTAAGCAGAACGTATATTCCAATGAATAATAGATGTGTTGCTACAAATTGATTGAATAAACTTGATTGTATGAAAAAATCCATTCACATCAATGAGAAATAATAATATTTGATCACCTCACCAACCATTATAGTTGAAGATGAACATGCCTGTATCAAATAACTTTTGTTTCTTGAAATTAGTCTTTGACTATGTATGAACACTTTGGGAGTACATATATGAATATATATACTTTCATACCCAAATAAACATTTTTTGTAACCTATGGTAACACCTGGTTATATAAAGAGAATATAAAGGTAAGTAGGTTCTAGAGATTCATTAGTTCACCTTTCAGTAACTCAGTTTCATTACGTTTTTATACAATTAATGTAAACTTCAGGAATATAATGAAGTGGTATAACTATGTCCATCGCCATTTTATAGCTATAGTTACCAATGTGTTATTCATAACAAATTTATATAAGGTTTAAGATTATAAGAGTTGCTATCACCTCATTTATACTACTATACTATGTCACCTCATTTATTCTACTGATACATGTTATATAGAAGTGTTGATGATCCCCTTTCAAAATCTGGGAGATAGTAGGGTAGCTAAATTACTTAATGGAACTATTGGTAATCCCGACAGTAATGACCGCTTCTTTTATAAACCACCATTACTCTTGATGACATGAATTATTAAAGCTGCCTAACATATTTTGGAGGTTAAAATACATAATATATGTCCACAGTTGCTCAGTGGTATGAGTTGTTGAACCCATCGTTTCTACCCGACGTGGGTTCGACTCCCACAGTGAAAAAAATTCTCAAGAGGGGTTTCGGATCCCACTAAGACAAGTAAGTAGTACCAAGTTTTCATTATCTTCTGAGGACTGTAAAAAAACTAAAAAAGCGGTAAAAAAAAATTCCTTACACTATATCTGTTTTGCTTATCGCGAATAATATTAGAAAACTCCAATGTTGCATCATATGCAGCTACCCAAACAAAACATAACAACGCCCACACATAATTTACCGGACAAATAAATGCTAGTATTAGGAGCAATAGTGAGCACCTGGAGACTGTCAACCTAATGATAACATAAAGATATTCAATAACACCATTCCTTCCACTTATATTAGCAGCGGGGCCATGTTTGAGTAGAATACGTTATCAACTTTGATTTTGAGCCAATCCAATGCCATGTAGACTAATATAGAAAACAGTTAATAATTCATCCTGTTTTCCACATTTTCATTTCAAATATTAGTAATTTGGAAACGAGAAGAAGGGTGGGATAATATATGTCAGAGTAGGAAAAAGTTGAAATATAATTTGGAGGCATAAAAAGGAGTAAGATAACTTGATAACAGAAATATTACCAGAAGCGTTATTTACAAGTTTTACAAGGTCAACAAAAACTAACACTATCAATCGGGAATAGTTCAGGGAATAGTTCTATTACTAACCTGGAAATCAGTGGATCTACAGAAGCAATCAATTTTGCTCAGGAGTTTCTTATATAACAGGTGGATACTAAAGGAGAATTTTTGAAGAATCATGCCCTAAGAGGTTGAATAGGAGGCTAAAATAAACAGTTCAAAGCGGTGGGTCTAGAACCATGAAATTCAGCACAGGAGTTCCTAATATAACGTAGGTGAGCACCAGGTAGAATTTTTGAAAATTTCTTTCCTGAAGGGTTAAATACGAGGTAAAACATAAATACCTCAAACCGGTGTGTCTAGAACATGAAATTCCTTATATAACAAAGGTGAGCATTGAAAAAATGTTTTTTCAGAAAATAAATAACTCAAACCGGTGGGTCTAGAAGCATGAAATAGTGCACAGGAGTTCCTCATATAATGTAGGTGAGCATTGAGAAATAATTTTTGAAAACACACACAACCACTGCCACGTATTATATAGGGTTATATCACACGGCGGCTACCGAAATGGGGAACACTTTTTTGGTGGGCGCTACGTCCCGATCTACATTCCTGGATCTCAGATAACCACTTTCCAACCACGTTGTGGTCACCTGACAAAAACGTGAATATATAGTGGCCGACACTAGACACGTTGAAGAACTGAGTGCGCTTGTGTAATTGATATGTAGCTCGATCTCTGCCCTGCAACATATTTTTATAATAAATGTTCCTCATTTTGCCCGATTTATTTCTAACACTCGACCGACTATAAGTATAAGAATATATAACATACAAACACGTAAGTAAGTATATTGAATTATAATACTTTTGATCAGTATAAAATTAAAACGATGGAAAATGTACTGTGAAATATGGGTGTTGTAGCTCGATTGTGAGCACGCGCCATCTAAATACTCTTTATTTGGGGAAAACATCATAATTTTGGGAATACCTCGCCTCTGAAATTATGTACTTAAATCCCTCAAACATTTTTTTTCTATCAATCTAGGTTACTTGAAACCAATACTCACGTAATTTATCACTAAGTTTGATGCAATACTGACGACAAATAAATCTTTATTGAATTTCTCTAATAATGGTGACCCAGCATATTCCTGTAAGTATGGCGGCTTGTGCATAATGTAAATTTAAAGCGGCTGAAACTGAAAATATACCACTCTAAAGTTCCAGTGGCCAGCGGAACTGAATTATCCACTTGTCCACCACTACAAAGTGGCGCCCATGTCGCAGGCCCATGACTCACCACTTCAAAGTTATAACCTATATAATAAGTCTGATGCCCTTTAAAGTGGCGAACACGTCGCAGCTAATATAACAAACAAAGTTCCCCGAAATTTCGGGTACATGTCCATCATTAATTGTTAAAAAAGGATATGTAGCTTCAATTAACAATTATCAAGTAACAATTATCAATTAAAAGTCATGAAAATTATGGTATTTATGCAAACTGAATTGACAATTGAGTTATGAATATCAAGCAGGCGCACAAGTCAGACATCCAATCTATTCAAATCAATCTTTTTATACAAAATCAAGAAAAATTGTCTATTGAAAACGCATAACCAATTTTATTTTGAATAAATATCCGTCACGTTTCACGTAACAAGTAAAACGAACTTCTTGTAAGCCACAATAAAATGATTTGGGAGAAGTTAGATTAGCTTTCGTCATCGCGCGGACCAATCCACGGTCACTTGATGGTGAATTTTTAAGGTAATTGTACCTCTGTACACTACATATCACAAAGAAGTGCCTGCCACATTGAAGGTTTGGTGGAAGTTACTAAAACGTCACCGAAACTATCATACTCTATTGAAAGTGATTGTGACTTCTAAGTGATATTTAAGTGGTACAGGATGGTTACCGCAACGGTTATTTTCCACTTTCGAATTTGAAAACCCTCAAGGTGATTCCGTTTAAGACACCTTAATTGACACTAACAGTTATATAACTGTGGAGTGGCTACCATTGAATTTCGTGACTACAACCATGCAAATATAAAATTTAAGTTATTCCTACTGTATAGTGGTAGATTTGGTGGTGATAACGTAAACTAGTCGAAGTTGCAGTATCAGTTTCCGTCACTATTATGCTGCTTGGGTACTGTCGCATATCCATAAAGCTGACTGAACTTTTGTATTTTCATCAGTGTTTTTTAACTGAATGTCATTTTTTTAAATATTCATGAAATTCTATAGTTAAAACGAAATGAAAGGAACCCATGTTTGTCAAACAAATTTTTTTTGATTTGAATCGAATAACATAGAAACAATAGGAGGCGTTAATGTAGAATTGACTCAATTCTAACTTTTGATCGTAAAGTTCAAGGTTTATACCTATTTGTGTTTTTCAATGAAAATATGTCGCATTTTTTCTGACACATGGTTTCTGAGCTTCATTAATTGTAGGGCAATTTCAGAATCAATAAGAAAATCTGAAATCTGGTTTTTTTTTTATATTTACGGTCACTAATATATAAACCAAAATTGGAACATCCGAATTTACGTAAAGGGAGGTTCAAATAATTTTCAGGTTTTTTTGTGGAAGTAGGTACTATAATAATTATCCTTGTGATAGAATACGGCTTCGAAAAAGTCGGAAAAGCAATACATTTTAGAAATCGTAGCATCAACCTGCAGGCACCTACTTATATCGTACTCATGGTAATACTGTATCACAGTACAAACAACTCACATAATCTATGTTCACTATTTTACTTTGTTTCAGTATCTTTGCATTTTTTGTAGTCAAGAGGAAGTCCCTAGGTTTGACAGATTTATTGTACTACATTTCTGCTATTTTGACTCGGACCCTATTAATGTGTGTATTGGATAACGAGAGAACTATTCGCCTCAATCCCAGTTATACTAGTGAATCGACTATGTTCGATTCATGTATAATGGACCCCCTAACAGATCAATAACAATAAAATTTCCAGAGAGCCAGATTACCTTCAATTGCACGTGCTTGCCTTCAGAACAATGGCAAAATCAGACAGTCAAAATCCAAACTAATCAGATAGACATTCGCACATATTGCCAGTGAAAATCACATTCCCAAGTTCACACAGCATAATAACTGTCAACTGTGATGAGGAGCATTCGTGTATGTGGTAATGAGTCTTGGCTGGAGAGTGTTGATCAGGTGAACATTCTCAATATTTCTTGTTGACTAAGAATCAAGAATCTTTTTGATTATTGCATGTGTTAACCAAGGACCGGCATATTATAAGCTCATTGTTTTAGCCACCTATCAACAAACGGAAATAAAACGCAGCGGTAGTTGAATTTGTCGATTTATTTCCGTCGGAGAACAATGAAATTACCGAGGCTGGAATCAGTGGGAACTATAAACTAGAAGAAGTGAGAGTCTGTGTGATGGTGCGGTTTTATTTATCGAGTTCGCAATCGCTTAGTTTTGAAAAATCAGAGTTTTTCATTATTTGGAATCTTCTAATAGATACGACCTCTTCTGTTATTGTAAATTATCAGAACTCCAGATAACATTCACTAGATTAGAATTTGAATGTGTATTGTAATTATCTGAATAATTTTCCTAGACTATATTAGCCCAGTGTTGGATTAAGTACTCACATGGATAAAAATACCTCTAAAATTTCATATTCAATAAATAATTGACTACTCCAAAGAAATGCATGGGGCATAGATGTGGCATTTCAAGAGTGCATCATTATGAAGATTATCATATCACGTATCTCCCTTCGAGCATGCTATGGACGTCACTTAGAGATTGACCACCGCTGATCCACGGAAAAAATCAAGCTTCCTTCCGATACCTCTTACGTCACCCCAGTTATCCTGTCCCACCTTGAATTCCATTTGGCAATATAATGTAGGTAATAATGTTTATTCTTGAAATAGTTTTTGCCATTAAACTACATTCAGCTCCTAACTTCTAAACAGCATAGCTTATATTTCGGAGGGCTCTGTCGGATAATCAGACAAACGTTATTATAATTTGGAAAGGTATTCGATCAAAACATGATATGTAAAATTTAATCAGTTGTTCTCGCGAAATTGAATGTCAATTCGACAGTTTATGAAATTTGTTTCCCTCTCTTATAGTTGAATTATTGAAATCATGTCATAATATATTTCCCAAACTAGTCAACTTAATAGTTTTTTTACTTTCGATATTCTTCCAGTTTTTGTTCTCTTTGAAATTTGTATCCTATTTACCTCTCACAAGTTGAGATTGAATATTCAACATCAAAATCATCAAAGTCACCAACGTCAAAGGAAGTCATATGCTACTACGAATAATATTCTTGAAATATGCTTGCTGTGAATGAATTAACCTTGACCACGGATAACAGATGAACACTATAATATATCTAACAGGTCAGTCGTAAACATGGCGATCGCTTCCCACCTGGTTTCTGATTTGCCAAATGGAATTTTATGGCCATTTGGCAAAGAAACCAGGCGAGCCGCGATCACGATATTTACTTCTTTTGGATCAATATATACTCTAGGTTGATACCCCTGAAATTTCCCGAATTGTAGAAGTCAAAGATTTGAAACAATCTTGAGAAAGTAATTTTCCATACTTAAAATTATTGAAAATATCTGAAAAAAACTATTGAAATCGATTTGAGAATTAGAAAAAATTGGCTTGAACTCTGTCAGTTGAATTTACTTTTTTCTCACTATTCTACATGTACATAAGTCACCATGTCTATGGAAATAGTTATATCACTTCATTATATTGATATTTATTTTCAATATTCAATTGAAAATGTTTTGCTATATTCACATAACCTAACCGAAATAAAACTAAGTTATTAAAAGGTGAGGTTATAAAACTCCAGAACGTGTTTATATACTACCGATACCTTCATATTCTCTTTGAGTAACTAGTTACGAAAAATGTTGGATGAGATACAGTATATTTTTGAGATTTTTTTCCATGCTCGTGAGATACAAAAATCAGGAAAATGTCGAATATCAAGTTACTTACTTATGTTGCAACTTCAATAGCAATACTAATTTGTGAAAAAAGTCCATCTTATCTCAAAGTGGAGTGGAATGGAATATTCCAAGAAAACTCGTAATCATACCCCACAATGTTCATTGCCCTAATGTGACCCTCACACCAAACATGATTGTTCTTCAACATTTTTGAAAATGTTTTAATGTGTTACAATTTTTCCATGTTCAAATCTCATAATTTTTTCTTTGTTTTTGGCTGATGATGGACCTTTATAAGTCCGAAACATGGGGTATGATTACGAATTTTCTTGGAATATACCAATATAAAAAAAAAAAATAAATCTAAATAAATAAAAAGTTTATTTCCAACAGGGGTAGGTACTAATACTGACATACCTGGAGATATCCAGTATTTTTGAATTAATATTCCACTTACTGATTCTAAGTTATCAAAAATACTTGGTTGTATAATTGAATTATTCGTAATAATTTTAATATTTAGGAACCATTTCAATACATTTGGTACTTAAATTAGTCAATTGAGTCATACTCAATTGATTGAGGTGAAACTTTTTCTAGCCGTACTTGAAAAATTTCGAGAGGCATTTCTTCCATGGAAGCACCCTAGAAATGTGTAAACAAACATTATCCCATTTTTGTACATGATTGCTCTGACTACGAATCATTGCATGGAAAATCCATAAACCACAAACCTATAGCAAGCTCTCAAACCACTGGAATTGTTCTAGTGGATTGAGAAGAAGAGGTATCATACGTTAAATTTTACGAAAAATTATTGAAATCCGTATGCATATTTAAAAATTCAATGATATCAACAAAAGAAATGAAGGAGACAGAAAGCTCATCAAAATGTTTCTTTTAGTGGGAGTTACATGCTCTTCCATTACTAATAGTACAATGCAAATTCACACATTCAAATTATGATATTGATGAAACTAAACTGCCCATCTAGCACAACACATTGGCTGAATATCGATTCTACATTGAACCATTATGGATATACTGTGGAAACCTATGATGGAATAAAATCCGTATCTCTATAAGAGAAATATATTTAAAAAAATTCTCGGACAGGTCGATTTTTATTTTTGTTTTTTTTAATACAATTTTTCAACTTCTTACAACCGTCTGCCCTACAGATCAACACCTACAAAATTTTGTAATGAACAGGGGGGTTGAGTTGCACCTTGTTTGAAAGGTTTTTGAATTCTCAATACAACCATCTTTTTCTTATTTGATTTCTCCGATGCTTATTCGAGATGAAAGCATCGTTAAACTTCAGTTCAAAAAACAGTCCGGGTTATATTTTCAAAAATATTTTTTTTCATTTTTTATCATTTCTGACGTTTTCGAACATCTGTGGAGTAATCGCCCGATATTCTATCTTTCAAGTCTTATGTTTGCAGGTTTTGTTTGACATCATAAAAAATATAATGGAGTGAGGTCAGGTGATCTCGCCGGCCATTCCAACGCATCTCTTCGACCTATCCATCTAATCGGGAATACTGTATTTGAATTTGCTCTCACAGGAACTCTAAAATGCGGTGGTGCTCCATCCTGTTGAAACCATAAAAAATAATGTGGTATATTTGCTTTAACTGGATTAAGAAATAAATTTGTTAGTATAGGAATGATCTCTGTCTCTAAAAATTCAAAATAGATATCTTCGGCCAATGAGGACAATTTATTGTGCATAATAATTTCAATATTCATTATTTGACATTGATATTTCAATATTAGCTTCATATCGTTCCTAGAGATGAAAGGCTATATTGTATCTCCAAATCGACAGCATATGGGTAGGAAAATTTGCTTACATCGTATGAGAAGTATTTATTTTACATCGATATGTATAATATTAATATTTATTTGAATATTCATATTTGATATTGGTCAATCGATTCTAGAGCAAAATAGCAATATTTATTTTATGCACATCCTGATCATATTTCCGAACAAATCAAGCAATATGGAATATTGAACTTTGAAGATATTTGATAGCTCACCTATATTGTATAATATCATTCAAATTTTGTTATTGGAACAATATTCACTAAACATTTTTTTAAGAAGGCAATAACCCGAATCGAAGGCAATAAACCCGAATCGAAAATATTTCCCCCACAAAAAAATCATTTTTGAGCAATAATGGAAGATGCTTCTAACTATCATTGGAATGTTATGGTGCAGGTATTCATTTTTTTTTAATTTCTATGAAAAAAAAAAGATAAAACGGAAGTAATACAGCAGCAGATGTGCATTCATTTGGTGCGTGATTCTTCGATATCTTGAAATCCATATCATATAGGTACAGTGAAACTCTTTTAAAATTTAACTGAATGATTGAACTATGATGGCTCACATATAACCACCCTGCAATAATATGATTAACTCATTACTTGATGATGTCGCAACGGATTTAAATTTTGTCTACATCGATGGAAGGGCACTAGAACGGAAATCGATTCCTAATGAAAAAATTATGGGTGCCTTAATTTACCAAAATTCTATTTTGAGTGCCTTTCAATATATATATATATATATATATATATATATATATATATATATATATATATATATATATATATATATATAAATATATATATATATGTAAAAAGCATCAAATTATAGATAGTGACACCTATAATCTGTGCGGTGAATCTTAGACCTGTTATCGTGGAATTTTAATGACACGAGATTTCGTGCACATTAATAGGTCACCAATAGATGTCAGCATAGGCCAACCCACGACACCAATAGTCGTACCCCTAGTGCGTTCTGAGTAACGCAAAACAAATAAGGAGAATAAGAGAAATCTGTTACGAATCCAAGAGAGCCCACCATCCGTCTACAGCCTGTTTCATGGTTTCCCAATCATCAGGACGGCCTGTGGTCTCTTTCAATATATATATATATATATATATATATATATATATCATCATCAAGGAAAACAAGCAAGTCATCACTCCGAAACCAACTTATGTCGAAACAATAATAGGAAAGCAAATAGAAAACCATCCTAGAAAACTTCGTTCAGTCAGTTCACTACTTAAATAAGACAGAACCAAATAAATTCTTATTAGTGCTAAATTCTACTTTCTAATGTTATTCACTTTCTACTTCATCACTCTAATATATTATTAGTATACAATATTTCCTCAACTATTTTCATAAAAAAATTCATAAATCGCACATAATTTTACCTAATCCATCCTTCCCATTTTTGCAAGTAAACCATGGATCCAATCATTGGAGACTACAATTATTACCAGTTGATACTATTGAATTTGAGAATATAACTGACTATAATAATTTCAACAGTGAGATAGATCGTGAAATATGTTTCAATATATTACATCAAAACATTCGAAGTATTGCAAAAAACTTTGATGAATTTACAATTATGCTCAACGAAAGCAAAATAAAATTTGATTGTATCGTATTGAGTGAAACATTCCAGGTACAGGACCCAACATTCTTTTCACTGGATGGATATGATTAACTATATAGTGAAGGCACAAAAAACAAAAAAGATGGAGTAATAATATTTATTTTAAGCCAATATAATTATATAAACAGAATAATAAGAATAGATGACTGTAAATGCATAGAACTAGAATTAACATCATATAGCAAAAATAAAATATTGATCACTGGCATCTATAGATCTCCATGTGGGAGCTCCGAACTCTTCATAGACCATCTGGGTAGGTACCTGGAACAAAAAAAATCAATAAATAATCAAATAATTATCGGTGACATAAATTTAAATTCATTAGATGGGAATGACTGAATTGTCAATGACTATCTGAACATACTAGGTGAATACAACTTCATCTCACTGATTAACAAAAGAACCCGTGAGCAACACGAGTCGGTAAGCTGCATTGATCATTGCTTCCTCAAGAATCCCACCACAAATATAAGAAATAACTGTTCACCATGCATATTGAAGACCAGCCTAACTGACCATTATACAGAAGCTGTGAGTATCCTATTTGAAAAACTTCATACACATCTAGATACAAGCGACACATCTAGATACAAAAAAATTACCGATTATGAACAAGTTAAGTTCGATCTAGATGCTTACGACTGGACATTATTTTACAACATAAAAAACACCCAACAAGCAGCAACTTACTTCATCGGAACGCTCGGGAATATCATAAAACATAGAACCACCTCAGTCAAACAAACAAAAAGAGACATTCGTAGGAAACCATGGTTGACTGCTGGATTACTTCGTTCCATTAATCAAAAAAATGAATTATATAATTAATTCAAAAAGGACCCAAACATTCATAGGGAAGAGTACAAAAAATATAAAAATCACCTCAACATTCTGCTAAAAAATACTAAAAATAATTATTACAAAGAAAAAATCAACAAAAATAAATACAATATCAAGAATATTTGGAAGACCATAAATGAAATTGTTCCAACAAAAAATGAACATGAAATTAAACAAATACGGCTTGCTGATGGTAGATCTGTAGACAAAGACGTAGACATCGCAAACTCGCAAAATTATTATTATGTCAATGTAGGTAGAGAGATGGCTAACAAAATAACTCCTCAAGAAGAAATACCTTACAGACCTGAGCCCACGCTCCAATCCTTTTTCCTAGAACCAACAAGTCATACAGAAATTGAAACAATAATATCAAATCTGAAAATAAACAAGTCCCCCGGCTATGACCTCATCAAAACCGAGACACTAAAACTCATTTCGAAACAAATATCGCATCAGTTAGCATATCTAATTAACTTAATAATACAAGATGGCTATGTCCCCAATGAATTCAAACTGGCGGTGGTCAAACCTGTATATAAAAAAGGTGATAAAACTCTACCGGTCAACTACAGGCCTATTTCGCTGATTACTACCCTAACTAAAATTTCAGAAAAAGTTATAAAGCAGAGATTAGAAATTTATCTAAATAAATATAAATTATTATCTGAATCACAATTTGAATTTAGGGAAGGGAAATCAACAAATGACGCCATCAGCAATCTACTAAGGAGTGTCTATGAAGCTGTCGACGAGGGAAACACAGCCATGTGCATCTTCCTAGATCTCTCCCAGGCGTTCGACACAGTAGATCATACCTTACTACTAGACACGTTGGAGAGAATAAGTATACGGGGAACCCCCCACAGACTCTTCTCAAGCTATCTATCAGGGAGAAAGCAAATGGTACGAATGAATGAAACCTATAGCAATGAGAGAGATGTTGTGTATGGAGTCCCCCAAGGCACAGTACCTGGACCAGTCTTATTCATAATATACCTCAATGAGCTATTGGCACTCAATTCAACTGGTGAAGTAATAAGTTTTGCTGATGACACTGTCATATTTTACAGAGACACCAGCTGGATGAACCTCAAATCCAAATCTGAAAGTGACATGGAAAAAATTCTAAACTGGTTCAGTTCACGAAAACTAACTGTCAACTATGAAAAAACGAAATATTTGTCCTACACATGCTATAAAAGTAGAAAATCCGATTTTGACTATTAATCCATTAAACATAATAACGAGACCATAAAAATATATGCAACCTATGATATTAAATACCTAGGTATCACAATTGATCAGCACCTTAGATGGGATAGGCACGTACGAAATGTTGTTAATACTATCAGGAGCATGCTCTACAGATTTGAATATGTTTCGAATATTTTAGATACTCATCATATGAGAATATTGTACTATGCCCTTATCGAGTCGAGAATCCAGTATGGTATCCTGGTATGGGGAAGTGCTTTAGAAGTACATCTGAAATAGCTTTCAATATTACAAAAATACTTCCTAAAAATTATTCATAAAAAAGTGAGGAATTACCCAACTGAAAGTTAATTCACTGAAACGAAGATTTTTGACTTGAGGCAACTCCACTTTTTCAACATAATGATACATACCTACAAAAACAAAAAAAGCATACTTCAAACATTAGACCACACATATCAATATAGACAAAAAAAGTTGAGAGGTGTCAAGGGACACCCGGATGGAACGAAGTTCCTTTCGATCAATTAGTAAAGAAATTGTAATATATATATTTTTTTTTTGTAATAATAATTTTTTTTTTTATTATTAACAAATATAATGTAATATAAACTGAATCAGTAGTCTCAATTTTAGTTCATACGCATTGATATTGTAATATTAAAATATAATTTGCTTTTAAATTTATTAAAGTTATGACGCGTACACTTGCTAAACACACAATAATGGAGAGATTATAACGCGTATGACTTGGTTAGCACAATAGTAAAGAGAGGTTATAATGCGTACTTGCTAAAAATACATAAGCATGTATTATTGTCTGTATAGAATCTCTACTTACCTAACCCCATCAGCAATATCCGGAACTTGTGCAGAAACACTGTCAGGATTCATCATTGTTATTATTTTTTATTATTTATTATGTACAAAAAACCTGTATACACTCAACAAAAATAATCGTCGCGACACCACACTGTTCAATGCGAAATAGAAAGACGAAACGAAAATAACTGGCTTGCTTTCTATGAGAGGGAGAGAGAGAGAGACAGACTTTTGGTCTTAATTTATTCCGTCTAGCCCCCTTTCGCAACGCGCGATAAGGAACTTCGTTCCAAAAACTAAATTCCATACGAAAACATTTGCAACAAAAAAGAATCTTGGCCAGAGGAATCACTATTACCTATGCCAAAGGGCGATCAACTATATACCAAAAAACCTAAAAAAAGACATATCATGATAAATTCTATCAGTCTCATAAAAAAAAACAATATATTCACAGCTTACACAGACACAATATACATGTTTTTCTGAATTGTAGATGAACAATGTGCATTATAATTAGAACAGAATAGAAAAAATGCTAGAGAATAAATTCATTAATTTAGTTATACATATATAAGGAATAATTATATAATATACATACCGGACTCCCATGCACAACCCCGAGTTTCTATGGGATTCTTGTTTTGTTTATTATAGGTTATATTTCTGTAAACTTTCACCACATACATGTATTCTTGGTAAATACACATTATTATTATTTTATATTATATTTCATTGTGCATACTTTTATAATAAACCACTTGATGAATTTACATAAATTACCTATGTCTCATTTTATATCCACTGTAATTATGATCATAATAACGTTTACATATCAATTTTCAATTGTACTCTTAGGTGAAAAATTGTTTCTAGTGTTTGTTTTTTATCCCCAGAATTTTATATATTTAAAAGTATTTTTTATCAACAGGGGTGTATCAATATTTCAATATACACTTCAGTTACTTTTACTTTTATCAGTGCATAGTTTGTAATTGTTCATATGATATAAATCCACACACTAACTATCACGCACAAGCTGCAATCAGAGCACCATCAGTGATATATTCCGTTTATCCGATAGAACGCCGTTATTGTATGCATTTGTAAACTTGAATGAACATTATTATTATTATTATTATTAGATTATTATATATTTATATATATATATATATATTCATATTGTAATAAAATGTGAATTGTGAAAACAATTGTTGTTAATTTATTCAGCGTTGGACGACGACAAATTGTTATTAAATGATAATTGCCTAAAACAATTTTGTTATTATTTGATTTATTATTCTTATAAATATATTTTTTGCACCGCGTTGGGCGCTAAATTGTTATTATGTTTGAATTGTGAAAACAATTGTTGTCAATTTTGTCCCGCTTTGGGTACAAATTGATAGATATGATATGTGATAGATAATTATTTTCGTCCTTCGTTGAGAGCCAAATGTTATGATAATTATTTTCGCCCTGTATAATATATTGTAATGTAATAATAATTGCTAGCTTACGTCACTGTTTTCTCGTCACGTTGCTGCCAATTGTTATTACCCTTTCTTACCACGACTAAACTCAGTTGGTACGCCTTTCGTCTCAGATAGCCGATCCTGGCAATAGAGCCACTGCCCTGTCTTGATATCTAATTCAATTCAGTGTTTATAAGTAAGATTGCAGATCATTGTGGAAAATAAACCAGAAAATATCGAAAACAATTATTTCCTTTATTCAGGAAAACTTATATTAACCTGGCCTACGATAGATAACTTATACTATAATCAATTGACAAATTTTCATAGAAAATAATGAAAAACAGTGATATATACAGTATACATAACCTCACTTTTTCATTGAGGTTGGAAGAATTCTTTTATAGTTCAATACCAAGATAAAATAGAGTTCTTCAAATACGATATGAGTTACGTTGTAAGGTTATTCAGTTTGTGATGTGCACTAAAAAAGCCAATAATATGAAATCCTTTTTCAATCTACTGCTCTCAGGGACTCTCCATTACAAAAGGAACCATACGAATCCCAGAAATCAGCTTGGGAACAGTTTCATGTGGAGTACATAAAAGGTAATCTTGTTCTCTCCTATTTATTTTTGTCGAAATGCTCTTGAGGTTGAATTGGTTAGTTTATTATAGACAAAATACCTTGTATTCGTGAAAATCTTGAAAAGAATTGCTCCTAAAATTTTGTACGTGGCGTTGCCTTCAAAATTTTTTTAATCTCCCTCTGGCTTTGTTTTTTCATCCCCTGGATACCATTTCTGTTTTGTCCATATTATTTGAATTTTCAAACTCGAGCACTTTCTTGTCACATTATCACTCCTTTGGGGTTATTTGAAAAAACTTTTGAACTAATATATTTTACCTTTCTTATAAACTACATACAATATTTGATGATAATTGTCTTTGACATTTCACAGTTCTTATTTTTCCACAATTTCAAATCTTACATCTGACCATACTGTTCCCTGATTGGCTATTGTCATCAAGAAGTTTGTTGTTCTCCCATTGGCTATTTTTAGTTAGATACAATTTCATATACTGTATGTTTCAAGCTTATAATTTTGTTGATCACATTTAATTCAGAATTATTTTGTGAATCTAGACCTCTTTGTTGTATTTTTAACAATTATAGGTTGTAATCATTTTGACAATGTGTGAAAATGATTGCATTATAGTATTGCATATTTTTACCTATCAATATTATACAAAAATATTAATTATTTTTTTTTTGGTTTTTTATGAAATTATTTTTTTTTTTTAAAATATATTCTGTTCCTTCATAACATAACAATATATATATATATATATATATATATATATATATATATATATATATATATATATATATCGAGAAGGCATTGGCAAGTTTTACGTGGAACAGTACTACTGCTTGCAGAAAACATTTCTATTCTATTCTGTCATGATCCTGCAATAGGGTAAAAATGAGAAAGTAAATTATAATTTGGCAACGCCGCAACGGATTTTGATTTCCCTCACATTTCCGGGAAGACAAAAAAAAAGGAAATTAATTTGGGGTGGAAAATATTGGATGTTCTATTTGAAAAAAGTCGACTTGAATTTGTCCTGCTTATATGTAAAACACCCTATATAATTGAATTTAATTGAGGCAACTTCAATAACTAAAATAGTTTTTCTATATGGTATGGCTTCCAAGATAATTACGCATTGAATAGACACACGGTGGATAAATTATCAAACTATCAGATACAACTACATAGAGGTTGGTTAACATGGTAGATGGTGCACTGCCCGGTACCATAACGCCCCACTCATAGTACTGTGGTTATTCTGCTATAAATACTCATAAATCAAGAAGAAAAACTCCATTTCATAGTTCATATCGTATAATAGGTTCTTACTGGATATTTGAGTATATATTTCACCAATATCGTGGAATATTCAATTTTCTATCGTCAATATTCATGTGCCATTGGGGGTGTCTACAAAAATGAACTGTCGCATGATTGACATACTATTGAAAATTATACTGTACATTATTATTATGATTTATTTGAAAATATGAACAGGGTGTTCATAAAATCAGATGTGGAATCATCTGCGACTGAAAAATGAATTTCAATCAAGATAACCTGTTGGAAGGTATTCATATTGAAAAGGAAAACATTCCCAATTACATATTGAATAAAAAGATCCTCCCCAAAATTGAAAAATCTACGATATAAATGAAGTTATTTTCTGTTACTATATAATAGAAAAAAACTAATTTCCCGGCTAAAGCCACGCTATACATTGAACTATTTGTTTTCTGTTAGATATTATAAAAATAACTTTATGTTTATCGTAGATTTTTTAATTTTCAGAAAAATATTCCTATTTAATATTCAATTAATTCAATTGTTTGCCTTTTCAACATTATTATTCTGTTCATCATCGATCATTACCCATCCAAGCTCATATTTAAGATTCTATCAATTGTTATGATATCCCCGAGAACTGAAAGTATTTGATAGGTTCGATAATTTCTTTATTTGGTCTGATCAAACAAAATAAACTTTCCAAATATCTACCGAATGACATCAATTCGAACATGTAATACATAACCGGCTCAAATCTATCGAAATATCACCCAAAAATTCAAATGAGTTTTACGAATTTTCACGGAAATATCCAGAAGTCGAGGAAAATTTAGAACTGTAAGTGATTCGGCTTGATAAAAGGGCAACCTGTTGAATATCCATAATTATAAAAATGTTCTGGGAGACGGGAAAGGGTGTACCAAAAACAAATTGAGTTACCAGCAAACACTTCACAGACTTACGTTTTGATAAAATGAGTCAGCGACATAATTGAATTCCTTTTCTTCAACATTATTCTAGTTAGAGCAAATTCCCCTGGTATCAATGGAATGAAGCAGCATTCTATTATGTTATGGTTTCCTGATTCGTCATTGAGCTTGAGTTTAGAGTTTTTTTCTGATCTCTCGTATCCGCTTATCTGGAGAATGATTCCAGAAACTTTCGAATTCACAGATAAAAATTTGAAAACTTTTATATGGGAGAAATTTGTGCGAATGATATGAAAACAGAAAATATTCTGAATATTTTTTCATTGATTTGATGCGGCTGATACTTGATGAAAATCCATTTTGAAGCAAACAAAAGACAGTTACTTTACTGAATGATTTTCACTAGACTGGGTTTTCAAAACCACGACACGTGTTTCGCTATAAATACCTTCTTTAGGTGGAGATAATACCTTCTCAACAATCACGATTCATCATGTTATATAATCAAGGCCGGTTGTAGTAGGTATATGAATCTAATTGAGAATAATTCAAAAGTTAATTAATAGAACGGTTATTTATTTCGGTCATCCTACGGAAAAAAATATTTTATTTTGTAAAAAACATCAATATTGCATAAAAAACAGATAACTAATAATAAAGGTGAATTTATTAAGAACAATAAAGAGTGAGAAACCTGAAAAATCTAGAGTGTATAAATTGACTTGTGGCTCTTGTGCAAGTTTTTACATATACCAAACAGACAGATCATTTGAAAATCTATTATCAGAATATAGGAACTGTTTCGTCACTGGTAAAACGAATTCGACTCTTGCTACTCACCTCTCGACAGAAGAACATTGTTTTTTTAACGAGTTCGAAATATTACATATACCTAGAAAAAAAAGGTTGTAAAGTCGGCCTTCTAGAAAGTTTGGAAATCAATTAATGCAAAAAGTCACAATATTTGTTTGATGATCAGATCAACTTAGATAATTATCCTTTGTTAAATTTGTTTCACTGAAGATTAAACAGGTATCGATATAACTCCCGTTCTACTTACTTTTGGATTATATGTAAATCATCAATTAGATTAATATACCTACTACTACCTGTCTTGATTGTTTTACATGATGAATCATGATTGTTCGGATAGTGTAAACCCAGTTTAGTGTATTTCGTCTCGTAATTATTATATAATACGAGTTGGGTTGACATAATATAGAAAATCCTGATAACTTAATATTATCTTTTCTGGAAAACATGTTGTCATATTACTGATCGCTTAAATGAAAGTAACTGTTGGGGGGAGTGTAGATACAATTGTTCTAGAATTTGGTGAACAATAGATAAGTGAAATGATGGTTGAAACTCAACTGCGGTAATGAACGACTTTTATGTGAATGTTTTAAAGCAGGAATGTAACTCAAATTTCCTTCATTTTATTCTGTAAATTCTCGTTTTTACACATTAAGGATGATTTATTTCAGGAACCAAAACTCATAGGTTCAAAATAGGTATTTTCTTTGTTGGATATGTACTTGTCCGTGATCGAGTGAACTTCTCCCACTGTTTATTTGTCTATAATTATGAAAATATCTTCCAAAATCATTTAATTCGATATTTGCGAAAGAATATGGAAAGGTTTATTTCATATATATATATATATATATATATATATATATATATATATATATATAATAATAATAATAAATATTTATTTGAAAACACATAAAATATATATATATATATATATATATATATATATATATATATATATATATATGTATATATATATATATTGCAATCACTGATGAAAATTCTAAATGAAATATCAAAGTTGTACAAACTAAGTCACAGCTTGTCTTTTTAGACTCACGCACTGATAGGATGACACACACTGTTTGCTATATCAGTGGAGCTAACTCGTATCTTTTATTCCTTTCGAAGTTTTTAAAAAAATACGACAAGAATAATCGAATTATGCAAACTTTTCCAGGAAATGTAATAAAGGAGGCATGTTACTATCAGAAAAATTGTTATATTTATTTTTTAGAGCATTTTTCTGAATTACTTTCTATTTCGAGGCAATTTTTAATTATTGACGAAAAATAATCCAGTGGCTGATTTGAACTCGCTCTTCATGGTCTACCTTATTCAATTGAACAGCTGATTGTACCTAAGCCATTATCTTGGATAACTATAGCAATAAAAAAAAAGTTGGATTCCTTTTCTCTTAAATTATGGAATTTTAGTTATGGTTTCATAATAGGCATATGGTAGAACCACCTTCTCAAGGTGGCGTACCATACCTCATGGTGAAACATAAAGTCAATAATTCCACAATATATTTACCTCCGTGTGGACAAAATACCATATCCAATATACATTACGTTTGTACAAAAATGATTTATGAATGTTAGTGTCCAGCGAGGCCAGCCGTTCCGGTTAGTTACCTGGAAAAGGGGTATTCAAATTTGTTTCTAATTCTTATGCTACGCATGATGGATGGCGTGTTTATATGGCGAGTGGCGAAGGGACAAAGGTCATAGGAGGTGTGTTGGTCGCCGTAATGCCCGACGGGGCGCGACCCCAGGTCAATTGCCCGGCACGAACGCTAGCCTCCAGAAGCTAAACCGGTTTTCGGACAACATTTTGATTGAGTTAGCTTGTTTAGACTTATCGTGCTTTTGCGGTTATTGTTGTGCCAAACTAGTGTCCTGTGAATAATGTCGTTAAACTACTCAGAAAACGATAGTTAAACAAGAATAATAATGACCGCAAGAACAATTCAGACAATCTATTTTCTCATTCTTGATTCTTAGTATCCATGATTGTTCATAAAGATGTTATTTTTCGAAGAGTATTTCTGGAATAAATGAGCTTCCGAGAATTTTCCGTTTTTCCCGTCTTCTGGAATACCGTTGATTGATCATTCGAATTCTTGACAACGATCTCTCCTTAAAATTCTGAACATTGGAAAATACGATATATGAGTTTTTATTCACTCAGCTCAAATCCAATAGGGGAAGTCCATTACTTTGTAAATACCAGGGCTGGTACTCGGGCCTTTGACCTTCATCTTTTGTTATCATTCAGGTATATGCTGAACCCGATGTGACAATACATGAATGACCTGAATATGGAGCAACACAAACCAGGAGATACATATTATAGGTAAGTTTTTTAATAAAATTCATAAACCTTTCCCTATGTATTCACGTATATATATATATATATATATATATATATATATATATATAAATATATATATATATATATATAAATATATATATATATATATATATGAAGCTCAAATATTGGGGTGTGCAGCAAAAGAAAAAAGTGTACTCTTTAAAGTTTGTCCGAGCTTTCGGAATGTTTTATTTCCATCTTCAGGGATACTACAATGAAAAAAATTTACAGTAATTCTGTCCTCAGGACCTTAAGGTAATAATTAACTTACAGCTTTGTTGAGATTAGTTTCTAAGTTGTTCATGAATATTCTTCATGTAATGTAGGGTGACATATAAGCTCTGAACTTGAATGTGGAAACACATTTAAAATTGTCTACTACTTATAACACATTAAAATTTATTACAAAGGTTAATAAAGGGAAAATTTTTTATATATATATTATATATATATATAATATATATATATATATATATAAATATATATATATATATATATTTAAAATTTATTACAAAGGTTAATAATCAAAATATAAAGTAAAGGAACATGTGTGTCTTGAAAAAGTACAATAAATTACAAACTGTGTGTGATATATATATATATATATATATATATCCTTGACCCACATTAATTTGTATTCACAGATGTCTTGATGAAGAAAATAAATTGTTTCAAAAGCTCGACAAATTAAAAAAGAGTTTTTTTTCTTATGCTATCGGCCGTTTTTCATGCCTGCAACCCCAAGGAATATCTTTTTAGGTATATTTCCAAATTTGATGTTAACACTTTACAGTTTCTGTCATCTCCAGTAAAACGCTAAAATAATTGAAAACATGGAGATCGAGGTATAAGATGTTACATTTTCCAATACTTCTCACTCTCCCATCCCTATCAACTAAACATGAGTAATATCCGTTATTGGCTGCAATTTGTTTAATCATATTTAATTCTTTATTGAAATTTTCTTCCGACAGAGGAACATTCACTAATCTGTAGATCATACTATTATATGCAGTTACTTTGTGTTGGATGTGAGTGGAAGAACTATGTATTGTAATATCTATATATGAAGGTTTGTGGAAAATTGAAAATCGTGTTTATCGTTTATTTTCGTTATAGTCAAATCTAGGGAATCTAGCGAATCATTCCTTTCAATTTCTTTTATAAATTTTATTGAGCAATGAATGCCATTAATGAATTGTCTATCAGTTCCTACAAAGCAAAATAAGATGTCTTCTACATATCTATACCAGTATAAGAAGTTTATTATCAACGGGTTTAATTTTACTTTCGAGATTATCCATGAAAATTTGCGCTGGTAACGAGGATTACCCATTATTAACCCTTTACTAGAAGATTAAAGATTATAATTAATTTGGAAATAATTTTTACAAACTGTAGGTAAATCCAATATATCATCTTTGAGGATGGGATTAACATCTGGAGTGAGTATATAAACTAATTTGTGGTACTTGTCCAAGTTTCAAAATAGAACAAACAGGTAGAACTTTCAAGCAACACATATCTGAGCATATAAACAGTTTTATTAAAAGCAAATCTAATTCAACTTTTGCTAAGCATCTCCTGACTGAAAAGCATTGCTTTACTTATGACTATAAACTTTCGCATGTAGAAAATAAAGGTCAAAAACTCAATCTCCTAGAAAGCTTAGAGATCAACAAAGACAAGAATTCACAATAAGTACTTATTAAATAACCAGATAAATTTGAAAAATTCGCCCCTTTTAAATCTGTTTACTGGAAATTGAATAATCTTTCATTCAATAATCACTTAATTAGGTACCTAATATCCTAACGACTACCAGCTTTCATTATTATTATTATATTAATTATGGATTTTCATCAAGTATCGGCCGCGTAATTAATTTCTTCGACAATTTCCTCAAGCTACCTCAGATCATAAACATATTCGCATTCACTCATCGACGCGATGTATGAAACAATATTCTTATTATGACTGACTATCGCTTTTGAAATAGATATACCGGACTTGACAACAGCGCATCGATGCAGAGGGATGTTTGATGTGGATTAGGGACATTTTGTACAGAAAACTCTTTCGAGATCCTACTTCAGATTTATGTAATTTCAATATTTACAGGGTGGCCATTTTATATTCAAAATCGTCAGCGCCTACGACATCTAGCGGTTCAGAAACAAAATAATCGTGGGTACACTAAAACCGTAATGGACTTACCACTTCTCATTCTGAAGTTTTATATTTTCAGCAAGGTGGGGCCCCGTCTCATATTAACGCTCAAGTTATAACTCTAGTCTAGGTTACGAAATGGTATGTGAATCGTTTTAAAAATTTTTTTTTTTAATATACAGGACGCTTCATTTGAAATTTCAAAGTTGGGCCCGTTTTCGGTGAATTCAGAAGTGATTAGATACTTCAAAATATTGAAATTCTTTTCAATATTTGTTCTCAAAGCAGTACTATCATTGAAACTCTTATTTCCTCGATAAGTTCGATTTGCGATTTGAGAATAAAGGAGATATATGATCAAAACTCAGTTACATTAGAGAGATGGAGAACAAATTGAAGACGTACAAACACGTTTATTGCTAATCTACTAGCTTCACTACTGTGAATGCTTGTGGGAGTTTTTATTTTACACACCGCATTCCATTGTCGTACATGTATAACGGACAACGCCAATTCTGACGCCCACTCAAATTAATCCACAACTTTGCATTGCGAGGGAGATATGACCATAACAGTGTGCGTAGTCATTTGTGCCACACCCAGATGACTTCGATCGGTTTTGCCCGGTCGTTCCCCACGTAAAGGGTCGCCCACTTTATCCCCTGCGAACCCCAAATTCATAGGGGTAAGTTTCCCCCATAGTAAAGGTAACCGCATGAAGAGCAGGATTTACGAGGAAACGTATTCAGTACGTATTTCTGTTATGTCTCTCCTGAACACTGTTCTAGAAAGTCTCAGGAATCGTGTTTACTTACAAATGGGTTATTCATATGAAGTAGATTTTACATAGACATGTTGTATACCGTTTAAAAAATATTCAAAAATTAGTTTCTAATTGTTGTCAATATACAG
Source organism: Gonioctena quinquepunctata (assembly GCA_018342105.1). Taxonomy (NCBI): domain Eukaryota; kingdom Metazoa; phylum Arthropoda; class Insecta; order Coleoptera; family Chrysomelidae; genus Gonioctena; species Gonioctena quinquepunctata. The sequence goes on along the minus strand of JAFIRS010001171.1, from coordinate 267,629 downwards.
TGACCATAGTACCTGATGTGTTAAAGCTATTCGTGTTTAGACTCCTGTCAGTTGAAGGTGTTTATATCCATGAAAGTAAAATGAACATACTTGGAAAATTATTTTCGTACATACACAATGACTGAATGTGATACTCGATTGAATGACAATGTAAGACAATATCAATTCATTCAAAACAATGAAAGGATGGAAAAGTTATTTATTTTCGGATAGGGATAAAAAAATAATATTTTAGAAAATCAAAGCTCCTTTTTCACATTTTTGTGCATATTAACCTGAAATGTGAAATTCTCTAGTAAGATGTGCATCTCTATCAACAAAATGATTAATGTTAAAATATTTTATTAACTTATTGTTTTTTTATGACAAAAGAAGCATATTTTCCGCAAACTGAATTTGACAGAACAACCCACTTCATTTCATTTGATGTAAACCAACGACATGCAAATCCCATTGAAAATTCAAAAATGTTGGCTAATACAGGAAACTCATTATTATTATGGAATATGTAAAAATCATATGTTTTTGGTATAGAGAAGTTCATTTCACCTGAGGCTCATTTTCGAAATAGGATTCAAGCAAACCAAAGAAAAAATGATTTTTCATTTGAAACAATTGGCATTTTCTATCCCTCTATCGTGGGTTATTTTTGGGACATTTGATGGTGTGCTATAACTGCATATTACTTCTGCCAATGTAATCCACGAATGTTTTCATTTTGCATTATTTTTGGCATCTTGGTTTGAATATATCGAAATTTCTATGTCGATCTGAAATGAAATATCTCTCCAAGAGCTATTTTTTGTAATATCTAACATAAGATAAACAGTTCCTAGACAATATACCCACATTGGATTCTTAACTTCATCTAATAAATATCAATAAAAAACGCATTCTTAATCAAGATAAATGAGGCATGAAAGGACGTTTTCCAAAAATGGGTTCTTACCAGAAATTAAATGCAACATAGATGCTAGAATTACCTTCAATTGGTCTAATAAATATCAAGCTTCCACGAAATATTTTATTTTTAGTATGACCTTCATTTTTTTGAAAATTTTAACGAGATGTTCATCAAATCAGATGTGGAATCGGTTACTGAAAAATAAACTTCAGTGAACTTCGCTCAAAGTGAACTTGGAAACATATTTTTTTGTACAACTGCCATTAAAAATTACGTTTTCAGTTAATAGGTATGTGAACATACATATAATGTGTCAAAATCACTTCTAACACTGGTGTGAAAAATATTTTCAACACTAGTGTTTAAAGTAAAATGATGGTAGATACTCAATAATATGAATATGTTCAATAGAAACATTTTAGATGAAATATTATGAGGAATTATTTATAAATGTTAACATGTATTTGGTAGTTTGAACAATTGGTAATATTGATACCCTGAGAAATAACTGCAGAAGAATCCAATTCAACTGCAGAACGTTCGTCATCGCTAACTAATGACGGTGCTATTGAAGTCGGATAGCCGAATAATGCAGGTGCAGAGATAGAATTGGTACTTGTACCATGAAATTTTTTATCAGCAATGTTATTTTCATTTTCAATGGAATCCTCGATCTAACCCTCGGCTACGGTTGAGGACTTTCATCCTCAACCGTGTCATTTGACTCCATTCCATGAATCCATTATAGGCAATTTCATATTGTTGAAGTGATTTTTCCGGCAACAGATTCAAAGTTGCTCTGTTTGCAGCTTCTTGAATTTCTGGTGAAAGAAAAAAATCTGAATTATCAATTTCTAATTTAACTTCCATTATATTTATATTTTCAGCAGTTATAGGTACGATCACAAAGAAGCTAGGCACTATTATCAATTTGTGGTAACTAATAAAAAAAAAAATTACTTTTACTTGCCATACCATCACGATTATTAGATATAATATTGATTGAGAAATCTTCAAATCCTCCAGAAAACTTTTTTCTTGTATTTATTTTTCAATTTCTAGTAAATATTAGTGGAAATAGAGAATACCGGAATTTACTACCGAGTGCTTTGTTAACCCAAGTGGCTGGAGCTTCTGCCTCGTAGTCCAAGTAGGTTCGAATCCTACAGAAGTTGATTGAAAATGTGCTTTTTCTACCATCAGTAACAGTTGTACAAAAAATATTGCATTTGTTTAAAGTGTTCAATTTTGATCATGGGGTTGTTTCACTCGCCGACGCACTCACAAAATAAAATTCCTCTTTTAACACTTGTATTACAAATAACAATTTTAAAATGGAAAGGAGTACAACAAAAATTGAGGCTATTTTTATATGTCCACTACATTTGATAGATATTGTGAAGAAACTTAAAGGGAATATTCGCATTTTCATTCAAAAAATGGTTTGGTTTTTAAATGCAGTTCTCATTGGGAACTCTCATTTGAAAAAGAATCGAAATGCCCTAACACAACACAGCTGATCTTGTCAAAAAACACAAATTTGAAAGCGTCTGTCTGAAAAAATGTTTCCAACAATATCCATAATACAAAGTAAAATGGCTTATACCAAATATGTTTTCTAATTCATCTGTCTTCCTGATGTACGTCGATCATGCGATTTATTTTCGTACACGAAAATGTATTTCAGGGCTAGTGACTGCGATGACATTCTTGAATCAGTGTTACAGGTGACTTTTGGTGAGTAATCTTCATCTATATATTCAAGACTGGATAAAAATAAACAGTTATCTGAAATAAGATTCGAAAATTCATGACGTCGTTCAACGTGATAAAAAGTAGTTGTTTTCTATTAGAAATTACAAAAATTGTTTTACTTTTCAACAAATAATTGAGCCATTTCCAAGATAATTTCTGCACAATTCTCAAATGGGAATTTTTTCCTTTGAAAATTAATAGTTTCCGAAAGATTCAAGAATGGACGATAGCGACAAACATTTATCCTTCAGTTGATCCCATATCTGATTTTATGAACATTCTGTTCAGAGTTCACACTGAAAGAAATGTTTTCAACACTATCCGTCATTGCAAAGTGATAGTGCTTTCAAAATAATTTGTTTTCCAACTCTTCTGGTCTTTCTGATAATGGTCAATTCGTGAAATACATCATCATCGAAAAAAAAAGAGCTAGCGAATGTGACAACACTTTTATCGATACTACAAGTGATTTCTGTTTTGTGAAAACATTTTTCCTCATTCAATATATTCAAAAACTCAAATAGACTAAATGAAAAAATGAAAATCAAACAACTAGCTGAATGAAAATAGAAATATTTCTTGAAGTTTGTGTAGTTTCACGAAATCTATCATATGTAGTCAATGACGCGTGCATGTACATATTACAGTGAAGGAGTTGCTTTTCATTAGATATTATATGAAATAGCTCCATAATTTTTTCAGATTTTTCCATTAAACTTTTTTTACTTATATACATGTCATTTCTAGATAGAAATATTTTTTGGATTTTTTTGCCTTATTTATTGAAGTCAAACAATAATTTTAGTTGAAATACAAATTTCATTCTCAGTTTTTGTTTTGTTTCAAGTTAAAGTTTTCCCGATATCAATCAGATGTGGCAGAGAAACGTGACAAAGCTGCGAAGATCAATGGAGATGACAGAGAAAATGAACTCACATTTTCCAAAGAATCAATCGTATGGCATGATAAAGTTGACCAGAAATCTATCGCAGAGTCCTCTAATGCAGACAGAAGAAATATTTTCTATTCGAGACGATAAATCCATTGGGTCAAAAGATAGAGCACGTTCTGCAAAAATAGATACTAAAGATACTAGCGGAAACGGAGAAGAAAGAACTGGTGCAAGAATTATCGAGAAAACCGCAAGCGATATTAGATCTACAACTTGTAACATTTATACTGCAGGGCAGTATAAGTTGCAAGTTGTATATGAATTACTAACACTACAGACCCACATATAAATATATAATTTTTATTATTCTCGTAGTTTGGAAAATATATCTCAAGATGATAATCTCCCAACTATCTATTTCTGTATAAAGTGAATATAAAGGGCCCTGAATTGTGTATTATATCTCTGGAGTAATTCTCCCTATTATGGTAGATTTATTTAAGAATGAAGAGTATAATAACTCACAAGATATTAATTCGTTTGTCTTTACGGATCATTCATTCGTTTATTTCGGCAAGCTTATAATGCGTTTGTTAAACAATTATCGGCCATCCGTATTAGTGGTGCGAGCATCAGTGGTTGCCTATCGATAGTTTCTAAGAAACTTGTCGTAGGTGTGACTAACAAAGTGGTACAACCACATGACGTCAAAGGGATATTTGACGGAATAGCTGATCGATTCGAAGCAGCGAAAACTTCGTTCGAACAGTGAGAACTGAGACTAGGAGTATTGACATTAGATGATATTATGTCCTATTCCCTCTGAATAGATTGGAAAAAGTGATTCCAACATGAAAAGGATACGGTTTGAAGGTTGAGGAGTAAATTCAAATTACCCACGTAATTTGGATTTCCGGTTCTCTGGTGGGATAAAAGTGGAAAAAGTTTCCGAAAACAGTTTTTTTTTTCGCTGAGAAAGTGATGGCTAGGCCAATCGTGTAGTTTTTCTTGTGTTGGTAGTGTTGAGAAAATGCAAGTGGAGATTCGAATACCGTTTCCAGTGGGTATGGTTTAACCCATTATCGTAGTTTTTGGAGAATGACACAAGCTCAGCTTTGTTAATTATTATTGAAAGTGTAAATTTCTCTGTATATTTGAAACACTCTTCTTTGAATGAAGGTAAGAAATTCATTCTACCAACAAAAATAATTTTACAGTAAATATTTTAATATTTTATTGGTATGAACTGCCATGGTTTCCTTAATCTCTAGCAATTCCGATACTAAGCTCGTTATATAGTATGATCAAGAATATTCGAACAAACTTTAATTATCGAGTCTAGAGTTATGAAACCAGGAAGTAAAAATAAGTTATATACTGATCAGGTACAGATCGTATGAATATTATAGGGTTCCTGGTAACGGTCAAATCATACTGGTACCTACAGGCCAATTAATTCATGGTTCAGGACTATAGGAAGGTAACATATAGACGACTCAGAATGCTGATGGGTCCTACCAAAGGGATGATTTGCTGTGTTCCTGTGGACAACCAGATTGATAGCACTGTCGGAGTATACTTATTATTACCCCAGGATCATTAAGGTCAGACCTTTCTAGAATATGTTTTTGGTAAAACGTTTTGAATTGCGTTGTTTGTGCAAATTTCGTTGTCGGTCTGAATTACGTTGTCTGTTTAATTTGCGTATTATTAACTCACTAAAACTTTGATTCAACTTTACTGTATTGATTTTCTTCAAATGTATAAACATAATGTAAAATAGTCAAATGATATTTCTTTTATTCAAATGAATCCTTGAAATTACCTAACCTGCGATATCTATCTTGATTTTATCAACAGTGAAATAAAGTTGTCAATAACTCGGCTCATGTGCAATAAAGTAACTCGTGAATATACGTTTGAGGGTTATACTCAGTTTATGAGCATGAATTTAAGATAATGTTCAAAAGAATAGATAAAAGCCATCAAACTACCCGAAAGAAGTGTCTGGCATGAATACGTTCACTTTGTTTGGTTCTGGGTTAAAAAATACCTGTTATTCCTTCTTTCGGGTGTTGTCGTGTATCCTGGAGATGTTCTTCAGATATTTGTGATGGCAGCTCCACTGTGGAACGCCCCTTTGTTATTGGTAACGTCACGGATAGGACTTCATAAGGTGAGTGGTTTTCCTTGATAATTTCTACTCCTATTTGTCTCTGAATATGTTTTATAGTGTCTAATGGTTAATTTGCTTCCGTTCTTCTTGTATTTTTTTTTATAGTTTTCAAAAATTTTGTACGGCTTTCTTTTTCAAATAACATTTCCCATCTCCCCCAAAGCTTGTTATTTCTCTTCTTGGCAACCCTCACTTTTTGTTTTCTTTCACAAATGTTAGGTTTTTGCTAACTTTCTCGGACACTTTTTCTTATTCTAAAATATTCTATGGATTTTATTTGCAATTTACTTTCCATATCCTACATAATATATACAGAGTTTGTTAAAATTCATATTTGACACTTTTCTGTACTCAAAAATTTTATATTTTATTATTTCCATCAATATGTTTTTGACATGTCGCTGTCATGTTTCCTTCTGATTTGATTTTACTATACAGGATGTTCCAACTTGAATACCATTTTGTCTACGTGAGATCTAAAGTTCATTCATGAATTTTAATTTCTATATTTTTTTCTAGGTTGTGCACATTGAATGTATTGTTGGCAACATAGAACAATAGAAAAACCACAGTGCTGAACTTTTGAGACATGCGCGTTGACTAGAAAATGGTACAAGGTTCCAGAACAGTAAAATGTATAGAAAAATTGCAAAACAAATATAGCAGGTATTTATGTGATATATATATATATATACATATATATATATATATATATATATATACATATATATATATATATATATATATATATATATATATATATAAAACGGAAGAAATTTAACGGACATAGCCCTCAGTGAGAAGTGTTAACCGTAGACACGTGTTTCGGGCTCTCGGCCCTCATCAGTACGGTGAAGAAGTGCAAGGATGAACAACACTTGGTAGAAAACGACAAATCAACGGAGTCAACAAACAGATGAGGGCCGAGAGCCCGAAACACGTGTCTACGGTTAACACTTCTCACTGAGGGCTATGTCCGTTGAATTTCTTCCGTTTTGTTCACCAATCCCCTCGATATTCTTTCCATTCATATATATATATATGAATATATATATATATATATATATATATATATAAGTATCATTTTTCCCCTATTATTATTTTTACATTGAACCAATATTTCTCATAATATATATATATATATATATATATATATACATATAAATATATACACGTTTCAATCTACAAGTTCTCAGTTATGGTAGATTATTTTTCTAGTTTTATGTTTAACTGAGTAGCTCCCAGAAATAAGAAAAATGGTCACAAAATAATAATACTCAATATCACACTTTGAATCTATCAAGGCCAGTTTCCACACGAGCCTTTTGTTCTAAGTAAATTAGCCGGGGAAAAATTGGGTCACACCTTGCCGTTACATGAATAATGGCGCCCAACGTGGGGCTAGCTTTCGAAATATCTTATATGGCATGTCTATTTTTTTATTCTGAAGGAGATAATTTTTTAGGATCAGTAGTAAACTCGTTGTTCGGATGTTCGAAAGTGGGTAGATGAACAGCCAAGATTGCATGAAAGTAAGGACACAATACACATAAAATCATGTTGTTCCAAAATATGAAGTTTTCTTTCACAAATGTTAGGTTTTTGCTAACTTTCTCGGACACTTTTTCTTATTCTAAACTATTCTATGGATTTTATTTGCAATTTACTTTCCATATCCTACATAATATATACAGAGTTTGTTAAAATTCATATTTGACACTTTTCTGTACTCAAAAATTTTATATTTTATTATTTCCATCAATATGTTTTTGACATGTCGCTGTCATGTTTCCTTCTGATTTGATTTTACTATACAGGATGTTCCAACTTGAATACCATTTTGTCTACGTGAGATCTAAAGTTCATTCATGAATTTTAATTTCTATATTTTTTTCTAGGTTGTGCACATTGAATGTATTGTTGGCAACATAGAACAATAGAAAAACCACAGTGCTGAACTTTTGAGACATGCGCGTTGACTAGAAAATGGTACAAGGTTCCAGAACAGTAAAATGTATAGAAAAATTGCAAAACAAATATAGCAGGTATTTATGTGATATATATATATATACATATATATATATATATATATATATATATATATATATATATATATATATATATATATAAAACGGAAGAAATTTAACGGACATAGCCCTCAGTGAGAAGTGTTAACCGTAGACACGTGTTTCGGGCTCTCGGCCCTCATCAGTACGGTGAAGAAGTGCAAGGATGAACAACACTTGGTAGAAAACGACAAATCAACGGAGTCAACAAACAGATGAGGGCCGAGAGCCCGAAACACGTGTCTACGGTTAACACTTCTCACTGAGGGCTATGTCCGTTGAATTTCTTCCGTTTTGTTCACCAATCCCCTCGATATTCTTTCCATTCATATATATATATATATATATATATATATATATATATATATATATATATATATATATATATATATATATATATATATATATATATATATAATATCTTTTTCCCCTATTATTATTTTTATATTTAACAATATTTCTCATAATATATATATATATATATATATATATATATATATATATATATATACATATAAATATATACACGTTTCAATCTACAAGTTCTCAGTTATGGTAGATTATTTTTCTAGTTTTATGTTTAACTGAGTAGCTCCCAGAAATAAGAAAAATGGTCACAAAATAATAATACTCAATATCACACTTTGAATCTATCAAGGCCAGTTTCCACACGAGCCTTTTGTTCTAAGTAAATTAGCCGGGGAAAAATTGGGTCACACCTTGCCGTTACATGAATAATGGCGCCCAACGTGGGGCTAGCTTTCGAAATATCTTATATGGCATGTCTATTTTTTTATTCTGAAGGAGATAATTTTTTAGGATCAGTAGTAAACTCGTTGTTCGGATGTTCGAAAGTGGGTAGATGAACAGCCAAGATTGCATGAAAGTAAGGACACAATACACATAAAATCATGTTGTTCCAAAATATGAAGTTTTTTCGCTCGCTTGTCCCACTTGCATATATATTCTACTCCAAAACATGAACGTCATCATAGTCGATTCAATAACCGAACAATTTCGAAGGAAGAAAATCAGAGTATCTTACAGAAACATGTCAAAGGAAACGCAAATAAGAAAACTCTAGCATTACTCATTCTCCCACAAAATGTAAATAAGATTATCAAGTTGTTTGAAAAAAGATTTGGGCGTCCTGAAAATATAATCTGATTATCACTTGAACGACTCTAAAAAATTTGGAAATGAAGTTGAAAAATCATATCTACTATCCAATGTTTGGAAGAACAGAAACATGAAATCCGTTGTTGCTACAAGAACTTCAGTGATAAACTCAATGAATTTTATTCGTGAATACCTTTGAATATCAAACGTAGCTCACCATTTTCAGCTTTCATAGGATTCTGAGTTGATTGAAATTATTTACGTCGGTGAAAAGTGGTCATTTGTCATAACAAATAAAATGAGTTGTTTCATCACTACTCTATCACATATTGAAAGATTGTAAATAAAAAAAAAGTAAAATAGAAGAATGCCAGAAAAGACTCATGAACTCTCACATAATGACAGAAACCAGAGGAACTAATTCTAATTCATTTTAATCGTGGATTTTTCAATTCACAGAAAAATATTTCTATCAATATTCAATTGAGAATGTTTCCCTTTTCAAGACAGAGACTTTCAGACAAATTATCATTGTCATCGAGTGGACATTTTTTATTGGAAAATTTGATTATTATCTCTTTTAACGGTAGACAAGAAATTTTATTGCACTCTCTTCTGGATGATGCATCCACTGAAACATTGTTTGAGGAAGATTTAGCATATTAAAGGAATATTCAAGGTCCCCAAATGCCTTGGTGTATTCAGTGGATAATTCCAAATTCCTTCTCAGGCAAATACAAATTTGCAACATGTAGGAATCATAAATATTTGATTACTAAGGCAGACAGTTGTTGATCAAATTTCTGTTTATTTTTCCTATATTGATAAAAAAATCCATGGTTGACGTGCAACCTTATTAGCCATTCCTTCCTATTGGCCATTACTAGTGGGGAGAAAAATAATTTTCAGATCATGGTATGGACCTGTTCTGTTCTGTTGGGATGGGTCGTTCGTTGTAATTTCAGACAAGACTGACGATTCAGTAGACAATTTTGTTTGTTGTGTTGAATCTAGGCAAAATGGCGAAATAGACCATTTCACATAACTTGGGCAAGGAGCAGTGGAAATTTGAATGATGTAATTTGGAGAAAAGTATGTCCAGAGAAGAGTTTAGAGAATAATGGATTCTACCATGTAAAATAATTGGCAATAAATTTGAAACACGATAACTTTGGAAACGCAATAACCTGATTTTCATCAAAAAGTAAGAATAACGCCTTGCAGAGACTTTTCTTTGCACGAAATAGGGAGGACGAAAATAAAAAATCAAGAAAATGTATTTAAAGCAAATGGAGGACATGCTCCAGAGAAACTATATCTCTGAAACCCCAGATGGAGGATAAACGATGGACGAAAAAGTTCGGTATTTGCCACACTTTTGTGAACTCAAATGAACCAAACATACTTGGTATAGTTAGAAAGATTTGTTAGAAAATATGAACGGGGTGTTCATGGAATCATCTGCGACTCAAAGATAAACTATTTTCCATCGTTCAAGATTACCTGTTGTGGGGTATTCATGTTGGAAAGCGAAACATCCTCAATTGAATATTGAATATAAATATTTTTCTGTGAATTGAGAAATCCACGATGAAAATGATGTTTATCGTGGATTTCTCAATTCACAGAAAAATATTTTTCTTCAATATTCAATTGAAAATGTTTCCCTTTTCAACATACCTATATATATATATATATATATATATATATATAAATATATATATAATATATATATATATAAATATATATATATATAAATATATATATATATATATATATAAATATATATATATATATATTTATATATATCTATAGATATAACGAAATTTGTAGACTTGTGGCCACATTTTTTAACCAAATGAGCCAAAATTCAGCTCAAGAATAATTCTTATCAATATCTCGCAGGGGTTCAACGATGGATCAAGGTGGTCATGTAGTTTCAATATGGCGGCTGTTGAAAGATTGTTTTTCTTTTCATTTTCATACCAATATTGGCAAACAATAGGTCGATAGAACTCCATTAATTCGAAAAGTTCATTCTCCAAGATGTACACACGAGCAGATAATCGTTGTAAATTACCATTGATGTTTTTTAATGATTTCATAATATCGTTTTATTCGAGGATCTTTCGATCATGTCAATCAGATACCATTTGACAACAGTTTATCTTCCTTTGATAAACAAATCTTATCAGCCTTTCTTTTTCTACAATTACTCAGGTCAGAACGTCATTGGATTTTGACTTCTCTCGAATTCAAAGTTAAACTATATAAATAATTATAAGTTATCATTTTTGAAGTGATATTGAGATTGAAACCCACGTACGTACTGTCTATATCCTTGTGTGCTTTTCTTCAACAGCTGAGTGAACTTTTTTAATTTCAGAAGAGTTTTGGATCTGAATTTTGAACATTTGATATCTTGACGGTATTTTGTAGTACAATCGAACCGAAATGAAACCAGTTTGATTGAAGTCCTTTTCAGAATCAATAAATAAATTCTGAAATTTTCTTTCTCGACTAGCCGTGCCATCAGGTTTTTAATTTAGATTTCTGATCAGATTGGGGGATAGACGAACATGAGAAAAAACTTTTATTTTGGATGCAATATATAAAAGTATGGAAAAGTATTCAACAACATTTAGACTTGATTCAACGGTGAGACAGTTTATAGAAATAGGCCAATCAATAGAGATTTTCTGCTCTATTGATTCAGTGACAAAAATACTACCAGGAAACCGAGCCTTCCACGATTCAACCAAGCTCACTCCGGATAGCATAATCAACGGAAGGGAACATCGATTGACCTACAACTTGGTGTTCAGATCTCCAGGCACCCAAGAGGTTGAAGTACTAGACTATGTGGATAAACTAAAGAAAAACCTACTGAAAATACACGACACAACTCGGACGAGGTTGGTACTGGCAAGTGATAGGATGAAAGCTCTATATAATCTAGAAGCTAATTCAGGAGAATTCGAAGAAAGTTATCAGGTGTGACTGTACAATCCACGTATAGGAAGAAAAGTATATTTTCGAAACTAACACCAGTTTGGGAAGGACTGTACGTGGTGAAGGAGAGGATCAATGATGTGGTACAGAATCCAACGCAGTTCTAGGACTAAGTTGAAGATTGTTCATCTGGAAAGACTGAAGCCCTGTTGATCGGGATGATAAAAATGATAAGGAGGTCAGTGCTACGAATACACTACGCCACTGCTGTAATTTACCTTCTCCAAAAATATATTGGATTGTCTCATGTTAACAACCCGAGGCAGGTAGCTGTGTCGCGTACGGAAGGATCGAGGCCATTCATGAAAGTTCACTGACTTTTCTGGAATGCGCTGCCGTGTGTAGGAACGAATATAGAATCGCTTTGCAAGCGAGCGATGGATGTTTATTTATTTGATGAGTTATTTGTTCGATCAGTACAGTTTAGTAGTGTAGTGTCAAGTGCGGTGCTTTGAACTGTAATTCACTCATTCCGTTCTCAGAGAACGTTATTGTGTTGTGATTGTGAAGTGTAATAAACGGACAATAATTAGTCGAGTATTTCAATAGATGGACCCCAGTTTCTTAACAATATTTTAATAGATGAAAAATTGACCTTTGACTAAATTCCGATTAAAAATATACTAGGTGTCCCAAATTCAATGTGGCAGGCAATATCTGACTTCCTAAGGAAGACTGATGAAATTTTTGTTCACAAAAGTTTCAAGATTTCATAGTAGTTGCATTTTGGGATGATTCTGCAGGGTGTTTGATGGTAGGTGCTACAGACCATGATATTATTTCTTCAATAGAACGCCCTACGTATCATCACATATACAGATTTTATAAGCGGAGAGCCCGTGACTTCGACGGCACCATCATTGCGGATTCGAAAAATTCTAGTGAAAATTGGTTGTAGAAAATCATACGAACAAAATGAGCTCGATGTGACGAGGTTTTTCTTGTCGGTAGTATTTTTAATTAAATTAATTATCAATAAAAAACACCGTTATCGCGGAAATTGATTTTAATTGGAGGATTCTATAGGAAATTCCATGCTTTTTCAGTAAAATTGGGTATGACAACCTACGCGGAAAATGTGTGTCATACCTATTTGATGGAGGTGACAGATAAACTTTTTTTTTATTTTGATAGTTTTTGTGTGCTCTTCTCAGAATATCATGGTATGACAGTCCAAAAACTGCCGGAAATACCGCTTTATAGCATAGTTTTCACTCTTGGGAATTAAAAAAGCGACTTGAATTAATTTGTTTTTCAAAAATGTTTCTTAAAAAACTATTTCTGTTTTTTTTTTCATCCAGCACAGTATAATGTGGAATATCATATCACAGAAGTTGGTGATTTCAGGTCCTGCGTGCTAGAATAGTATTCCTGGTCTCCGTGAGAGTGAGTAAAAGATATTTGGGGTTCACCTCAAAACCCTGCTCTTTCTCTCTCCAACTCCCTTCAGTCGGCTCTCTTGATGACCGTTGAATACTTCAAGCAGTTTACTGCGTTTCAGTATTTTGATAATATTCATTGTTTAAATGAAATCCAACGTTAAGTAATTGAGACTCAAGAGACTAGTATTTTGTTTTTTCCGTGACGTTGTGTCGATGTAGCATACAATCTTCTCATACAAAATAAAGAATATCAAAATATTTTTTAAGATCTTACAAATCCAGAAGACATTTTCATCAAAAATAATACAGATATAATACTACAATTTACTAATAAAATGTAAAAAATGAAAAATTATAGTGTTCAAACGAAATAAGAACTATTTTTGAAATATTTGGCGAGTACCAGAGACAACGATGCATTTTATGAAAGCATGATTCCAGTAATATGCTGGAAAACTTTATCACAGAATGTTCTAAGGACCATATTTATAAATGCAATGTAGCAAACTGCGACTGCACCAACCTGTATTCCATACGACCCGACAGAGTGTGGTTGTCAACTGAATGAAAAAATAGACTTGCACTATTATGGTATGTTGGCCAAGCAGCTTCACTAAAAATCAAAGAAATTATCAGTAATAATAGAAATGAAGACGAAATTAAAGAATCAGGAGACGATAGACGGACTTTATATGATGATATTAACTTCGATGATTATTAATAAATTCTATTTCTCATAAATGAGCAATTATCATTTAAAATAACCTCCACTTCTCTTCTTGGTAGCAAAATTATTGATTTTTCTCTTCCTTTAATTTTATTTTTATAATTTGTTATAATAATTTTAGGATGATTGGAAAGGGTTATTCTATGATTTAAATGATTTGGAAATATTGTCCACTCAGTACAACCGGTATGACAGGTATTTTCAGCAATTTTTGTGCTGTCAACTATGATATTCTGAAAGAGCACAGAAAAAAAGAAAATATTTCCACGCTATAACGGCAAAAATTTGTTTTCCTCCTTCGAATAGGTACGAGCATGGACTTTTCTATAAATTGCTCAAACTAAAATCAATATCCTCGATTTTGGGTAGAACATTATTGTTTGTATTGATCATTTAATTAAAAATACTTACAGCAAGAAAAACTTCGTCACAACGGGCTCATTTTGTTCGTATGGTTTTCTACAGTTAATATTCACTAGATACCTTATAATCGAATCCATTCTGTATCTTAATAAAATCATAGAAGAAATCCTCAGAAATACATCAGATTACATAAACAATTGTCAAAATATACTGGGTGTTCAGAATAATGGTTGTAGTTTTGAGTTTTCTCATGGGATTCAGTAACTAAAAACTCATTTTGAATATGAAACAATTGCGAAATTAAAAGAACAAATCATTACCTAATAACAAGGAGTCATGAACATTGTTCAAAATGATGCCCATTAGATCTGAGACAGGCTTCTAAACGGCTCTTATAATATTACTGCAACCTAGTCGAATCTTCATTTTCATATAATCGAAATCATAAGGAATGATGGAAACAATATCTTTCAAATGACCCCATAGAAAAAAAAACAAGTGGTGATGAATCTGGGAAACGAGTAGGCCACCGAATTGGTCATTATCACAAATCTATCCATATTTGGGTACGTTCTATCCAGATATTCAGTGAAAACCTGTTAATTTGACGTGAAGCAACTTCTTGTTGCCCCAAATTCCTTGTCGTTCTGCTATTAGAATATCTACCACCAATTGAATCAAATCAGTTCGTGAAAAATTGAAATATTGCAATACATTGAGATTTTCATTGAAGAAGTAAGGTGCTATAATGCGGCCATTGAACAATCCACACCATACGTTAATACCCCACATGGTTTGAAAATTACTTTCGCGGACACAATAAGGATTTTCTCGTTGAAGAGGAAAACATTCTCAATTGAGAATGTTTCCTTTTTCAACATGAAAACCCCACAGGAGGTTATCTTGACGATGGAAGATAGTGAATAAGGTTTATCTTTCAGTCGCAGATGATTCCACATCTGATTTTATGAACATCCTGTTTATATTTTCAACAAATCAAGGATTTTCTCGATATCAATAGTGACTGTTATGTCGAAATTCAAGTCCATTATTTGATTTGATAGAATATGTTGGGATTATCATGTACTATTAGCTGTATACCGGCAATGAATTCAAGTCGTTCAAAGTCCGTGGGTTGCAAAGCTTGTACCAACTGAATTTTGAATGGATGATATTTGTTTCCGTTCAGAATTCTCTGTATAGTAGATTTACTCACTGTGGCAAGAGTACGAATAGAAACATGAGGATAATTACTGATACAAGCCAACACATGTATATCTGAATCTTCAGTTCTAACAGTTCTCGTCTGATGACAATGCTTTATATCAGAAGGAAGTGACCCAGTTCGCAATGTTTTTTTAACTCTTGAAAAAACCATTCGTGACGGAAGGGGCCTGCCTAGAAAACTTTCTTGTTATAGACGTTGTGCTTCAAAGCAATTTTTTCGACATTTGCTAAAGGTTAATAACATTTCGGCGCAATTACTTGGGGAAAAACGAAAGGCATGCTGGTTAGCACAAAGAACAAAGATATTTCTGTTTTGCACAGGATCGCTGATTCGAACTTCCTGAGTTGACAGTACAATTCAAATATAGTTGTTACCATGGCATCAGCAAGCATAAGCTACTTGATGAAAATGCAATGCAAGTGACGCACAAGTTAGCCGCACTCTTAAGAACCAACTTCAATATAATATTCAACTGATATCAATGGGGGACTTCTCTCGGAGTTGCCAACCTCGATTTTTCGCGCGCAAACTAGGAGACTCTGATTTGCATATTGCTAGCCTTATTACTTGGCAATGGAACCAATTAGTTACACATCGATGATACAAATTTCCCTGGACCGAAAATATTAGATTTTTTGGCTCATCAATAATTCATACATTTTCAGGGTTAGCAAACTGCGTATAAGTAACAAAAACATGTAGGTTTGTTCGTTTGTTCAGTCAGTCGCTATTTATCTCATGCAAATTATGAGTCTTTCAATTTCAAATATTTGATAAATTTGCGAAAAACGAACGAAGATATGTTTTATAGTGTCGTCCATCTTGAAAGAGAGTAACCGTTATCACTCAGATAACGTTTACTCTCTTTGATCCATCTTTGGACTGTTTTTGTTTTGTGGTCTTAGAGCGTTGCTGACAGATTCGTCTAGGAAATAATAAAATACTTCAAACTCCCAGAAAGTTAATCCAGTAAAATATTTGAAACGGACTGGATTCTTTCTTAAGTTATTTACCCTCTTGTTCATTGTTTTCATTTCAGGTGATTTTACAGGATAATGTGGCACTGACACCCAATCTTTCGTGAATTTTTCCATATTCATAAACGTGGGTCAAATTTTGCTAAGAAAGTTTCTATTGCCAAATTGCTTTAACCATTTTGAACATTTTCCAATGCTTTTGATAGGTTTGGGAAACGGATAAAATTTAAATTTCCCATTTCTATCATATATTTCGGGTAACAACAGAACGGTTTTACTTTTCACTTCCAAAATCCAAACAATATGTCAAATTTATGAACGTATCAACAACAAAATAAAAAAAACCCATTGAAAATTTTAATTTTTTAGATGATGATATCTCGTTTATTTTTGATCCAGGGAAATTTTCATTGCATAACTCGATTAGATGAGTGAATTGCTAAGTAATAAAGCCAACAGGAAACAAATCAGGGTTTCCTAGTTTACACGCGAAAAATCGAGGTTGGCAACTTTGAGAGAAGTCCCCCATTGAGAAATCATACAATATCGTATAGGCGACACAGGATTCTTGTATGAATTATCAAAAATGTTTTTTTATTATTCTTAGGAGAAGTGCAATAACTCAACAATGCTGTAACCGAACTTCAAACAATATATATATATATATATATATATATATATATATATATATATAATATTATGAGAATTCGAAGAATCTGTATATAGTATATATCCATTGAAAAAAAGAATGGTATGTAGCACCTCCACGAAATATCCTGTATGTTTAAATATTTTTTCGAATTTAGCTCTCGTGAACTCCTGGAACTTTTGTGGTAAACATGTTTGTCCATCTCCTCCAATAATATAGCCTGTCACATTGAATTATCTCAATCAAGCTGAAATGAATCACCTTTCCAACAATAAGATATATTTGAATTAGATTAAGTAGTTACTGGGAACGTGAGTTGCATATAAATAAACTCATACTAATTTTTTCATATTATTAGAAAATCGCACCAAGAAGGCTACTCGCGGCTTCAGACGCGAACGGAAATTCCACAATTTTTTGTTTAATGCCAGAAGTTGGAAAAATAACTTATTTGGTGAGGAATAAGATTCCTACTATTACAAACAACAATAAGCCATTTTTCTCGGGACGAAAAATCTCACACTCGAATTGAAGACAAATTAGGTAATAATAAACGCTTAAAGGGGCACGGCCCGGCTTATAAGGTTCAGTCTATCGATATCTGAAGTCAAGCAACGCTAGACGCAGCTAGTACTTGGATGGGGTTCAGGACAGCAAATAAAAAAATAGAGTTTTTGAGGGCCAGTTGTATAGGTTACGTTTATAGTATAGTTTGAACTGGGGTTTGAATAAACTCTAATTTAACCCAATGGTTAAACCGATAAAAATTAAATATATTCCTTGTATATCTTCCAGTTACAAAATTCGTAGCTAACTTCAAATCACATTGGTTCATCAATATTTTTTCCGTTTTTAAGGACAATTGACAGTACTGACAAGAATGACAAGTCAAGTTAGAATCAAGACTAGTTGTTTGTGTTTCCCACATTTCTCCGTCCGTGAATTTTCGTAATTGTTTATGATTATTTTACTTGTATCAAAATGGATTGCGGAGGCAGCAGGAGATCATAAAATTTTTCGGAGCAGGAAGTTAAGGAACTAGTATGGCTGGTGAAATACTGCGGCGTATTCCTATGCGAATGTATGCCAATTTGTAAAATTACTACTTTCACGGATGCTTTTTAAATCCTTAACTAATTGATTAATCACTGGGTGAATGTATAGGCGTCGTGCTCATGCTTCCTGAAAATAACTGTAATATTTTTCTTACGAGTTTTTGCCTCCTGAACACGAATCCAGAAGAAAAACTCGGTGGTCTCATACGGTTTCTGAAATATTTTTTCTTTCTTCATTGGGTGATTTTTAAGCACCGTATTTTCACACAAAAATCACTCAAAATGCCTACTTCTTTCAAACAGCATAAACTACGAACACTAATAACTCATTTTCGATGGAATTTGTAGCCTCTATCGAAAAAATCCTCATTCAAAGCATACATCCTAACCCCCCCTCGCATCATCAACAACAACCTAACCTAACATCAATCTCAGATGCTAGAGCTTGGGATGTATGTGTTGAAGAAGAGGGATTTTTTCCATAGAACCGGCTGTATTTTTTGTTTTAGTTTTGCCAAAAATGGGTGATTTAGTATTTGCAGTTTGTGCTGTTCGAAAGGAGGGGGCATTTCGAGTGATTTTTATGCGAGAAAACGGTGCTCAAAAATGGCCTAAGGGAAAAGGAACAAAATATTTATCTCGGAAACGGTATGAAACCCTTTTTCTTCCGGATTCGTGTTCAGGAGGCAAAAACTCGTAAGAAAAATATTACAGCTATTTTCAGGGAGCATGAGCACGACGCCTATACATTTACCAATTCCTTATATATTTTAATTGCGGTCTTCTTGGGTGTTCCGTTAAATAATATATCATCAAATATTTCCAATGTGTCCAGTTCGAAAACAGTAAATATTGTCAAAGAGAATAACAAATTGAAAATGAAAACATTCTCAATTGAAAATGTTTCCTTTTTCAACATGAATACCCCACAAGAGGTTATCTTTAACGATGGAAAATAGCGACTAAAGTTTATCTTTCAGTCGCAGGTGATTCCACATCTGGTTTCATGAACATCCTGTTCATATTTTCAAACAAATCAGAATAACAAATATTCATAGGTTACAGGAAAAAATCGGTATTCCAGTCCGCGCATGCGTTAAACCGAAGCTTGAAGTTTAACTGGACCTCCAACCGTCAGTTGATAGTTAAACTCCGAATGGCAGTCACAACAAACTTCATTCATCAAACCGAAGTTTAACTGACACTTGAAGTTCAAACTGAACATATACAAGTGGGCCTGAGCACCCCGTACAACTGCAGTGCAGTAGCACATTCACAGCTGCAGGCGTAAAATCAATGAGCACGAAATATAGCGAGAGATATGCCGGTCTTCGGAGGGGACGTTGAGATTGCGGTTTCGAGTTCATGTGTCTTGAGCTCGATAAAGATTCCTATCTCTGGATGAAAAAAATTCCAATTGGGGAAAGTCGGTGAAATGGGCCGACGTTAAGTAAAACCACACCCTTATATAACCGAAAAAGCATATATTTTCTTCAATTTACTTTTGAAATATTTTTTTCGTTATTACTGTTAACAGTAATAACGAAAAAAACATTTCAAAAGTAAATTGAAGAAACTGTGAGAATGTATTGATTTTGAAATATGTTTCGGAATAAATATGCACGAGGACTATTACGATTAATTACGGTTGACAGATATTATGGGTTCTCCAGAAAGGAAAAGAAAATATCAAGGCAAATTGTCACTGCGGCATGCAAAAGGAAAACCAAAATTAATAAGAGTGGAGAAACCAACAAGAAATATTCAGTGTGCTAGATAAAACAGACCACGTTAGTTTTTCAAATGTGTGAGGGGGAATATGGACAATAAGCGCTACGCCTGAGTGATATTCATGATAATTATAAGACATCAAAAATAAAGATTATGTGTTATGTGATGAATGTTCACAGGAAATGAATTGTGTATATGAAGATTATAGAAGTAACATTCATGTATTCCAACATGGAAAAACAAGTTATTTGTTAGGTTGTTTAAATTATTATTCAAAATAGTCGTGATGAAACAAAAAAATCAATTTTTTTTTAAGTAACCCCTATATTAAACTCTGGATATACAGTGCATATACTCTGGGACATATTTCCATTCGATTTTCCACGAAGGTGAGTTTTACCTCAAACTGAAATTAATTTGCGCTTTTAAAAAACATATTCCTGGAAATATGAATGAATTACTTTCAAATAAGGTTTTGTCCCTTGTTGAAGATGATTTCGCTGTCTCATAAAACCCGTTCTCTATTTTTCCTGTCCTGTGCGAGTCTTTTGATTCTATCCCAAGGTACCTATTCCTTTTCTTTCAGCTTTTTCTTTGATTCCATCTTCTCATATTTTTCGTGGTCTACACCGATAGTTTTTCTTGTACTCTTGTTTCATATAGCTCCTTGGGAAATATTTTATATAGCATCCTACAAACATGGCCGAACCATCCCAGCTGTCCTATTATTTTATCGTTTATAGGTTCCACCTGTAGTATTTTATCCTATCCCTTCATGCTTTGCCGTCGATTTTCATTTCTTTCGCATTTATTCAGTCATAATGTTCTTCTGTTAGGTTCCATGTTTCACTGCTATACGTGATTGATGATCCTACTACTTTCCTGATCACTTTTGTCTTCTACATTTTGGTACTTTCTTGTTCCCTAAAATATTGTTTTCGTCTCGTTAAATATTTTCCTCCATTTCCTATTTTTACGAAAACGATTATACTACGCCACTGCATGTTCATCGCGTACCTGGATGACGTCATGTCAAGCTTCCAGAAAATACCCAAAGTACTACTAAACAGCAGCGATTCACGGTGAAGGCAGTCAAATTGAAAGTAATGCACATGCCTTGAAGATGGGATCCATGTCCAAAATATCTCTCTAGGAGGGTCTGTCAGTTCCGTCCTCTTTCTAATGTAGAAAGTCTCCAATATTTGGATCGGTTTTTTAATGCTGTCTCATGTGTGCGGGAGTCGATTCGCTCTCAGGTAACAGTTTCGTTTGTCTCCTTGTCTCCTTCGCGGGACCTTATTTCCTGACACTTGCTTGGATGCTCTGGATACAGTCTTCTGGTTCATATTTTATCTGATGGATGGATTATCAGTATTTCTTCTGACTCTGTTGACCTGTATTACCCTGGGAGCTTCGCTTTCACTAGCCCGCATGCCTCTCGATGTATTGGACAATCGTCGGTTTTGCTTTTTTTCTGCCGCCGTTTCCCCTTCTCTTGTTTATCTTTCTTCCGTCATTCTTCCTACTCTCGTTTTTCTTTCCGGCTTCGTTCTTCTTCAATTCATTTTTCTTGCTGTCTCTGTTCCTTTTCATCGGCAAACTGCTGTTTCCTTTGGCCCCACATAACCGTGGTGGGTATTTCTCGGATTCTCCATCAATTATCCTCGAATAGTCCCTAGAAATCCTCACTTCTGACTGGGGTTCGTTCATTGGAATATACTCGATTAATTCAAGGCTAGTCTATTACACCTCGAACACAACTCAATAATGTACTCTGATAAAAATACTCAATCCAAAGTCCCGCTCCAAAATTAACCGTACCGTACCGCACTGCACAAAATAATAATTCACTTGAACTCATTATAACTGACTTACTGAATGACTCCTTGGAATGGATGACTTATATTTTCTCGTTCCTGGCTACCAGGATATTCGAGCAGTTCGTGAAAAAATCTAGATCATTTGGTGTTTGTCATCAGAATTCCCGACGGTTACATTGTCTAGCGCTGCGATAAACCTACGGATTAATACGCACTGGCGTACTGTACTTATTTTCGTAACAGCATTGTTATCATTATATTTGGCCATTAACGTAGATAACTGAAGAACTTTTTCATTATTGATGACGATAGGTGTTAATACGATAGGTGTTGAAACTATAATAATGGTTCCTATTGGCAATTCTAATGTTTAAATTTTCAATTACACTGAATTAAAAGTTGAAAAAACATTGAATTTTTCTATAGAAGTAGAGGAAAGATAAATGAATAGCACGAATTGAACAATCAATACAGGTCAACGAGTGTAGGAAGTGATTTCGCCACTCAAACTATCTTCTAGGTAGACTTTTTTCCGGAAAATTCTACAACTTGTAAGGTCTGTTCAGGGCATTACTATAATATAACTCCGATCATGATATTCAATAACCTAAAGAGAGACTTCTATAACCTAAAGAGATACTTCAAGATATTGAGTTGTTCCTTGAATGATATACAAGAATTCACTATTATAACTCAGCACCCCTTATTGAATGATATGAATAGAAGATAAATTTCGGAAAATCAATTTATATTGGGCAGCTCTTTTTCTTGAAAGTCTTAACCTCCATGCTACACGATGAAAAATATGTACTCGCAAACCCTATATAGTTTACTGATGTTTATTAACAATTCCATACATTTTCCAATAAAATGATAAACTTAGTGTGGGACTAAAAACACATTTTCAGTGACGAATTCACTTTCATCTCGAGTTGAGTAATTATTTTTCTCAAACATCCTGAAAATATATTTTTTTGTTGAAATGTGTGACATACATTATTCCGTTTTTTCATCAAGTAATGACACATTTTCGTGCTTATTGCGCAAACTTTTGAATTTGTTATTTAGTGCTGTGAGAATAGAATAGCTTACACCACACACCTAGTTGCAATCAAAACAAATCTTTTTCTATAGTTCTCTGTTTCTAATGTTTGCAAGAATGAAGGTAGGTTCGTTTCCTGAATCGATCCGACAGGGAATCACAGATGTCGATACCAATTTGAATCAATTCTGACAATCACTAAACACATCCGCCATTAAAGAATTTTTTTTGGAACGAAGTTCCTTTACGCAGCTTGCGGTAGGTGTTGACTGGTAGAAATCGTCACGTAAGAAAAAAGCGTTATGCTCCCTCCATGCATGCGACTATGTATATCTCTGTCTCTCTATTTTATACGAGTCTGTGTGACAACCATCCGAACTGCTGTTCTGCTTCCGAAAATTCAAAATGATACATGAGCGGTGGGATATCTATGGGAATACAAGTCGGATATTATCGTTGAATGGTAATACGTGGGAGATATTTTTGCTTCTTTTATATTTCTATATAACGATATAATCATCTAATTACCTATATCCTTTTTTGTGTATATTTTCTACTGGTTTTTTGTATGCCGAAGTAGGATTAATGGTTTACATTGAATATGTGGCACGTCAATTTGATATAATATAACGAATAGTATTATCAGGAATAAAATAACATTTACTGTGGCGGAGGAAATTGGAAAAAGACTATATAGGTATACTATTGCATGGTATAATGACAATTGAATGTGATGGAATAGAAAACGTCAACTTGCAAAGGAAAAAATTTTGAGAAAAAAGAAATACAAAATGGTGGATACATGAGATTGATGGCAACATATTCTGCTACCATGATATTATTTATAATTCACTATTTTATATCTAATTTTCAACAAATAAAATATACATCATGTTTACATGTAAATTTCGAAGTACCATATAAGTGAAAAAAGTGAATTGAGAAACATTATCTATAAAGTTTGTCAAGGCATCATAGGAGTAGTACATGGCGGTGTGAATAAGGCACATATCTATTGAAGGAAAATTCAAACGATTAACACTTTTATCGTGAGTTGTTGGGCCGATATGGAGGTGGTGAGGTGGCTTCCTGTGAAAATAATAATTTTCCCATATGAATAAGTACTGCATTCTTCTTTCAACATTTATTTTTCGGAGGGAAATTGAATTGAACAAATTATAATGGAGTATCCTTGATTATAATTTGTTTCACTGTCATCGGGGTGTTTTTGTTCGAATAAATTGGATGCCGATAAATGAAACTTTCCATTGGGTGGTATTATTATTGAATTTTTTGAAGGAGGGTCTGTGAGAAGCAGCAAGTAGGGAAGGGTGGGGGAATAATTGATCAGCCCATTTCTTTCCCCCTATGATGACACCATTTTGAAAAATCTTCCAAATCATTGAGTTATTGGAATATCACTGAAATATCCTGCTGAAACTACTCCACCATCAATAATACGACCCACAAATTGAATGAGTTATGTCATTTCCTCATGAAAAATGTTCCATGGAAAAATTTACTATTTGATAAAGTTGTATTCATTATAGCAACAAGCATTTTCTTCTCTCATTTTCATTGGTCCCCAGGACGCACCTGATTATTCGATAGGCGGATTTGAATAAGTCCTTGAAAAACTTTACCATTTCGTTTCGATATCTTCCCCGAGGAATATTTTCGTGCTTGCTTTCATTTACTCAATTCCAACGAGAGTTCATAAATAATATTTCTTCGAAACCATACACGATTTCCCTTTTCTGAAAAGCATAGCTGACCCTATGCTAAAGACGTCGCACCAGCAATTCCTTTGTTATCTCCAAACTAAGCGTGTTATCAGAATGTTGCTGTTTTCCTGTTTCGTTCAATCCTGCATCACATTCTGAACTCTGCACGTAACTGTTACCACCCCCTACATGCTTTCTGTTTGATCCGAGACATTTCCTGAGAAGTATTGGACCAGCTAGAAAGCGATCAATAAGCAAACCCACGAGAGTATAAGAACGTTGTCAGCTTGTTTGGGAGGATGTAGTTGATACCTCAAGGCATACAGCTTGGCTCAAAGACTTGCATATTATTTATTGCTTTCCTACACCAAACAATGTGTATCGTTCGATACTGTGGAAACTTGTATCTTGTTTAAATTATAAATGTAGGTAGAAAGTTATATACATCGTTTATCACGTAATATTCAATCAGCAAAAAAAACTGATGTTTTCAATAAGGTCAGATTTCAAAACAAGGCAAAAATATAAAAAATATAAGTAGGCATTTCCTCTTTTGATATTTAGAACAAATCAATGTTCACGAACATTATCAGTTCAGGATAAATTGCGATTATATTATCTATTATGTCAATGGAAAAATGTCGAGCAAGTTAAAATTAAAACAAGTTTTTCATAGCAGACTAATTAAATCAATTGATATTTTAAAGAGCGTGTCTCCCTGTTGAAGGTGGATGCCCTATGTTATCCCTTGTTTAGACTCTAGAGCCTTCGTTTTGCACGACACTTCGATTTTATTATACATAGATACTGGAGGTATGAACTATCGGATTTGTCATATATAGCTGTATATAATTTCTTTCATTATAGATCATCTAGAAGTTGACGAAATGAGCTCATTCGTCCCATAAAAATGACAAAATATCTTGGAAAATTCTGAAAGAGATTCAATAAATTTGACATGAATGAGCAATGATTATGATTTTGCGATTAATACTAAGTTTTTCTGAGAATATTTGCGAGATTGTTTTCATTCGTATCGGCATTCATTCCCCACAACCACTTCCTACACTCTGAAAATAAAGTGCCTTTTTCAAATATTTTATTTATTTTAGAGTTTTCCAATATTTTCATGATATCAGTTCCGGCTCTTTCTATATCTCATTGTCGAAGAATCCACAACCACCAATACGATGAACCAAAGAATCAATGCAAAAAATACACGTTCGTAAAAAAAATTATGTAAAAAACAAATTTACTCTCGTATACACTGTTGTTTAATGCTAGTAGTTTATGTAACATGTATGGGGCTTCAGAGGACAAATCAGAAAGTTCACGGATGAGACACCAGCCGGATTCATAGGATGAAGATAATGTCTTCTATGATATTTGTGTATGTGCTGCTAACAAGGTTTTTTTGAGGTATGAAACAGACGAACTAGAAAATTCTTGTTAAAAACTAATATATAAAGTATCATCATTAGTGCAAGAGCCTGCGAAAGATGGACAGTAACACGAACACACAAAGAATTTTTATAATTTTCATGTTTTTATGCTCTGTTATATTTTTAATTCAACAATACCTTCCCCAAGAATCCCTTGTAGATAAAAAGAGATCTTGCATTATATATTTCAATTGCCATTGTATTAGATGGCTGTGTGAAAGTGTTTTACGTTTAACTGAATAGGGGCTCCAAAACCCTGTTCAACTCTTGGGAAATATAACATATGTCACTTTTTAAGCAATATCAAAGCTATATTCAGAAGCCCCCAAACCGTTCACTCTCGAAGAAAAAAGTCTGCTACTCATTACCACAATATTTTTTTTTATACACGCTTCCCAAAAGGATAACGTTGCAATCTGAAAAAAGTCAGGAAAATGCCACTATAGCGTACTAGTACTTGAAGTCGCCATAGCAATATCATATAGATTAAGTGAAATTTTGTAGTGGCAACACACTTATTTCAGGAACAAACGCTAATATTTCAAGTTTTTGACAATCGCGAGTGTAATGAATAATCCGAATAATCGGTCTCTACATTTTTACATAGCCTACTGATAAACTACCGTATGGATGACAATTTAGTTTTTTTATCATATCGCAAAAATCAGTATTGTTTATCATCCAATAATTGTGGAGCTTAAAAAACTTAAAATAAAAAATCTATAAATGTATGTGTATGCGGGTGTCCGCCCGTCGCGTGAGCTTTTGCATCTGAACCAATAGCATTTTATATATTTTTTATAAATATTCAATTTTTCAACTTGAAAATTAAAAGAATATAGTTTTTTTTGCTGCATTTTTTTATATCTACAGAAGTGGTCTTCCGAAAAAAAAATGGAATGTAATCCTCAAAAGAAAACTGTTTCCAAAAATATTTTAGTATATTATGCCTAGCTTCTATAGAAACAAAAATAGTAGGAACTGCGAGAAGCTATGAGCAACGGCGATTCCGTTCTGTTTACACAAAAACATATACAGTCAGAATGAGACCGACAAATTCCGACTACATATTCCTCACCTAATTTCGAGGTGAAAATTTGCTCTCAAGGTATGTCCTGAAATGTAACCCTCACTGAGATACAGGGTGTCAAAAGTACGAAAAAAATATATATTCAATTTATTTTTTCCAAAATTCCTGAAGAAAAAATTTTAAACTTGGTACACTAATCAACGTGCTAATTTGAAGTTATAATTTGTTATTTTCGTAAACCAGTGGCGTAGTTACGATGGTCTGTGGTCATATGTTACTTGGGACAAGTGAATGGAGCATTTGACATCAGTTCGGCTCATCGATACTCAACCTAAAAGTCATAACATTCCATGTGCCTAAAAGTGGAGGTTTCTGAGATAATTGAGAAAAACTGAAGCAATGTAGTAGAGACATAATTTTCTATGTGCAATAATCGCATAATGCTAATTCCTTACAACATATCGGAATATGTGTCAACCTGCTGAACATTTTGTAATGTTAGGAGAATCGGAAACATAGTACGGGTGAGTCAGAATGAGACCGATTACTCCATTTTTTCATTCATCATATTTGATCGAATCGAAGTCGCGGATTCCATACTTTCTTGCATATGATTGTTTTGACAGATCAACTGACAAACAAACCCAACCCCAAATTCATAATACTTCACTTAGATAAAAGTTAAGTTCTGAAATAATTTTTGCGAAAAACTGATGATAAGTACACTTAATTTGTTGAAGGTTATGTTGGAGGATGTATTAGTATTATTATAATTGATATATTATTACAAGTCGTCATGACATCATTTCAGCGGTCTATTTTTGTTTATTTATAACACGAATAATGCTTTGCACGAGGTTTCAGGATACGCAATAAAGTATACATTAATTCATATTTTGTAGTGACAACATACGATTACTTCGAAATACCCTTTTGTAATATTTATTTCAGGAAAAACGAACGTTAATATTTCAAGTATTTGACAAACATGACGTTCAAAAATAATCGGTTTTGATATCTTTCCACACCCTCCTAAGACCCTCATGCTCTTTTGACTTACCGGTGATTCTAGAGTATCATTGTTGTCCAAATATTAAACCGCAAAAAATATAAAAATTTAAAAAATACATGTGTGGGCATGCGTCTGGCGCAGGCTTTTTTACATCGATAGAAATTCAGTACATGTTTGTTTTTCACGGATCCCCCATTTTTATAAATTCAAAATTGATGGAAATTCACTGAAAATAATGAAAAAATTATTTTAAAATGTCGACAAGATTTCCCAAACATTTCTAAAATAGTTGTCCTTTATTTGTTGAACATTATTTAAGACTATGTTCGTGGAAAGAATATGTGGGGTGATTCCGTATTATTATTTAGAAAGCTTATACAAAAAAAATTTGTATGCAATAGGTTCGCATATGGCTTTGGTGTACATCATCTTCATATTTTGCGTACTTGTTACACACATTACTATTTTTTGTTTGTTTTGGACTGGCATTCTATGCCAATGATTTATGTATTTATTTGTAAACATCATTGAATTATTTTTTCGAAAGAAATATTTTTAGGACATTTTCTCTACAAAATTTCGATTGATCTATAGATTTCAGCATATCTTGAAACATATATTGACATCGCTCACAAAAATAACTATTGATTAAAAATATTTTTCTGTGAACTGAAAAATCCATGATGAAAATGAAGTCATTTTTTGTGAATATCTATCAAATACTTTACCGGCTAACTCAGAAGAAAAATCTAAAAGGAAAAATTTGCATTTTCATTCAGATTGTTATTGGATTTTCTATTCCAGTCTGAATTAGGAACTCATATAGATGAATGAGACAAAGAAAAATGTTTTTTCAAAAAATAGCACTCATGTGTAACATTGATGCAAGACTGGCATTGCATTCCCTACTAGTTTTTGAATACATTTTTGTTGACAAAAATATATTTCAGGCTTCCACGATCATGAGGAACATGGAGGGAAAGGTTTTTTAAACATGGAAAAATGTTAAAAAATTTCTTTCGGAGTGGCACTTTAAATCGTGTTTTTTGCATTTATAATAATATATATATATATATATATATATATATATATATATATATAATAATATATATATTGGCCTAGACAGTGAAAGAATTGGGAAAGAGATTTATCTCACTTTGCAAACATGGAAAAATGTTAAAAACATTTCTTTCGGAGTGGCACTTTGAAATCAGTGTTTTTTGACATTTATAACCTGTCATGGGGTTTGATAAATTGATTTGTTTGAAAATATGAACAAGATGTTCAAAAAATCAGATGTGGAATCATTTTCATCGTGGATTTTGATGTGAAACATCTATTCGCGCAGCTTGGCGGTAAAATTGGCCAGTTTGCCGTCACTGCAAACGGCATGACTCTCTCTCATGCCGTGACGACTCCCTTGTGTGTGCGCGCGCGCATACTACACACTCAGTTGCTTCTCTGTATGAGCTGCTACTTGACATGTTTACCGCTCGTACGCACGCCTTACATTTATTTCTTTAAATAATTATTTTATCGTCAAAAGAATTCGAATCAGTGATGATATTATTGAAACAAAATATGGTGGCGGTGACGATCAAGGGACCAAAAATGAACAAAAAGTTAATAATGATCAAAGTGCAGGCTCCAGTAAAATGTTTAATATGTGTGCACAACGTTTGATTTACGAAACACAATAGACCGACTCAAACCAAAGGTTAGTAAATCATTTATATATTTTATTTGATTACTATTCTATTTTATGTGTTCATTTGAGGTTGGAAATGTGCTTACTGACAAGTGGTTTATTTTCTGCGCATGCGTGAAAAATACAAGACATGTAAGGCTTCTATTTGTACAACACTTTAAACTGATGAAATTACTCCATATTTTTTATTGGTTTTTGGTTTGTATTAATTAGAAATTTGAATATTTACTGAGATTTCACATCTGCCGGGCGTCCCGTGACGGCCAACTTTTTTTATTCGCAGAAATATATTTCTATTCAAATTTCAATTGAAGATGTTTCGTTTTTCAACATAAATACCCTCGAAAGGTTTTCTCGAACAATGGAGGATAGTGACTGAAGTTTATCTTCAAGTCGCAGATGATTCCAAATTTGATTTTACAAACCCTGTTCATATTTTCGAACGAATCGAAAATAGACTGGTCTCATACCTGGACAAAAAACACTTTTTAGCCCCTTCTCAATTTGGTTTCAGGGAAAAATTATCCACCAACCATGCAATAACAGAACTAGTCATTGCGCCATTGTAGAAGCCTCCGGAAGGGGCGAAATAGTAACAACAACCTTCTGCGATCTTTCGAAAGCTTTTGACTGTGTCAACCATAACATCCTCCTAGGTAAGCAGGAACTCTATGGTATTAGGGGAAACTCTTACCATTCCACAGTGTCCTAGTCGAAAAATAGATCACAACTAGAATACAACGTGTTAGTTCTTCAACACAAAGCATACTGGCAGGAGTCCCTCAGGGCTCAATCATTGGACCTTTAGTATTCATTTTATACGTGAATAATTTCTCAAACAACAATGCAAAATCCATTATTCGAGCTGATGATACCACTGTCTTCCACTACCACCATGATCCATTGAACTCAGAAACAATAAACCAAAATATAAGTGAAATAATAATGCCCTGTATCACATCAAACAAATTAAGTCTAAATCTAAGCGAAACAGTCACTCTAGATTTCACCCTTACAGATTTCAATGGGGAGATAGGGAACATAAAGTTCCATGGACTTTTTCTGGACACAAAAAGCTAACATGGAAACACCATATCCAACTCTATCGAAAAAAACCCGCTAGTTTAACTTTATTAAAGAGAAAACTCTTGCAACCAGCTTCCACTGAAATCTGTAGAGTTGCCTATATGAGACTATTCTTTAGCCAAATCCCCTACGGTTTACTAATATGGGGAAGAAAATCATTAGCATGTAAAAAAGGCTATCACCGCCTATATTACATTAAATCAAAAGAAAGCAAATACAATAAACAAAATACCCCACACTCACATAACACAAGAAATAAAAATAATTTTATAATCCTCCAACAGACTATCATTAACTCGCAAAAGCTTTATTAACATCTCTATAAAACTCTTCAATAAACTCATAACGCACATCAGGGATCTCCAAACAGCAAATTTTAATATAAAGAAAACCCTAAGCACTCAACATCTTCAGCATTGAAAAATTCCTAGACGCCGATCTCTCCTCAGTACGGAGATTTTAACTATAATGTATTTCCTGTTATTTAATATGTCTTTATATAATGTTACGTAAACCACAAATGTGTGAATATACTTCTATTTGATAGGGTTTTACATATAAGCAAAAAAAATATGACTATGGTTGAACATATTTTGTTATTTTGAGCAAATAAAGTATTCTATTCTATTTTTGGTAACGTAATTGTGAGTATTCTGAATAAACAATTTTTTTCCAGCAATGTGTTGTCACGACAACTTTGAGTTAGGTTATAATGGCATTTCGCAGACTATTTCCATTTTCCAAATCAAGCATTTTGAGAAACGTGTACAAAATCATTTACTTTTGTTATTTAGAAAACTTTCAGATAATCTTTATATATTAGCAAGTTTTCTCCTATTCGTCTATATCAGATTTCTCATAGAATATGCAACTAATTATCATATTCTCACTACAATTGTACTTTGAATGGATATCGCCAGAACTGATAACATATCGTTTTATTCATTTATTGAAATATTTACTCGTTGTGGGATGTGATGAGATCCAGTAGAAATAAATATAGCATAGAATCATCATTGTAGCATCCTATTATTAATACTCATTACTCACTGAGTATATCTTAGATTGGTAGTAGTTAGCACCATAGTCTGTTAACACTCTCATCAATAACGGGAGACATTCTAATTTTTATTGCTGTACAGTTTTTGTGACGTTATTTCTTTAAAAAATAATATATCTTATCGTTTGGCGTTACTTTATTGAGTAGTAACTTTGTCATTTCATGGAAAATCATTAAATTAAATGAACGAGAAAGAATTGAGATTATTTGCATGATAGGATTTGGAGACAGTATGCGCCCCAAAGAGAAGTAGTTGAATTGTTTATTTCAACTCATCCTGATCGGCAACCTATTATTTGGGCATGTCCGTGATCTTCCCAAATCTGGTCGACCCTCACCACCAGAAGACGATCAGCTTAATGTTGTGTTGGCAGTGCATGAAAATCATCACAAAATCTGATTTCAATATGGCAGGGTCTACAGTCAACAAAAGCAAAGCACCATCCTTATAAGGTACGCCTGAATAAAGACGACTTTGATCGGCGAAATCAATTCTGCGAACAACTGCAACAGCTATGCAATAATAATAATAATAATAATAATTTTGTAAATAATATAATTTTTTCTGACGATGCTACGTTTGTTTTGAAGGTCAATAGGCAAAATTGCCGTTATTGGGCTACCGAAAATCCCCGATGGATGATAGAGTATCACACTCAAAATCCACAGAAAGTGTATGTATGGTGTGGCATAGTCGACGGAAAAATTCTGGGTCCCTATTTCTTGAACACGACTGGTGCAATATATTTGGATTTTCTTCGATTCGACCGTATTCCTGCACTAATAGCTTTGTATCCAGATCTATGGAAACCTGATCTTCCGAGAACTGATTTATTTTTCCCCATTATGCAGCAGCTGTCCGCGACTATTTGATGTGGTGTTTCCAAATCGTTGGATAGGGCGAATTGGACCGAATTGGACCAGCTAGTTCTCCAGATTTGACATCACTTGATTACTTTTTGTGGGGATATTTGAAGAGTAAAGTGTATGTTAATATAATTTAGAAGATTTAAAAGCAAGAATTCGTCCCGAGATACAATGTATTCGTCCTGACGTTATTGACAATGTTCAAAAATAATTTATTCATCGTCTTGGCTACTGTCAGATAGCAAACGGTGCACAATTTGAACGTTCAATTCGATCGTCGTTTGAAGCTATCATTGCCATTCAATTTAGTATTTTCATATTTCAAAATAGTTTTTCTTTTTTTATTTTCATTTCGCCCATACTTATAATCACCCTTTCACATTCCGTAATGGAAAATGAAGTTGCCATTAAAAAAATACCGATGACGTCATTTCTCCTACACGAATCATTCTGTATGTACTGATTAAATTTGAAAAAATGCCCAAATTGAAATAAAATTCGACGGCTTCGAGCGTTCTTTCCAAAAATTATTCCTTTAATTTTTAACGAATGTATCCACTACTTTACGAGAGCACTGAATTTAACGGTCGCACTGTATACAAACCCTATGTGTGATATATTTTTGAAATAAGCTTTCCATGGAGATTCCAAATATTGGATAATATAAAGGGTGTTCCCTTTGAAAAAATTGTCGCGGCCGTCATTAGTCAAACGAGGATGACCCTGTATAATTAATTTTCCCTTATAAATGTGGCAAACTGAGATTTAAAATCGACATGTCTCAGGAGATTCCTCAGAAATGGATAGTTTGGCTAAAAATGAATTCATTCAGAGTACTTCACGAAAGCACTGTATACAAAAGTTCGAATGTCCCCTCTTTTCGATACAAAGTCGCATGAGGTTATTAGGCAGCATTTGAATTGGAAAACCTGATTCAGTAGAAATGCAAAAAAAACAAAGTACTTATTAATCAGTTATCTTCAAATGACCTGTGAATTAATATATGACTTCATATTAGTGGACTCTTTGGTTCCTTTGCAAGAATATATGTTATGTTGGGGTGGATGGGTAATAGTTCCCCGATCCTCATCCTGACATTACCCCACACTTCCCTACGATAGGGTGGTTAAGGCCACCCCCTAGCTAACTCCGGATAAGCATTGACATTTTGGGCGGGTTGTTAGAATGTGACAGACGTATGTGACAAGGAGATCGCGACTCGGAATGAGTTGCCCGCGGGACATTCCGTTTGCCTTCACCTTCTCTACATCGCTTTGGTTCAGTGGCGTAAGAACATGAATTGCTTTCGGGAAAATTGGAAGATATTCTGATTAAATTTCAATTCTAGATGTAACATTCAGAAGGTATAGGTAAACAGTTCGCAGGAAATTACCCAAAACAAACACTTCTTTAAACAATCGCGGATAAAATACGTACATTGTACCTGAGCTAGAGGATATATTATTATTACACTAAGGTTTTCCCCACTTTAATCGTACACAACAAAGACATTTATATTCTTTATATTACCTAGTTGGAACAATTTTGATTCAAAATTTTGTGACAGACAATTTGACAAATACACAAACACCGTGGTGTTCAGCTTTCATTTTTAACCGACGAAACCAAAAAGGAGGAGGTTCTCTAGTCGACGCGCATATTTAATTCGTGTGACGATTGATATTTATCGAAAATATAAGAGAGATTTCAATATCACCAGTAGTATATAGAGCGTTATTCTCCCCTGGCGAGTGCCTAGGGTAACTCCATGGGTAAAGTAAAACTTCACACTATCGCATTTATGTTTAATTACATATAAAAAATATATATAACCAAAATATTCGATAATAATTACTCAAACATAAAAGAATGTCTAATGAAAAAAAACATAAAAACGAAACAGATAAAATAACAACAGATTAAAATAGATAAATATGGTATCAAGTTTATAATTCTAATTTTCTATTTTATTTTAGATTTGAATATCTCTGATATTATTTATATTAATTCTTATGTCCCGATGTATATTCAACAAGCTAAGTCATGTTAAGCGATTCTCCGACATGGTTGATCTTATATAGGTTTTCAATCTCCTCAAAGACGAGAAGCTCCGTTCTGCGAAGCGACAGATACTGGCAATGTAACTTGAATTTGTAAAATGGAATAAATTAAAGGGTAAATAGTCTTATCATCTTCAATAATGAATCGAAACCATTACCAGGCATTTCATAACATTCTTCCATCAATTTATCCATTGTTCCAGTTCTGATGTTAGTCTGCGGTACAAAGAAGTTTCATAATAATTTTCATTTAATTGGGACAAAAATGCTACCACACTGTT
The DNA here is from genome assembly GCA_018342105.1 of Gonioctena quinquepunctata. NCBI lineage: Eukaryota > Metazoa > Arthropoda > Insecta > Coleoptera > Chrysomelidae > Gonioctena > Gonioctena quinquepunctata. Next base: position 232,461 of record JAFIRS010001171.1, on the reverse strand, counting down.
TTTGCAATTTTCTAGCTGTTCATGTGCATGTTCCAAGCAGATGGAAGGTACAACATTTCGAAAATAGAACACAGCCTTATTTTGATAAATGGAACACAGCTTTATTATTTAATTTGAAATCATCTGTGATACTATCGAGAACAGGAAAATAGACAGTGATTCCATAATAATCATCAGGACAATTACATTGTATATTTGGTATCATAGTTTGTTTACCTACCACTGGTGGCATAGTGGAGTCGATCTCTAACATTTCGTGAATCTGTAAATTTTGTTGAAATGATCGTTTCCTTTTTCTCTTTTGAATTGTGATGTTTGTAAAACATGTGTAATGATCTTCTCCGCATATAAATTATCTAGCTTTCAGTCTGTGAAATTTTGCTTAAGTTTACTGTGAGTCCTAATACTTCTGATGAAAAACAAACTCACTACTGACTTCCTTTTCCCCCAATTAGATATTTAATTAACCTATTCAATGATATTTGAATAACTTTCTTTAAATCGCTGAACTCATTCGGCTAACTTGTGCGTCAATTGCATTGCATTTTCATCAAGTAGCTTATGCTTGCTGATGCCATGGTAACAACTATATTTGAATTGTACTGTCAACTCAGGAAGTTCGAATCAGCGATCCTGTGCAAAACAGAAATATCTTTGTTCTTTGTGCTAAAACTCCAGCATGCCTTTCGTTTTTCCCCAAGTTATTGCGCCGAAATGTTATTAACCTCTAGCAAATGTCGAAAAAATTGCTTTGAAGCACAACGTCTATAGCAAGAAAGTTTTCTAGGCAGGCCCCTTCCGTCACGAATGGTTTTTTCAAGAGTTGAAAAAACATTGCAAGGTGGGTCACTTCCTTCTGATATAAAGCATTGTCATCAGACGAGAACTGTTAGAACTGAAGATTTAGATATACATGTGTTGGCTTGTATCAGTAATTATCCACATGTTTCTATTCGTACTCTTGCCACAGTGAGTAGATCTACTATACAGAGAATTCTGAATGGAAACAAATATCACCCATTCAAAATTCAGTTGGTACAAGCTTTGCAACCCACGGACTTTGAACGACTTGAATTCATTGCCGGTATCCAGCTAATAGTACATGATAATCCCAACATATTCTATCAAATCAAATAATGGACTTGAATTTCGACATAACAGTCACTATTGATATCGAGAAAATCCTTATTGTGTCCGCGAAATTTTTAAACCATGTGGGGTATTAACGTATGGTGTGGATTGTTCAATGGCCGTATCATAGCACCTTACTTCTTCAATGAAAATCTCAATGTATTGCGATATTTTAATTTTTCACGAACTGATTTGATTCAATTGGTGGTAGATATTCTAATAGCAGAACGACAAGGAATTTGGGGCAACAAGAAGTTGCTCGTTTGTTTGAAGGTTGTAGACGATGTGGTTACTTGATTACTATCGTTTCGGACGTCCATCGTCTTAGTGTATTTAGAAAGTTCTCACCTTTTAAATACACTAAGACGATGGACGTCCGAAACGATAGTAATCAAGAAGTTGCTCCACCTCATAATTTACAGGTTTTCACTGAATATCTGGATAGAACGTACCCAAATATGGATAGATTGGTAATAATGACCAATTCGGTGGCCTACTCGTTCTCCAGATTCATCACCACTTGTTTTTTTTTTTCTATGGAGTTATTCGAAAGATATTGTTTCCACCATTCCTTATGATTTGGATTATATGAAAATGAAGATTCGACTAGGTTGCAGTAATATTATAAGAGCGACAGAATAGCCATTTAGAAGCCTGTCTCAGATCTAATGGGCATCATTTTGAACAATGTTCAAGACTCCCTGTTATTAGGTAATGATTTGTTCTCTTTCAATTTCGCAATTGTTTCATATTCAAAATGAGTTTTTAGTTACTGAATCCCATGAAAAAACTCAAAACTACAACCATTATTCTGAACACCCAGTATATTTTGACCAATGTTTATGTGATCTGATGTATTTCTGAGGATTTCTCCTATGATTTTATTAAGATACAGAAAGGATTCGATCATAAGGTATCTTCAAAAATGGTCTTTCTCAAAACCATACATTTTAAGGAGGACTGCAATAACTCAACAACGCCGTAACCAAATTTCAAAAACCATACCATTATCGCGCATTCGAAAAATTCTAGTGAAAATTAACTGTAGATAACCATACGAACAAAATGAGCCCGTTGTGACGAAGTTTTTCTTGCTGTAAGTATTTTTAATTAAATGATCAATACAAACAATAATGTTCTACCCAAAATAGAGGATATTGATTTTAGTTTGAGCAATTTATAGAAAAGTCCATGCTCGTACCTATTCGAAGGAGGAAAACAAAGTTTTGCCGTTATAGCGTGGAAACATTTTTAATTCTTTCCTTTTTTCTGTGCTCTTTCAGAATATCATAGTTGACAGCACAAATATTGCTGGAAATACCTGTCATACCGGTTGTACTGAGTGGACAATATTTCCAAATTATTTGAATCATAGAATAACTCTTCCCAATCATTCTAAAATTATCATAACCAATTATAAAAATAAAATTAAAGGAAGAGAAAAATCAATAATTATGCTACCAAGAAGAGAAGTGGAGGTTATTTTGAATGATAATTGCTCATTTATGAGAAATAGCATATATTAATAATCATCGAAGTTAATATCATCATATAAAGTCCGTCTATCGTCTCCTGATTCTTTAATTTCGTCTTCATTTCTATTATTACTGATAATTTCTTTGATTTTTAGTGAAGCTGCTTGGCCAACATACCATAATAGTGCAAGTCTATTTTTTTCATTCAGTTGACAACCACACTCTGTCGGGTCGTATAGAATACAGATTGGTGCAGTCGCAGTTTGCTACATTGCATTTATAAATATGGTCCTTAGAACATTCTGTGATAAGGTTTTCCAGCATATTACTGGAATCATGCTTTCATAAAATGCATCGTTGTCTCTTGTACTCGCCAAATATTTCAAAAATAGTTCTAATTTCGTTTGAACACTATAATTTTTCATTTTTTACATTTTATTAGTAAATTGTAGTATTATATCTGTATTATTTTTGATGAAAATGTCTTCTGGATTTGTAAGATGTCAAAAAATATTTTGATATTCTTCATTTTGTATGAGAAGATTGTATGCTACATCGACACAACGTCACAGAAAAAACACAATACTAGTCTCTTGAGTCTCAATTACTAAACGTTGGATTTCATTTAAACAATAAATATTATTAAAATACTGAAACGCAGTAAACTGCTTGAAGTATTCAACGGTCATCACGAGAGCCGACTGAAGGGAATTGGAGAGAGAAAGAGCAGGGTTTTGAGGTGAACCCCAAATATTTCTTACTCACTCTCACGGAGACCAGGAATACTATTCTAGCACGCAGGACCTGAAATTACCAACTTCTGTAATATGATATTCCACATTATACTGTGCTGGATGAAAAAAAAAAACAAAAATAGTTTTTATGGAAACATTTTTGAAAAACAAATCAATTCAAGTCGCTTTTTTAATTCCCAAGAGTGAAAACTATGCTATAAAGCGGTATTTCCGGCAGTTTTTGGGCTGTCATACCATGATATTCTGAAAAGAGCACACAAAAACTATCAAAATAAACAAATAGGTTACCTGTCACCTCCTTCAAATGGGTATGACACACATTTTCCGCAGAGGTTGTCATACCAAGTTTTACCGAAAAAGCATGAAATTTCCTATAAAATGCTCCAATTAAAATCATTTCATCAATCATTTCCGCGATAACGGTGTTTTTTAATGATAATTAATTCAATTAAAAATACTCCCGACAAGAAAAACCTCGTCAAATCGAGCTCATTTTGTTTGTATGGTTTTCTACAACCAATTTTCTCTAGAATTTTTCGAATCCGCAATGACGGTGCCGTCGAAGTCACGGGCTCTCCGCTTATAAAATCTGTATATGTGATGATACGTAGGGCGTTCTATTGAAAAAAGAATATCATGGTCTGTAGCACCTACCATCAAACACCCTGCAGAATCATCCCAAAATGCAACTACTATGAAATCCTGAAACTTTTGTGAAAAAAAATTTCATCAGTCTTCCTTAGGAAGTCAGATATTGCCTGCCACATTGAATTTGGGACACCTAGTATATCTTTAATCGAAATTTAGTCAAAGGGCAATTTTTCATCTATTGAAATATTGTTAAGAAACTGGGGTCCATCTATTGAAATACTCGACTAATTATTGTCCGTTTATTACACCTCACAATCACAACACAATAACTTTCTCTGAGAACGAAATAAGTTAATTACAGTTCAAAACACCGCACTTGACACTACACTACTAAACTGTACTGATCGAACAAATAACTCATCAAATAAATAAACATCCATCGCTCGCTTGCAATGCGATTCTATATTCGTTCCTACACACGGCAGCACATTCCAGAAAGGTCAGTGAACTTTCGAAAATGGCCTCGATTCTTCCGTACGCGACACAGCTACCTGCCTCGGGTTGTTAACATGAGACAATCCAATATATTTTTGGAGAAGTTAAATTACAGCAGTGGCGTAGTATATTCGTAACACTGACCTCCTAATCATTTTTATCATCCCGATCAACAGGGCTTCAGTCTTTCCTGATGAACAATCTTCAACTTAGTCCTAGAACTGCCTTGGATTCTGTACCACATCGTTGATCCTCTCCTTCACCACGTACAGTCCTTCCCAAACTGGTGTTCGTTTCGAAAATATACTTTCCTTCCTATACGTGGATTGTACAGTCACACCTGATCACTTTCTTTGAATTCTCCTAAATTAGCATCTAGATTATATAGAGCTTTCATCCTATCACTTGCCAGTACCAACCTCGTCCGAGTTGTTTCGTGTATTTTCAGTAGGTTTTTCTTTCAAGTATCAATACACCTTGTATCACATAATTTTTTTAATTTATTTCCATTGATGTGCAATAGAACAATGTCTTTTGAAAGATGAATTGATAATGATGATGACTTCTTTCATGATATCAGTAGCATTCCTTATTGACTGAACATTTGAACTCTTTGAAATAGATAGATTCAATAAGTGATAACCACATGGGCATTGCAGAGCATTTTCAATTCTTGCTATAATCCGCCTTTCTGTTCACCCAATATTAAATTGCACCCATCGGTGCCAGTTTCCACACAATGATTCAAATTCAAAATTTTCAGCGGTTTCTCGACAGTCTGTGCTAAAATTATGCCTGTTATAACTGGTTCTATTGAAGGTTCATTAATAATAAAAAAATCAAGTTTAAAACATGTCAGTCTATTTCAAATTTTTCGTCTATGCAGTCATGCCTCATGGGGAGGGAGGTAATTGCCCTATCCTCCTTTCAGGGACGCGCCTGATTCTCCCATAGGAACAGTACAGGTTCAAATCCTTATCGGATGACTATCAATATTCAATATACAATGAATAATTGTGAGTATATAATATATATATATATATATATATATATATATATATATATATATATCATATATATATATATATATACATATATATATATCACTGATTTTATACCTGAGTTTATTTTGTTTTCTGTAACAAAAACTCCATCCCCACGGCATACAGTCGTTTCCATACATCTACACCTAAGAATCCTCAAGAATTCCAAAGTAAAATATTCAGAAACAAGAAAGTTATAGATACTTTCTGGAAAAAAGTCGGATTCTGTAGATATCTCCAGGAATTAAAAATAACTCAAAAAGTACAATACTTATTCAAAAAATTCTAAAGCCAAATTTTAATGTACTTATAATCCTGCCGATTATTTTTCTATGAGTGGCATTGATTAAATCATCAAATGTACATTCTACAAAATTCAAGGTTACTCCTTATCAAGAAAAATACCCCCGAATCACATGTCCAAATACTTTTTTCCAACAAAACCGAGAGTAATCCGGTTGGACAGGGCTAATATATTCTCGAACAGCACAAAGCACCAAGGAATTAACGTGGCAATGATTCCTTATGAATTTATTAACCAAAATGTGTTCTCACTCACAAACATTTAATCGGAAGTATTTGAACACTCTTTGTATTATGATTGGATTTTGTATGAACTTCGAAACTCGTCTCATGTGAAAGATGTTTTTTTTCTGAATTACATGTGCTTTGGCTTTTTTCAAGCTGCTCTTAGTAGCGAGGAACATCGACGGACTAGTCCGGTTATATTAATATTGGGGCCATTTTTCGTTACCGTGCAATTTCAACCGGGCGTTAGAATTAAAGTGGAAAATCGCGGTTATCTCAAAATTTTTGGAAAATATTTTTTAGAAACAATAAAGAGCTACAAACTATTATGCGAATTATTTTTCCATATATCCAATACTTCTGGAGTTGTAGCTCAAAATATAAAAAGCCGAAAAAAATTTTTTGTTTTTTTTTTATTTTTCGCGCCGTAGCATGGTACATAATTGCTCAATGGATACTTTATACTTTCTAATTTCCGAATTTCTGAATCCAGTATTTCAGCTGTTTTGGAATTTTTGATAGGTGAATATCTCTGTTGATTGGATTGAAACATTTCAATGAATAACTCAACAAATGATGACCTGTGCAAAAGTAACAATAATGGGTAAACAACGACCGTAGGATATCCTTCGGATAGCCCAATATCTTGCCCAGTTCAGACGGGCCGATATGTCTAGATAATACGTCACTTCCTGTGGTTTCCGCTATTTTTGCGAATAGCTCCTAAAATACGCATATTTCAGGAACACTTTTTTCTAAATCAAATATTCTCTACAAAAAAGGTCAACTTGTCTTTACCCTGAAAAAACGTATTTCCAAAGAAAGTAAAATCGAAACAAAATGAATCAATAAAAAACATTTCTAAAGGCAAGCTTTTATTCAAATGCACTGAAAAGTTGAAAATAATTGTTTTGGATGTGTGACGTAGGTTATTCCGTGAGTTATAGATTCAAAAGCTTGTCGCGCAAATTTTTCAGTTCGATAACAAAAGCGACAAGCTTTTGAATCTACAAATCACGAAATAACCTACGTCACACATCCAAAGCAATTATTTTTTACTTTTTAGTGTATTTGAATAAAAGCTTGTCTTTAAGAGGGTTTTTGTGATTTTTAGTACATAAATACTGTAACGAACCTAGGCCGGACCTGTCGCCTCGCGCGTTGCCGTCGACAGCGATGAGATCATCCCCGGAGATATTCGAGAACCATCCAGTCGCTCTGCCACGGAAAACAACGGTCAATATTGGAAACAATTGGAACATGCCAGAATTCGAAACATCGAGAATGCTGTATCGGAGATAAATAGGCGACCCTCAAGTGGAGTCGACACAGTCTGAACGAGCCCATACGATCGAGCTATTCAGTGGCGTAGTAATATAAATTGAGTTGTAGATTAAGTGTTAAATAAATTAGTTAAACCAAGTTAAGTTTATTTACGTTACAATTGGTGTCGGAAGTGAGATTTTGAAAATAAACAAGTGATCGTGGAGTGGATAGTCAGAAAAATAAATTGATAGACCTTTTTGTACGCCCAAAATAGACAGTGGCCCGGTTTTCGCGAAGTGGACAATTGTGCGTGGGAATATAAACTGATACACTCTTCGCGTGAAACAGACAATAGACTGGTGGCCCGTGGAAAAGAATTCGCGAAGTGAATTTTTAACAAACTGATAAACTTTTCGTGTGAAACAGACTGATACCTCGTCAAAGACAAAATGTGTTCAAGAAAAGTGCGCCTTGCGGATTTGAAGGTAGCGGAATTGAAACAGGAATTGGAGGAAAGGGAACTGGAAACAACGGGTAAAAAGCAAGTACTCCAGGAAAGACTTGCAGAAGGACTTATACAAGAAGGTGAGGACCCGAAACATTTTTATTCGAAGTTCCCGGAGGTGATTTAAGTTTGGTAATGAATAAACTCGAAGAAACTACTAAATCCGTGAAAGAAGAACTGCAACAAAATTTGAGGACTCTGGAAGAGAAGCTTCAAGAAAATTCTATAAATCTGGAAGAGAAGCTTCAAGAAAATTCTAGAAATCTGGAAGAGAAGCTTCTAGAAAATTCAAGAAGCTTGGAAGAAAATGCTAGAAATCTGGAAGAGAAGCTTGAAGAAAATTCTAGAAATCTGGAAGAGAAGCTTCAAGAAAATTCTAGAAATCTGGAAGAGAAGCTTCTAGAAAATTCAAGAAGCCTGGAAGAAAATGCAAGAAGCCTGGAAGAGAAGTTCCTGGAAAACACAGAAGGCCTAAAAAAAGAATTGTGTGGTGTGGCTGATTTTCTAGAAGAAAGAATGGGAACCGTTGAGACAGAGATAGATAAAATTAGGGAGCAAATGAACACGGAGGTAGATAAAATCAAAGATGGGGTCGAGGCAGAAATGGACAAAATAAAGGAAACGATCAGTAAGCTGGAAAAACGAATTAATAGTGCGCCCTCCACAGAGATGGTTAACGAAAATGCAATGCTGGACTTGAGTTTGAACTTGGATAAAGTTCAAGAGGGTATAAAAGATGTCAAGGTCATTTCAGAAATAGGGAAGCTTTCCATGAAGCCGCCTCAGTTCGACGGAAAAACTCATGGGCAAATTACCGCCGGCAGTTTGAAGCAGCGGCCAAAGCAAACGGATGGAATGCAGGGGAAAGAGCTGTAGCACTGACACTTGCATTACGTGGAGAAGCGACAAATATTCTACAAACTCTCACCGCCCAAGAACAGGAGGACTATGATCAGCTGATTAAACATCTAGAATTACGATATGGCCACGCTCATTTGGAACACGTATACCACTCCCAGCTGAAAAATCGCTGCCAAAAATCGGGCGAATCCTTACAAGAATTCGAAACTGACATTGCACGCTTGGTTCGTCTCTCATATCCAGCCACACCAGAAAATGTAATGGAGCGACTAGCGGTTCAAGCATTCCTGGATGGACTCCGTGACCAAGAAACCAGACAAGCGTTGACACTAGCCCGTCCAACACATCTCGTAGACGCACTGGCACGCGCTTTGGAATTCGAGGCAGCGAAACAATCTTGCAAAAGCCAGAGTAAAGTCCGAATGATTGAGGAAGACTCACAGGAGCCTGCTAATTTGGAAGCTGCCATAAGGAAAGTGATTAAGGAAGTGTTCCCTAGAAAAGACAGATAAGATGCTGGAATTGTGGCAAAATTGGACATGTGCGTAGCAAATGTCCAACATTCGAAAACACGACTCCGATGCAGGAAAACTAAAGAAGGTCGACGAGAAGGGGCAATCGTCGGCCTGTGTCCAGCAAGCCCTGGTTAACAACGCATATGTCGCTATCCTGCAACGACAGAACAGAGGTGTTTTCGTAGACGGTCTCATCAATAACGAGCCTTGCACCATGCTGCTAGATACAGGTGCGACTAGGACAATTCTCGGACCTTCCTTTGCCAGAACACCGGAACGAATTGAACCGACAACTTGGAAGCTACGCACAGCAACAGGAGCCAGCTACTGTATATGGCGAGCTACCGATTGAAATAATTTTGGGCAGCACTAAAGTGAAACATCAGGCACTTGTAGCGGACATCGAAGACGATGCAATCATCGGAATGGACATCATGAATTCCAGAGGGTTTGAATTGGATTTCAAAGACGGCGTCCTACGTGTCAACGGAGAAGAGCTGGTACTTCATGGGAGAAGTGAAGAGTTGATCCGTGTGCTGTTGGCTGAAGATGTAAGCGTACCTGAGAGGGCTGAAACCATTCTGGAGGCTCGCCTGGACGGGAGTGCGAGCAGTGGAGACGTGGTGATGTTCGAGCCCAAACTTCATGATGATAAAATTGGACGAGGGATTGCCCTAGGAAAAACCCTGTTACGTGCTGAAAAATTTGTGCCGGTAAGGGTCATGAATGTCAATTACTTTCCAGTGACCTTAAAGGAAGGAACAATTTTAGGGCACTGCTCGTCAGTTTCATCTGTGATCCGGGGCGTACGAGGTACGATTAGCCAACCCAACAAGTTGCCCACAGAACTAGAAAAATTAGTTGCCATCTCTTCCAAAGACATAAAACCAGCTCAACAGCCCAAACTAAGAGATTTAGTCAAAAAGTACCAAGACATCTTCGATACCGAACAAGGAAAAGGGGGTCGAACTAATGTGGTCCAGCACAAGATTGATACTGGGGGTGCCCGACCGATCCGGCAATCAGCAAGAAGACTCCCTCTTGCCAAGAAGGAAGAGGCTGACAAAATAGTCAGCGATATGGGAAAAGAAGGAGTTATCGAACCATCTGACAGTCCCTGGTCCTCTCCAGTCGTACTGGTGAAGAAAGAGGATGGATCGACACGCTTTTGTGTAGACTATCACCAACTTAATAATGTCACGAAGAAGGACAGTTACCCTCTCCCGAGAATAGATGACACCCTAGACACGTTGGCTGGTTCCACGATTTTCTCGACCCTTGATCTGAAGAGTGGATACTGGCAAGTAGAACTCGCTCAGGAAGATCGAGAAAAGACTGCTTTTACCATCGGCTCAGGATTGTGGCAGTTCACCGTTATGCCATTCGGGCTCTGTAATGCTCCCGCCACATTCGAAAGATTGATGGAGACAGTGCTGAAAGGACTCTCATGGAACACGTGTCTAGTGTATCTCGACGACATAATTGTGGTCGGCAGATCGTTCGAGGACCACGTGGAAAACTTGGAGGAAGTATTCCTGCGACTGAGGAACTCCGGATTGAAGCTGAGCCCTAAGAAATGCCATCTGTTCCAAAAAGAAGTACGATACCTCGGCCACGTTGTCTCTGGGGAAGGAGTAGCAGTGGACGACCAGAAGATCAAAGCTGTTAAGGATTGGCCCATCCCAAAAGACATTCACCAACTTCGAAGTTTCCTTGGTTTATGCACATACTATCGCCGATATGTGCTGGGATTCGCCAACATCGCTAAACCACTGACCAAGCTCACGGAAGGCCAAACAAAGTTCCAGTGGTCCGAAGAATGTCAAGACTCATTCAGGAAGCTGAAAGGAGCTTTGATCAACGCACCTATACTGAGCTATCCCTACCCAAAGGGAAATTCATTTTGGATACGGACGCCAGCAACGTGGGACTTGGAGCTGTCCTATCTCAGATCCAGGAGGGACAGGAGAAGGTCATTGGTTATTTCAGCAAGACGCTTAGCAAACCAGAGCGCAATTACTGTGTCACCAGGCGAGAGCTGTTAGCTGTTGTAAAGGGAGTGGAACACTTCTACAAGTACGTGTATGGAAGAAGATTCCTGTTGAGAACTGACCATGCAGCTCTCAAATGGCTCTTACAGTTCAAAAATCCTGAGGGTCAGTTGGAAGAACATCGAGCCGGAACTAGCCATAAGAATGCAGATGCCTTGTCGCGAAGACCATGTCCAGATGATTGCTCACATTGCCGACGAGCAGAAGAGAAAGAAGCAACACTTTGTAGAACCGCGGCAATGGATGACAACTGGAATGACAGCAAGATCCAGAAAGACCAAAAGAGAGACCCCGACCTTGGCTTAGTCGTCAGCTGGAAGAAGGGCAATCGAAGACCATCATGGCAGGAAGTCGCAGGTTACTCGCCGGCTGTTAAGTCCCATTGGGCACAATGGAACTCTCTTATTCTGGACAATGGGATCCTGAAACGTGTGTTGGAGGCCGATATTGGTGGGGAAGACAGACGCCAAATAATTGTTCCCAGGAACAGAAGAGAGGAAGTGCTGCGGGAAATCCATGATGGAGTCGCCGGAGGACATCTGGGAGTGACGAAGACCCTGCAGAAAGTGAGGCAACGGTTTTACTGGGCCAATTGTCAAGCTGACGTCCAGGACTGGTGCAGAAAGTGCGCTGTATGCGCTGCTAGCAATGGACCTCGAATACGACCCAAGGCCCCGATGCGTCAGTACAACGTAGGCAGCCCGTTCGAGAGAATCGCCATTGACATCGCCGGCCCGTTTCCCGTATCCGACCACGGGAATAAATACATCCTTGTGGCAATGGACTACTTCAGTAAGTGGGCGGAAGCCTATGTCCTGCCCAACCAGGAAGCCATCACCGTCGCCGACGTCTTGGTGAAAGAATGGATATGTCGATTCGGTATTCCAATGGAGCTGCACTCGGATCAAGGCAGAAATTCCGAATCCAACCTTTTCCAAGAAATATGTCTACTGCTGAACATCCGCAAGACAAGAACCACGGCCCTGCATCCGCAGTCCGATGGAATGGTGGAACGGATGAACAGGACGATCAACCGCCACTTGTCCAAGGTTGTCTCTGACCATCAAAGAGACTGGGACCAGTATCTTCATTTGTTCCTGATGGCCTATCGATCCGCAGTACACGAGTCAACCGGTCAAACTCCTGCTAGTATTATAATGGGCCGAGAACTGCGACTGCCTTGTGACCTGAAGTTTGGGATACCGCCAGGACAAGACACTGCGGGAGAGGACTACGTCAGCAAACTTCGGCAGAGAATGGACGACATCCACGAACGAGTCCGGTTGAACATCCAGAGTGCCAGCGATAAAATGAAGAAGACCTATGATCAAGGCCGACGCAGGAGGATTTAAGGTTGATGACCTGGTTTGGCTGTACAACCCCAAACGTCGTCGTGGACTATCACCAAAGTTGCGGAACTCGTGGGAAGGCCCGTATAAAATCGTGAAAAGGATAAACGACCTTGTGTACCGAATCCATAAGCCACCCCGAGGGAAACCAAGGGTCGTCCATTTCAACAGGTTGGCCCCTTACGCTGGGAACCATGACCAAGTTCGCACCCTCAAGCCACCGGAGGATGATATGACGTTCGAGAAGTTTATGTCCTTGTATTCAAACGGGCAGAAAGTTCTACATGGGGTTACTAGAGAGGAGTCACGAGACCTTTTCGAGGTGCCTGCTGACTACGCACTAGCGCACTGTGTGGCAGAAGATCTTCGAATGTCCAGGGGCATCGCCGTAGTGTTCTCCAAGAAATTTGGTCAACTCCAAACACTGCGGGAGCAGAATCCAGAAGTTGGTGGGGTGCTACAGTTGAAGAAAGGCCAGAGAAACATCTACTACCTAGTTACCAAGAGGCATTCCCAAGATAAACCGTCCCATGAAGATGTCTGGAAGAGTCTCACCAAACTAAGAGATACTATGGTGGACCAGAACCTGGTGGATCTAGCAATTCCAAAATTATCCTGTGGTATTGATGGGTTGGACTGGAGAGTCATAAGAAGTATGCTGGAGGCGATATTCAGATCCAGCGGCGTCAAGATTTTGGTTTGCTGTAACCCTCTTCCACGACCGATCATGAAGACCGTGGAGTGTTACTTCCATCGAACTTCACGGTGCAGATATGGGGAGTCATGCAGATATCGTCACACTCCAAGGATGAAATTTCGGGACGAAATGTCTTTAAGAAGGGGGCAATGTAACGAACCTAGGCCGGACCTGTCGCCTCGCGCGTTGCCGTCGACAGCGATGAGATCATCCCCGGAGATATTCGAGAACCATCCAGTCGCTCTGCCACGGAAAACAACGGTCAATATTGGAAACAATTGGAACATGCCAGAATTCGAAACATCGAGAATGCTGTATCGGAGATAAATAGGCGACCCTCAAGTGGAGTCGACACAGTCTGAACGAGCCCATACGATCGAGCTATTCAGTGGCGTAGTAATATAAATTAAGTTGTAGATTAAGTGTTAAATAAATTAGTTAAACCAAGTTAAGTTTATTTACGTTACAATACGCCTTGATCTATGCATTTTTGTCAAAGCATCGTTATTAGGAGACCTTTTTCTCTAAGTTCTGAGCTATCTAGTCCTTCAATGAGGAGACCATCTGAAGATGAACTCATCCGCCATCTTGGAGCTGTCATCTTCAATTCATGAATTTCAACTGAAAATAAATAATCCTCGACTAAATTCATAATCTCCGACTCCAAAAACCTTCGACAAACCAATTTTGAATCAAATCGGGCCCTCATTACAAAACTCTTTCACCATATTGAATTTGTGAATTTCATAATCTCCGTCCCCGAAAAGCCCCACATACAAATTTTGAGTGGAATCGGACCATAAACACAGATATCATCGGCCATCTTCAAGCTGTTATTTTGATTTTATGAATTTTGAAGAGAAATCCATAATCTTCGATCTTGAAAACCCCCACATACCAATTTTGAATTGAATCGGACCATAAACCTAAATCTCCTTCGCCATCTTGGAGCGCCATTTTGTTTTTTCTATAACAAACATTCCATGAGCCGTCATTTCAATTTCATGAATATTGACAAAAAATCATAATCTTCCACTCCGAAAACCCCCACATACAAATCACAAAACTCCTCCGCCATTTTGGAGCTGCCATCTGGAATGTATTAATTTTGACAAAAAATTCAAAATTTCCGACCCCGAAAACCACCACATACCAATTTGGAATCGAATCGAATCATAATCACAAAACTCTTCCGCCATCTTGGAGCAGCCATTTTGTTTTTTCTCTAACCATAACAATTTTTTTCATAATGCATTGTAACCGGAATTGTGAACACCTGCGAAATTCCAGCTCAATCGGATGTAGGCAAGGGCTCCAGAAATGGATTACAAATTTCGAACCGGAAAGAATGACTGACCTACGAACGGAGCAGGTTGAATAACAGTTCGTAAAAATGACACCATATGGAGAAATTTAGTGGATAGAATGCCAGTGATATGCAAATTGAATGTTTTGTTGGTAACATACTTATGACAATAGAGATACTTCATTACTGACTTTTTGAGACATATGCGTTGACTAGAACATGGTATAAGATTCTAGAACAGTGAAAAGTATAGAAAAATTGTAAAACAAACATAGCATGAACCACGATAACTTAAATACCTAATAATAATAATGAATTATTATTTTATAAACATTTCCTAGCATAACAATATACATATAAGTGTGTGGGAAGTATTTGCTGACTAGTTAGGTACAAAACTAGGGATATTGGGGTAAGCAGCAATGAAATCTTGCTAATATTTTTATTTTCTGTGGTTCTTGGGTTTGGGATTCGAATAAATATACCAGATTTTTTTCATAAAGACTTTTGCCTATGGCCGGAGGCTTTATCAGTTTTTTTTTTATTAAATCGTATTCAAATACACATTATTAATATTGAAAAGGGAAACATTCTCAATTAAATATTAAATAGAAATATTTTTCTGTCAATTTTTTTCCATTTTTGCAAAGTGAGATTGCCTCTAGAAAATATGTTTCCCATTTCTTCCGTTCTTCCTGATGATCGTGGAAGCGTGAAATAGAATTTCGTCGACAAAAATGTATTGAAGACCTAGTGAATGCGATGCCTCTCTTGCGTCAATGTTACAAAGGATTTCTGGGGATTACTCTCTTTTGGAAAACATTCTTCTTTGACTCATTCTTTTATATGAGTTCTTAATTAAGACTGGAATATGAAATCAAATGAATATCTGAATAAAAAAGCAAGTTTTCAATTTCAGATTTTTTCTTTTGAGTTAGGGTTCTTTCAGAATATCTATCAGATGTAGTTCAATATCCAGCGTGGCTTTAGCCGGGGCAGTAGTTGTTTTCTATTAGACATTCTCGAAAAATAACTTCATTTTTATCGTGGATTGTTCAATTCACAGAAAAATCTTTCTATTCAATATTCAATTGAGAATGTTTCCCTTTTCAACATGAATACCCCACAAAAGGTTATCTTGAACGATGGAAGATAGTGACTGAAGTTAATCTTTCAGTGGCAGATGATTCCACATCTGATTTTATGAACATCCTGTTCATATTTTCAAGCAAATCAACATTATTGATAGTTGTTCAACACCATCGTTTGGCAACGAGAATTCTGGGATGTTGAACATGTTTTTCCTTGTTATTTTAGCTATTTGCTTTCTGTTTGGGAATCATAGTCCTTTAGGTCTATGTCCAAACGTTCAAACAAAGATTTAAAGTATTATGATTCCCAAACAAAAAGCAAAAAGCTAAAATAACAAGGAAAACATGTTTAACATCCCAGAATTCTCGTTGCCAAGCGATGGTGTTAAACAATTTATCAAGAATGTGTATTCAAATAAAAATTAAAACGTCTTTATAAAAAAAAACCGGTATATTTATTTGAATCCCAAACCCAAGATCCACAGAAAATATATATATATATATATATATATATATATATATATATATATATATATATATATATATATATATATATATATACTAAGAATCCGTTTATAGAAAGATGGGTAAATATTTTCCAAAATTAGTTTTTGTATTATTATGACGTAGCCACCACCTCATATATGGATATTTATTTTTGGTATATTTATCTGTGACCTCGAACATCGTTGCTAGAATTTGGAGGAAAGAGCAGTGGATTCCTCGTATTCAACTGTTGAGAGATATATTGAATATTGTACGCGATATTATTTTTCGGTCTCATCGCTATAGTCTGGTCAACAAGTGCTTTTTGGACCATCATATTTCTGTGGAAACGGGAAATTAAGATTGGGGTGCCATTCGATTCGTAATGGCATTAAGTAAAAAGTTTGAAAAAAATCCCGTTTGCGAAAATTGCAAAAGTTATAAACAATTTAATAAAAAAGAGGGGTTTGTTTTTTCGCAAATATCTCAAAAACTATTGCAGATATCCAAAATCGGAAAATAAATCTAGAGAGAGCAGGAAATTTCCTAACTGTACCATCAATATTCATAATTTTAATTGAGCGGTGAAAGTACTGGTAAAAACGGGTGGTTCGGTTTGCGCGCGCGTCATCCGGATCGGATGTTTAAACAAAAAAAATATTTTAACTAATTAAATATGAATATCAAGGTATGAAAAAATTTGGGTCTTCCTGAATACATGAATACACAATAATCCGTTGGCAATTTTTTTTCTTTTAGGTATGCTTTTATCAATTAACAATTCTTAATAAGTTGAACATTAACATAAAAATTCTGTTAATTATTAATATCTAATTTTTTTTTCTTGGAGCTATTCTTCAAAGGTTTGAAAAACAATACCAATGGAAAAATAAAAAAAAATATGACATTTAAATTTTTTATAAACAATGTAAGATATTGCAAAATCAAAAACATAAATAACGCATTGTTGAAAGCTATATGAGAATGTTTTTCTTTCAATTTTCCAACCGCTATTGTTCAAATAATTGTCATAAAAAATTATGATAATCCAAAAATTTTTTTTAGAAACCTAATCATTGATAAAAATGATGATTTAAAAAAAAATTGTTTCTAAAAAAAATGTATTGCTTAAAATCGCACTTGTTGATTAACAATTTTTTTGACAGCAAATTGATATTGCGAAACCTTCTTTCGTATTTCGAAAAAAAAAACCCGTTTGTTCATTTAATAAACAATTTGTTATAAAGAAAGAAATTTTGGGGTAATATTTTTTTAATTGTACAGAATAAAACAATAACAGCTATGTGTCGTTTTTTGGGGATTTATTTTCAGAGTTTTGAATATTCTTGTCTTTTTAACTTTACCGTTCGCACCTGGTTTTTTATCTTTGTAATTAATATAACTTATAAAATATTGGAGATACGACAAGAACATCTCGACTTTTTTTATTCTTCATTGACCAATGGACAAATTAAGCTTCCAATCAGACTTAACTCAATTATTTATTTAATTTTTTGCAATTATTTATAAAAATAAAAGAAAAAAAAAATATTTTTCCCAAAAAATGACACATGCTTGTTATTGTTTTATTTTGTACAATTGAAAAATATATAACGCCAAAATTTCTTTCTTGTTTATTAAATAAATAAATAAAAAAGTTGAAAAAAAAATTAAAAAATTGTTTTTTTGAAATATATGAATAATGATTTAAAAAAATGGTTACTCAATATTGATTTTTACTTGCAAAAAAAAATTAAAAGTGCAATTTTAGGCAATAAAAAAATAGTTTTGAAAAACTTTTTTTTTCAATCTTCATTTTTATTAATGATTGAGTTTCCAAAAATAAATTTGGATTATCTTATAAACAATGCATTTGTTTATAACTATTATTTAAACAATGGGACTGAAAAAAACTTTTTCTTGTGGCTTTTTACAATGAAAAATAAAATAATTGGCATATTTTGAAAAAAAAAATCGATGCTTTATTTATGTTTTCAATTTTTTAATGTCTTACATTGTTTATAAATAAAAATCACAATTTTTTATTCTTCCTACGGCGATCACTCATGCAAAAACTGGTTTTGATGAAAATGTATTTCCATATATTTTACTTACAGGAAGATCAGCAGTCCAGTACATGGACGGTGGGGCCCAACCTAATCGGAAGGGTCATTGGTCATTGTTTTTTCCCTACTGGATTTCGAAGATTTCTTTGTTTTGATTCATCCACATTTTTGATTCCCAGCACTGGATGCCTCTTGAAGATTCTCAGTAATTAATGATACAATAAATTAATACTTTTTGACACTTTTTGACATATTGACAGCATTTTTCATTCCACGCAGATCCTTACTCAAAGTATAGTTTCCAGGGAGCTCTATTTCGTTTGTGAAATATGATGATTATTTGGTTACGGAATTGAATGAAATACGCCACTGCATTTTGTCTCGTGTCTAGCTGACCCGATGTGAGATTCCGGGAATGTCGTGCGGCTATCTTACGTCACGGCAGCCTTCCCGAAAATACTAACAGAAGGATCGAGAGTTTTTCAGGAACTGAGGAGCAGTCAACAAAAATTTTCGGGTGATAGTTACTCATGTAAGGAGCAGCATATCGCTCACAGAGTAGTGAATTTATTGACTATAATGAAGTGATTCAGATCAGAAACTAATACAGTGATGTGCACTATATTTTAGAAGTTAATTTCGATGGAGTTATTTTGAGAATACATTATTATTTTGTTATGCGAAGTGTGAATAAACAATAATCATTCGAATAATATAGTAATCACGAACCCCAGATTCATGATAATTTGTGTCAGAAGAGGGATATTAGTGGCTGATATGAGAAAAATATATGAGGACTACGAAAAGTATACCTTTTGACGATATGGAGGCCATTATGGAAATGATCAACTAGTAGTTTGTCGAGCAGGTCGAACAACGATAGAGAGAGAGAGACAAGCAAGGGGAAAATGTTTGGCTGCAGGAAAATTTCCGAAAAATTCCGGAAGCACCAAATAAAGAACAAGAATAATATAATGTATATTCCGAACATGATACCGAAGTGCGAATCGCATAACTGAAGTGAAAATCTGACGCAGTACAAGAAGAAGCAAAGAAAGAAGTGTGGGTGGCGCATAAAAAAACAATGCAGTACACGGAAGAACTAGAACGAAAGTCGTTTCACTGTAGATCTTCGACCACCGCAGGGTTGCTACCTCAAACGATTTTGTAAAACCTCTGTCTTCTGACAGTTGGTCCCTTTATCATTAGACAGATCGAAGCTGCGACAACGGCCAATGGATGAAACGACTAAGAAGGATACTTCACTTACCTTGAGAGGATCTGCCTTGGAAATGTCACAAACTAACCCAGAAGATCGTAAATTTGGAGACCTAATTGCTGCTTTGGAGTTGAGGAACGGTGACCAATATCGAGAACAGCTGTACCGTACAATTTGAATTTGAAACAGATGCAGAAATCGGATAGAAATTTTCAGGAAGAGGCGTACAGAGCCTTATACAGCTTGCTTATCCAGATGCCTCGGATGATTTCAAAGAACAGTTGGTGATGTAGATATTAACTGATGGATTGAAAAATGTTGAAATACATAGGACCCTGAGAATAACATATTCCAAGAAGTGCAGTGAAGTTTTGGTTTGGTTTCAACACTCCAAGGCCGAAAGCACGAGCGGTACTGGATGAAGAACCGCTTCAGGAAGATGCACAAAATGACAGAATAATGTATGAGTTCAGCAGAATACTAGAAAACCCAGGAATGACAGCATCGATAATTAATCAAGGAAAAACTGTTTTAGATATGGCCGGAGCGGGGTAAGGGTGCCACCACGCTCGTTATCACCTGCCAGGATACCCCCACTCTCCTACTCATCTAGGAGGACAGAATCATATAAATATGAATCAAAGATATGTCATTCGCATTATAGACAATGATATGTAAGTTTTCCTGATCCGTAGCCGTATCCTCGGGCCAGACAGTGTAAAACCACTTACGTCCAATTTTGTTTTTCGACCGGCCACCGGAGAGAATGCACCGATACGAGGGAAAGCTGACACAATAATCTTAGGAAGGTTAAGAATGATGGAAAGAGTTTTTGTGACACACAGAGAAAATCAGTTCTTTCTTGGGATGGATCTGATGAGTGACTATGAATTTTCTTCTGGTGTTGAGCAGAAAACTATGAAATATAGTTTTCGAAGAATTCTTTTCGATTCAAGCCTGATTCGAAATGAACACTCAAATATTCACATGAGATGAGATGCAAAATTCAGGAAATGAATAAGAAACTCTTCTTTGGCCACTTCAGTTAGTCAGAATAAAAACTGATTGTGATTTCTAGTGAGATATTCAGAGGGTTCTCATCCCATATGTTAGAATATTAGATTGTCGAATTAGCTCACCCTCATATCCTTATACTTTTTTATGCGATTTTTCATTAAATGTAAGAAATTTGCGAAAACAAAATTATTTCTCTAAGTGTGTTATATGAAAAAAATCCACTTAGTGCAGATGGAATTTTGAGAAAATGTATTCCTAATGTCGTTATTCCTTACAGGTAATTTCAAGTGATGAATTGATTGAAATGGTCATTATTATGGCTTTTTTATCCATTTATGCTTTCGATTTGTTGGTAAAAATGTCTGGATATTCTAGACTTATCTAATTTTTTCAATACTGATGACAAAAATAAAATTCATCTTCGATTAAAAAATTACGCCTGGGAAGCAAAATTCGAACATGACCGAAAATGTCAACTCCTAAATTACTTTCCAATTCTGGGGAGTCTGCTGTCAATATGACTTAAAATTCAGCTCAGCTAAATTCACCGCCGACCTATTCTCAGGTCAAAATGACGTCAATTTTACCTACAATAATGTTTGTTGAGATAATGTATACTCTATGCACACAACTCTTCCTAGTTTCAAGTTGAAACTTTACAAGCACAGACAGTACATTGAAAAATTAACGATTTAAATTTTTTTTTTCAAATATTCAGGGGCTCTTTTAACTCTACAGCGCTATGCTGAGTTTCATTCCGAAAATTATAGATGTCGCATCTATACTATAGCTTTTTCCACTCGAAGAAGCTATAGCTATACGCCGAACTGAATTTGTTTTCTGGTTCTGAGAGATTGGTTGTCGACCACGCTTTTTTTATTCATCAATTATAGATCATGAATCAATGAAACGAATAACCTCCTACGAATGCACTAATCTTCAAATTCGAAAACATCTATAAAAAGATTATTGATATCAAAAGTTTTCCATACTTGCCCAAGAAATCAAGGAATACCTATATTTGATGGACGATTGATCACACTTGACTAATTCTCTGAACACGATCTCCGGTTCTCAGATACAATGAAATCTCTTACTCAATTTGATCCCAGTGACATCGTGGACTGCTTTGAAATTTAAGACATAAAGCATAATATATTATATTTTTCGCGTTTTGTACAGTAAAGCACTACATTAACGATCTCAAAATCATACAGAAATAGGCCATTTTACAGCATAGCAACCATTACAGCATAGCAATCATTACTGCATGAAAACTTCAGTACTATTTGAAGGATACAGGGAAAAAAGGTTTGTCAAGAGTAAAAAAAAATAGGAATGATATTTCACCAACAAATGGCCTGATTATCTCATGTTCACCAAGGACTGACATTTCTCCTTCTTCTCCTGTACCCTTCATTTGAAACACAATTTAACAAGAAAGAAAATAGTTTATTTCGAATAAATATTGAAAGAAGAACTTCTGACCTCGCTGCATCAACTAGTTGTTGCTGAACATTTTTTCCGTTCCTATAGGGACATTAGATAGTCCCAGTTGTACATTGTTAAATATCCTTTTTGAATTCTTTATTTTATTACCAATGCTTTCTTCGACGTATGCTTCAGCTGTGGATCGCCATCCCCCATGCCTTTTGAGAATTCCACTGTCAGCCAGAAAAATTGCAGTCGTTCTTCTCTAACAATGGGCGATGTAACTTGAAGCATCAGCAAGTTTGAAATATTCCGCAATTTTTTGTGGAATTTTTGCAAAAGTATGAATGCTAACTAGCTGTACCTGTACATTTGCCATGACGATAAAACAGGAAAAATCTATTATGACTTAGTGTTTTGGGTCTGAATAATAAGTTCTTGTTTCATACTCGTTGCAGTCTGAGCCCACGGTGAATACACGTTTTTTATTTTATTTGATATCGTGTAACGTTACAATCTTCTATAATTCTGCACGCCGACATGCACCATTCAGCCCAGAAATTAATAACACTTTCATTAACAGAAATGTGTTGTTTGGAGCGTCGTTCAAAAACTTTGTGACGTTTTCCACTGTCAAAACTTTTGATTTTTTAGGTTCATACTTGTCATTTTGAGAGATTAACCTTTTTACATTGTGAAATATCCTCATTTTCATTGATATGTATCGTGTTTTTGATCATAGAGTATGTAGCCCATAAACTAGAAGCTTAAAGGACTTTTTTCTGAAAAAAATAACAAAATCAGTACATATGTACAACACTTTAATCATATAAAATAGCCTACCTTTTTGTAAGAATAATCCAGCCTTAAGTTTTTGTCAATTCCTTCAAATCTCTTGGTATTTCTCCACTTGCAGAACATATTAAAAACTTTCTCTTGCCTTTCCTTTGATTTCACTGAAAGTAAACTGGAAGAAGCTTCTCGGATATCTTCCAAGACGTTTTCATCAGCAATCACAAAAAACATCCTGTTTAGATCGATAAGTTACCGAGAAGTCAGACTACTACGTTTTTTTAGAGTTTCTCAGTAAATATTTTTATTAACAGATTTTAATATGGAATGCAAAATAAGTATTTATTTACAAAATGCGAAGCAATAGTATACCTACGCACCTCGTCAGAAAAGTGATTTTTCTTGACTCGCATGGTAACTTACCATACTCGTCAAGTAAAATTTCACTTTTCTGGACTTGAATCGTGATATACTATTGTGGCCAAAGCATCTATGGCGAACCAAACGAGTTTTTCTTTCCACTTAAATAAAGACGCAAATAGCCTATACGACCTTTTGAAAGATAGTTCGTAGATGAAAACCCCGGGGTCAGCCCCAGCAAAATCGCTTTGTGGAATTTTTTAACAGAAATATTGTCAAAAATCACCACATTTTTGGTATTTTACAAATATCCCAAAACGTATTGAAGGAATCGTTTCTACTGAGAAACTCCGTGAAAACCTCTAAAAAGGGACAATTTTTTTTAATTAATAATTTTTATAAATTCAAAGCTGGACAAACAATCTTGCTGAAAATGATAGATAATAACATATAGTTCAACTGGGCGCAACATGGTTTCTGTCCAATGTGTAGTTTTCAATTTAAATTAGTGTATAAGTGAGTATAAGTACTTTCATTGGTTGAAGTAATTAGCTTTTCAACAACTCTTCGGTTTTTTTCGTTTTATACATATTGGTACATTTTGTTCATTTATAAATAAATGTAAAACATTTTTTTGAATACATAAATGTAATATGTTAACATACAATTATTTTTACAAAAAAATCATGAATGAGAATGTTGATATGACATTTTAAACTGTATTCGTAAAAGATTAAAGCTCCTATTTTCATTCATTGAATTTTGCATCTACTCAAATAATTTAATGCCATAGAATCTCCTGTGAATTTAATAAATAAACAATAAATATTAACTGAACTGTATTTTTCCTTAATTCGAATCGATAAATCACTCAAGTCACAATATTACTAAATCTTTGAAGTAAACTAATACGTTGTATTGAACGTTTGAAAAAAGAAGCGCTCAAGGTCGAGAACACATCTGTTTGCAGGGTTCAATTCAATTCCCCCACTACCGCTACTCGACTCTGCATCGAGCGCACTTTCAAGGGTTTGGAGCAACTTTCAGTGACATTTTCAACATATTTGCCACCTCTCAGGTGAGAATCCAAAATATACAAATTGTAGATATTGATCTCTACTCCCAGATGCCGTTCACAGAATTTGAACACGACGATTTTCCTTGAATCGGCGCATTTTGCAAGATAAGCCCTTCAATTGTTTATAACTCGATTGTGCAAAAACTACACATCGGACGGAAACCATCTTGCACACAGTTGAACTACATGTTATTATCTATCATTTTCAGCAATACTGTTTGTCCAGCTTTGAATTTGTGAAAATGATGAATTTTTTACAAATGGTCTCTTTTTTAGAGGTTTTCCCGGATTTTTTCAGTGGAAAGTGCACCGATCCTATCTCACAAAAAATCATTTTGTATGTTTTTGACTTTTCTACAGAAGTTCCATCGAGTGTGAAACGATTCCATCAAAACGTTCTAAGATATTCGAAAAAAAACAAAAAAGTGCTCATTTTTTACACTATTTCACCAAGGTTTTCATCTACGAACTATTTTCTAGAAAGTAGTACAGTTTATTTGCGTCTTTATTTATGTGTGAAAAAAGACTCAATTTTTTCTCTATTGGTTGGCCTATTAGTGAAACCGTATAATCAGATCTCACTATCTTCATTTGTTTGCTGTATAACCGTGCACAAACTTACTGAAAATTAATGTTATTGAAAATTAGTTGTGCTTTGAAGTTGTGCGTGTCACTTGAGAGATTGAACGAATTTTACCGAAATTCATTTCATCATTTATATCACTGAATGATAATTCTGTCAGAAAATATTTTGTTTCTCAATTTATACTAACTTGAAATATTCTTATATATCTGGAAAATCTTAACACAAACTTGCTCAACGTAAAAAACGCTTTATCTGAATCTTTTGTGTCTTATAACTCATTCCAATTAACCAAATAACACACCAGAATAAACGATGGGTCTTCCACATGAATGGGTTATTTGTAGTATGATAACATCGTGAACTGGTTCATTTCGAAATCAGTTCGAACACACCGCTAATTCAATATAAATTTATAAGTCCTAGATATTTTTAACTTTTGCTATACGTATTCAGTTTTCAGGAGGATTTACATAACCACCATGAAACCAAGCCAAAATGAATCATAAAAGGAAAGTAAAAATCTTCGATGGATTTTATTCGATAATTACGATCTCGTTACGAGAGAGATTTCCAAAACATGGGCACCGTGGTTCACTTGTAACCTTAAAAGTCTGATGTGCGGACGAAACGAGGCATGGAATAGATATGAATTATATCGATGTGGACCTCACAGCTTCGTTATTTCACACTTTTGTCGGTAAGAAATCTAACAAAGGAATATGTTTATTTGTATTACGCGAAAGCGAAAACATCAAAAAAATTTAAAGTATTTTCGAGTTAATGAAAATTCGAACGGAATGGCAAATGGATTACAAATCGAAATGCAGCCGTTGTCGCTGCAGTTGCCGTTCGAACTTGAAGGTGCCGTCACCGCTATCGTTACCGCACGAAGATGGTTACCTTTTTTTATCTCCTGCGGCAGCGGCAACAGATGAATGACATGAAACGTAATATTCTAGAGCAGATATGTTCAATTTCTGTGAACTTTGTTTAAATGGAATATTGAAATTGATGTATTTTATTTATTTTCTTTGGAAATTTTAGTTAATAAATTCATTAAAACATGGGAAATATTGAAATAGGAGTATTCCTAGTCACAACAAAAATTATAAAATGATATACATTTTCCTAATTGCAGCGTCAACATTACGTGCAGCGACTGCGTCTCAATGTATAAATCCAATAATTCACACAATAACATCAAATTGTACTAGTTTTTTCAATCGGCAATGTTTGTAGGCTATGGTCATTCCCTTCCTATTAAAACATGACCGACTATGAAAAATATATTTCAGATAAATATTTCCTAGCTATCAGTGTGGATCGCACCTAATAGTTTCGAATCAAGTGGTCCCTAGTTGAAAAAGGTTCATGGCAAACAACCCCTCGTATAACATTCAAATACACATAATAAAACAATCCAAAAAAGTTTCATTATAACTCTCCGAATTGAGCAGGTATTGGCAAGGTAATTGATTTATTTTTTTCTTGTACATAATATGATGGTTCAATTTTCCATTTTTATAACATTTGGCATTGAAATATGGAACTTTGCGGTGATTCAACGTAGTCTCTATTTCTCACCGTTCACGAGATTTCTAAGCATGGACTTGAATTTGAATAGCCCTGTTTTAACAGATAATGTTACTTTCCACGAGTTAAAAGTATCCCTCTCTAGCCTGTCTTTATCTGTGGCGGATATAAATTTTCCAATTTTGTTCGCCCCTCTGGAACTTCCGTAGTTCATTTCAGAAGAAAGGGGGTCTGGAAACTACTTGGAAACTGAATTAAGGCTCGGAGAAGGCATCTGTGACCAAAATCTGGATGTTGTCAACATTTGCATGTGACGTATTCTATTATCATCGTCAGAGATAGTATTAGTTTTTGTGAGACTTTATTTTCATCTACTAATATACTTATGATATAAATGTAGATTTCTAAATAATTGATACGAATAATAAGGTTTTCCACTTTCAAATGAAAACAGTTATGAAGTACACAGTTGAAGTTTTGACGATTATATACCTTCCTGATTTCAAAATATATGGTTAAATCACTTAGCAGTAACTTGATGGTATGGACTAGAAGCATATCTACTACACTTCTGATGTGGAAGGTTAGCATAAATAACAAATATCTTTTGCAAATATAATTTTGATACTACACTAATATTATTCTGCATCAATAGGCCGTAAATCACTTTAGGACTAATCGAATATTGAAGCTGCGCTAAATGACGATGAATTTCTCGGTTTATCGTCGAAAATATTGTGTTCTCTCTTCATGCAATAATGTGTATAATAATGATTTCGAAATGAATTCAGCTAACCAAATGCATTTATCTAACCAATAAAATCCCAATATCAGCGAATATACAACATGTTGCTAATATATCCGCGAATATACACGCTACTTGCTATCAAACAGGTGGCCATTTACTATTGTTTATACCAAGCCTATCAAAATAATTCAGTCACTGTCAGATGACGTCCAAGTCACTGTCAAATTGAAAAATAATGTACCGTTCAGAAAAAATTTGAAAAAAACGTAAAAAAACATGTTTTTTTCGAGTGTAGGAATGTTTGTAATAGCTAGCGCGATATACAATCTGGTCATATACCACTCGTGATAGATATTTTGGGTGGAGTACACTTCGATATTTTTCCGCCAAAATTGTTGCAGAAATATCACTCGACCAAATTTCTGTTGAAGACACATGGTTTCGTGAATTTCTACAACAATATTGACATAAAAATGTCAGAGTATACTGACCAACATATCCATCACTTTCGATATAACTACTGAAAACATTCGTTCTCTTTGCACTACCTCTCATACAGTGCTTCTCAAAAGTCCTCTCCCCCCCCCTCTTATTTTTGGAACGATTATACATAAACTAGTGAAATTTGGAAACTGAATATTGAAGGTTGTATGTAAACTTCCCAACCAGTGATGATAGATGACGAAATCGTCAAAGATAACGTCACAAGGCCATTGTGACCAATAATTTTAAATGGAACCCTACGGCAAGCGACACCTCTTTTAAAAGTTATCGAAAAAACCTATCCAATGATACTAATTTTGTTTGTGTTTATGGCAGTTTTAATGGCTCATTAGTAAACATCAAAATTTAAATTCCATTCAGTATGATATTAATTACAGATTTAAGAATCAGTATCTACTTGAAGAAATTGCTCGAAGTGACCTCCATTTACTTCCTGACAGTGGAATATCCTATTTTTAAACTCTTCTCGTACCTTTGCAAATGTGTCTGCGGAAACAGCCTCACATTCTGCAAACAATACGTTGTTTTAAAACGTCAATTTTGTCAGGTTCAGTGTCGTAAACCTTCGATTCAAGGTACCTCTACGAAAAAAAATCCGAAGGTGTGAGGTCCGGTGATCGAGCTGGCCATTCCGTTGAACCTCGTCGTCCAATCCATCTACCACGATACTCCACATCCAAATACCGTCTTACTGCACCGTAATAGTGTGGAGTAGCACCATACTGTTGGAATGTTATTTCCAAATTGCCGAATTCATCTGGATTATCTTCCAAAATTTCAAGGATTAACGGTTCTATTGCGTTTTGCAACAGCTCCAGATGAACCTCACCAGTTGAATTAGTATTTGAAAAAAGAGGTGGTTTCCCAGGATACCTGCCCAAACATTCACCTCCTGGGGAAATTGGGTATGTGTTTTACGAAACAGGTGAGGATTTGCGTCACTCCCATACCTCACATTCTGTGTATTTACATTACCATTTAGATAAAAAGTACTTTCGTCACTAAAACAAATTGTTTTGACATAGTCTGGCTGTTGGTTAATTTTAGTTTCCATATTTTCACAAAATTCTAGTCTTCGGTCT
This sequence comes from Gonioctena quinquepunctata, assembly GCA_018342105.1. Classification (NCBI taxonomy): domain Eukaryota; kingdom Metazoa; phylum Arthropoda; class Insecta; order Coleoptera; family Chrysomelidae; genus Gonioctena; species Gonioctena quinquepunctata. The sequence continues at coordinate 203,900 of JAFIRS010001171.1, read as the reverse complement.
GGGTCGTCGTCTGAGAGTTGATGAACCATTTTTAATTTGTATGGATGAAATTTGTTTTTTTTTAACATGCTGTGTACTGTACTTCGACTGACTTCACAGTTAGATGCAACGTGAGTTGTTGAAGAAGTAGGATTAACTATTACTTCTGCTGGTATACCAATTTTTTTCTCATCAGAAATTTGTGGTCTGCCAGATCGTTTCGCATCATTAATGCTACCCGTTGTTTCAAACTCACGAAGAAGCTCCCTTAAATAAGTCCTCGAAACGGGACGATCGGGAAACCTCCCATTAAAAATGCGTTCTGCTGCATGAATATTTTGGCCAGTTTCACCAAGAATTAGGATCGCTGCTAATTTATTACCTAAAGCACGTACCATGTCGCTTCTTGAAGCACTTAAACGTTCGGCTCACAACAGTTCAACAAATTATTAAATTGTACAAAAATATTAAAAGTACCAACAGCTGCTAAAACAGTTGAACGTTCGATCAACAATACACAAATTATTAAATGTACAAAAACTTGGATAATTACAAAAACGTCGAATTAGGGAGATTAACAAAAACGTCAGCTTATTTGACAACTATCCAGAGGCGGAGCTTGAATTTTGAATTTTAGTATTAACTGATTTAATTCATCACAGCTTTGCGTTTTCCAAAAGCGAGTTGCCAAAACTGCCATAAACACAAACAAAATTGGTATCATTGAATAGGTTTTTTCGATACCTTTTGAAAGAGGTGTCGCTTGCCGTAGGGTTCCATTCAAAATTATTGGTCACAATGGCCTTGTGACGTCATCTTTGACGATTTCGTCATCTATCATCACTACTAGGGAAGTTTACAACCTTTCATATTCAGTTTCCAAATTTCACTTGTTTATGTACAATCGTTCCAAAAAGAAGAGGGGGGAGGGGACTTTTATAATTCATATAAATATATTTTACTTTGACCAAAACTCTAGCAACATGATGGTAATAACGAAAAAATTAAAGTTATAACATGAATCATTTTAGTAAGTGTTCGAAATGCCTCCCTTCACGTAGAATACACATATTGTATTTTATTTCATATTTCTCGACTCGTGACAGCTAATAGCGTCGCTCGCAATATGGAAGCACAAACATTTGTGATACTATTTTTTGAATCACTTTCATTTTGTGGACATCGCATACAAACTAAGTCTTTGATATATCCCCACAAAAAAAACCAGTGGAGTCATATACGGACTTCGAGCTGGCCAAGGTGTTGGACCCTTATTTCCAATCCATTTCTCATTGAAAGTGTCATCCAAATATTGGCTAATTATTTTATTATTATGCGGAGGTGATCCATCCCATCTTGTTGACACCACATATTCAGTCGAGTTTGCATTGGTCAATTCTCCAAGAGATTCGGTAACACATGTTGGACGAAAAGCAAGTACCTCTTCATTGAGAATTCCTTCGTAAAAATGAGGTCCTATCAAATAACCATCAATGATTCCGCACCAAACATTAACCCCCCCACACAGACTGATATCTCGTTTCTTGAATCCAATGAGGGTTCACGTCAGACCAATAGTAACAATTATGTTTGTTTAGAAATACCGTTGTTATGGAAACGGCTTTCATCCCTCCATAATATTTTGTTCAGAAACTGATCATCATGAATACGGGAGGACAACCATGCAATAAAGTTCAATCTCCTATCAGCATCTCCTGAATATGGGAATAGATTATAGTTATGAACAATAAACAATAAAGATTATTACCTGGCTGTAGTTCTTGAACCAGATGTATTTAGTAGGGATGGAATTTGTTTTTTGACAAAATACGTTGTATTGACGATTTCGAAATATCCCAATCCATTGCTACTTGTCTGTTAGAAATATGTGGTTTCAATACCATTTGAACTAGCACAGCATTAGTGTAATTCTCACCTGTAGCCGTTTTTGTTTTTCTCGCTTCTTTTCATTAAAACATCTGACAGGTTTTCTGACAGATCGATGAATACTCGTATAATTTTATTTATTTTGACGCTTTCATGGCCCTCTTTATAACATGCAATAAAGTTGCTGTTTTCCATTAGTATTCAAGGGAAACTATGAGTGTGCTATATGGCTAAATTCAGAATCGCAAAAAGAATTGAAAAAACTGGGAAGCCAAAAAAAAATGGGCGTCGTTGTCGCGACGCCTTAACGGATGACGCCCAGTGATGGATCTCTACGTAAATGAGAGGACTCTTTGACATCGAGATCATCTGCTTTCACGAACTATGGATATCATCTTTCATTTCCCAGATATTTGCCCGCGGAGTTTTGTATGGGACACCCTGTATATATAGTTCATGGATATATTGAAATATTAGGAACTAGCTGACCCGACAGACGTTGTCTTGTCCAAATTTCTATATTTCCTAAAAAAATTTCTAGAAACTCTCGTCCGCGTCTTTTTTCCTATGATTTTTTTCATGTTGTTCCATCTCTAAGTTATGCCTTGGGCTCTGTCAGCTTCCCGTTATCCCGTTTTCCCTTTATCCCGTTTTTCCGTTATTCCATTTTCCACTGATCACGTTTTTTCGTCATCCCATTTTCCCATTATCCCGTCAACAAGTTTTCTAGTTATCCCGTTTTCCCGTTATTCCAGTTTCCCATTATCCTGTTTTCCCGTTATCCCTCTATCCCGCTTGTCCGTTTTCCTGTTATCCCGTTTTCCCGTTATCACGTTTCCCAGTTTTTCCGTTCGTTATCCCGTAGTCCAGAAAAAATTAACAAATCGGTCCAGCCGTTCTCAATTTATGAGCTTACCAACATGAACATACATTCATTTTCATTATATATTATATATTCCTTCAAACTTTTACAGGACAAAGAAATTTCCAATAACTTTGCTAAAAATCCTTTCTCCTGAAACCCTTATTCGGAGTATTATGAACATTCAAAAAAACAATTAGCCAAATCGGTCCAGCCGAATCGTTCCTGTGACCATCTGCTTGGTAGGCGACAGTGTAACCGCTGAGCTATTTTCTCTTTGGTAATAAATGACTCGCTAGTCTTTTTCCTTGCCAAATTTCTTATATACTCAAATTTTCCAATTTCCGGGCAACTTTCTTAATAATAAAAATAGCCAAATCCAGCCGTTCTCACGTTTCATGCTTACAAGAATCGAGGTTCATTTTTATTACATAGATCAAAATAATACTTTTTGACAATCACTATTAATTTTTTCATGAGATCAAAGGATTACCACCACTGATCCCTGTGATCGGATCATAGGATTTCATCTATATTTTAGATTTTGCCAAGATGACAACACCCTATATTTGAATCCAGAATTTATAAATACAGTCGGTGTTATGATTTTGAAACAATGTCGTGATACGTCAACATGTATTGAATGAGTAGATTTTCATAGTCTTCAGATCTTGGTCCAACTTGAATATCTGTAATTTCACTATGATATCAACTGAAAACTATCTGGAAGTGTCAAAGTCTAAGTTTCTGATGGATATAACTGAAATCAACAATTAAAAATTTTCGGTCCAAAATTCACTAACGATTAATGAATTCAAGCAAAACGTTTTATAATTTCAATTAAATTCAAAATTAAAGTATTTTTTTTTTTCTTTTATACCACGATAACATTGTTTCAGATTTCTAGATATGAGCTAAAAAAATTTTTTTGAAATAAAATCAATATACCACGTTTATGAAACGGAAAAAAAAAAAGAATAAAATAATTTTTCCTAGCTCCATACCGACTCCTAACCCTATACAGATGTCCTGAAAATTTTTATTTGTGAATTTTCAATAGCTCTGAAAATACTTTTGAGATTTAGAACAAAAAACATGGGGCGCATGCAATAGATAAATGATGAATACTTCACGAAATTTTTTATTGCACTGCAAATGACGACAGCTACTCTCTACACTCCTTACTATTATCTATTGCAAGCGCTCCACGTTCTTTGTTTAAAATCCTACAAGTTTTTTCATAGCTATTAAAAATTCACAATCACAAATTTTTCAAACCTTTTATATGGGGTTAGGTACATGTATGGGGTTGTGAATCTGTATGGGGGTTGAAGAAATTATTTTATACTTTTCAGACCGTTTTATAAACGTGATATTTTAAAGAAAAATCTGCTTCTTAGTCTAGTGTATGTGAAATTTTTTAATAAATTTTAAACATCATGATGGCATTATGACAGAGACATGTGGGAAGTTTCAGGTTTATTTCAGTTAGTTCAGAATCGATTGCTCCTTACTATTACTAATATTATTACCGGAAAACAAACATACACACAATAAAGTGAGTTGATTTCCTTCCTCTGAAGTTTCAAATATCTAGCTCATCGGGAACGATTGCTACTTACTATTATTATTGAAGACAAACGAACAAACAGACAGAGAAGAAAGCGAGTGTATATTGCATTGTCAGTCAGTTCTGAGCTATGTTTGAAGTCTCTAGCTCATCGGAAAGTTAGTTTAAAATTTATGGCTCCTTAATATTATTCTTATTATCACATGCAAATGAACAAACAGACAAGAAAGCGTTTTATTGATTTATCCAGTTCTGAGCTGTCTGAAGTTTCAAGTCCCTAGCTTATCGGGAAGTTAGTACAAATTCGATGGCTCCCTAATATTATTATTGTCATTACAGACAAACGAACAAACAGACAGACAAGAAAGCGAGTTAAAATTGCATTGTCATCCAGTTCTGAGCAATGTCTGAAGATTTAAGTCTAGCTCATCAGATAGTTAGTTTTAATTCGATTGCTCCATAATATTATTATTATTACAGACAAACGAACAAACAGACAGACAAGAAAATGAACTAATATTGCATTGTTGCCCAGTTCTGAGCTATGTCTGATGTTTCAAGTCTCTATCGCATCGTGAAGTTACTTTAGAATCGATTGCAAGATTTGTACACGTGACAGAAGTGAAACTTCTTGACACCGACTATAGTATGGAAATAATTTTAATTACAATTCATACACGTTTTGAAACATAAATTAACTTTGACGTACTATATCCTCAACCACTTTTCGAGTATTACTTAACGTTACTATGCAATTTAATAACAAGAGAGCATGGCAAGGTTTTTTTTGCTTTCGTATTCGAGAATCCCAACTTTTTTCATAATCATTGGAAATTTGATACAAAATAAAAATGAATTAATGTGAATGAAAAAAAATACTCACTTCAAAATAATAAGAATTGTATTGTTTTTTTCTCTCCAGTGCCAGTACCCCTTTTCCGTCGTTTTCGCGCCAAAGCGTTTTGTTTTAAACCTTACATAAAAACGTTGCGCTCGACCTTGAAATTTCACTCTCATCGCGCCCAAGAAAGTTCCACTTCAAAAATATGCAACTTCATATCACTCCAATCATATCTGCAACTTTCGAATCCAACAAAATATGTCGAAATTGAATCTCTAAGATTATTTTTTACCCTCACACATTGGATTTAAAAAAAAATTGTCTATGAAAAAACTATTTATACTTGGGTATATTCATTTATAAATTCTATTGAGGAGTAATATAAAGAGAAATACTGAATTCAATGATTGTAGTAACACCCAACTATCAATTCGTTATTGATTACCGTTCAGTTATGACAGTCGTATTCGTATTTCTGAATACATCTAGTTATCCATTCATACAAGTCAACAAAGCGCCAATCCCATATATTAAAACCCTTTGCAAATAAAGGGAATTTTGCATATACGCATCCCGCGATATATCAAACTTCCTCAACAATACCTCCGACCCTTTTTTGCATAGTTTTTTTAACCCTTTCTCACCCCATAATAATATATGCGCGTCACCCTCAGCATGTCTTCAGGGTGTTTTTCATTGTAGTCAGGTAACCCTTCACCCTAGAATATGACACCGTTCTATTATTTATAAACGCAAAAAATAGAGCAAACGAACTGTGTCAAGATTTCTTGATTCAGATGCTGGATGCAGGATGGGATGTTCCCAGTTACCCTGTGACCTTTTTGCATCAATTATAATGCGAAATTTTATACCGTTAACCGTTGGCTTTTCCAACCCTTTTCATAGCGTTGATCTCTTCGTAGAAATTCTCACGGAAGACTCACTTTTAGACGAATGTAAATATAATTTGAAATGTAATAACTGTCTCTTTTTGATGTACTGATTTGAGGTAGACGTGAAAATGTCAACAAATCAAGGAGCTTTATAACAATGATTATCATGGAAACGTTTCTACTTCAAATGTCTTGGGAGACATGTGACGTTATATGTTTCAAATTTTTCCATTTTGGATTTAAAATGTTTGGACATACATGACGTATCTATGTATTTAGCTCAACCCTCCTCACCTTACAATACCTAACAATACCACCACAATCATCGTTGCCTTGAAAGAAAAACAAACAAACAACAAGAGGAACTACAATACAATGTTATTTTATGAGATAAAACGTGTTAAATGTTTAGATAACAAAGAATATCGGAAAAGTATGGAGATTAAAAAAATCGAATGCATCATTCATTCAACGTGAGACATGAATCTTCCTTATCTGTATGTTCAACAGGTTACATGAAATGAAACTCCAACCACAACATTCTGAATATCCAACACTATATTTTAATTCTACTACTTCTAAATAAGTTTCAAAATTAGATTACTTTATAATTGCAAGAGGTACCCAACGTCGCAATTTTCATTTCTTGGTGCTATTCAATCTGAGATTCATAGATGTATTGAAAAGTGGTGTCATAGTTTTTGTGGTCAGATACATGCTCAAATTTATAATGAAGGTTTTTTGTCGATTTTCAAGTCGGATCGATTGGGGAAATGAGTCAATTTAATTAAAGTCTGGAAAATACTTAAGATTAGAAAATATTGAAAAATATGGTTTTATTTGAATGCACTAATTTTTGTTTTGTTTGATGTGTAACGTGAGTTATTATGTTCTTATATACTAGTGACTATTTTCTTTTCATAATGCAAATTTGACAATTTTTCGATGACATATTCTTTTAATTTCTTGATGCAGTTCGATTTGTGATTTTAAAATTTTTTTTTCAGATTGTTTTTTTAACTGCCAGGATATATTAAAAAAGTTTCTTATCGATTCAGCGACTTCACTTCGATTGATTAAATGAGTCTCCCTGCTGAATCTGATAAACATGTTCAAGTAGAAATTATTGAAAAATAAAGCAATATAATTTTTTGTTTTTGATGTGATGTGAGTTATTATTTTCTTATATATAAAGGAATAACAGATCCAGTAGGTTGCAAAATAGGTAGGTATACCTGCGCGACAACTTTCTGAATACTGATATAAGAATTTGCATCGCATAGCTAACGAATTTTCATTATTACTTTCGAATAAAAGCTTGCGTAGTTTTTAGTTTTAGTTATCGGTGATTATTACGAATGTTCAAACATCCGCAATATTCATGATAAAATGTTACCTAGTTATCTTTAGTTTTGTTTTGTTTCACCACGTTTATATTAGCTCGCGTTCCTGTCTGTGTCCGTTACAAATCTTGCAATCGATTTTAAACTAACTTCCCGATGAGCTGGAGACTTCGAAAAAAGCTCGGAACTGGATGACAATACAATATTAACTAATTTTCTTGTCTGTCCGTTTGTTCGTTTTCTTACGGAGCATAAAAAGTGAGGTTAGGATCACACAAACTCTCCATAGCAGAATGATCGTTGAGTGAATGTGCACTAAATTCAACTGCCTTCCAAATATTCTCTCAATATAGTAACGAAATTATAGTAAAACCAAACCATTTGTCTGTAATAATAATAATAATAATATTAATAATATTAAGGAAAAATCGATTTTAAACTATTTTCCCGAAGGAAAGCTATAAAGATAGCTCAGAACTGGATGACACTGCAATATTAACTCACTTTCTTGTTGGTCCGTTTGTTCGTTTGTTCATTTGTCTGTAATAATAATAATAATACTATTAAGGAGCAACGATGAGCTATATACTTGGAACTTTTAAAATAGTTCAGAACTGAATCGCAATATATGACAATGCAATATCAACTCTGTCCGTTTATTCCATTGTCTGTAATATCAATAATAATAATAATACTATTGAGGCGCAATCGATACTTGGAACTTTAAGAATAGCTCAGAACTGGATGGCAATGCAATATTAACTCGCTTTTTTTCTGTCTTTTTTGTTGTTTGTTTGTTGTCTGTCATAATAATAATAGTATGGAGCAATCGATTTCAAATTCACTTCCCGATGAACTAGAAACTTGAAATTTCAGACATAACTCAGAACTGGATAACAATGCAATAATAACTCGCTTTCTTGTCCGACGGTTTGTTCATTTGTCTGTAATAATAATAATATTAAACTGACTTCTCGATGAGCTAGCTACTTGAAACTTTGAACATAGCTCAGAACTGGATTACAATGCAATATTAACTCGCTTTTTGTGTGTCTGTTTGTTTGATTGTCTGCATTGATAATAATCACAATGGTAGTGAGGAGAAATTGATTTCAAACTAACTGAAATAAACCTGTTCAAAATCGATTACAAAATTTCACACACACAAGACTAAAAAGGCCTTATAAATATATATAAAATCATTTTTCCCAGCCCCATGCAGATTCCTTACCCCATACCGATTGTCTTGAAAATTTGTGATTGTGTATTTTTAATAACTATGAAATTACTTTTGTTTCAAATCTTACAAATATTTTTATAGCTATTAAAAATTCACTTCCAAAACTTTTCAAGACAAGAGGAATCTGTATGGGGCTAGGAGAAATTATTTTATACTTTTAGGTCCGTTTTGAAAACGTGGTTTATTGAAAAAAATATTTAAATAAGTATTTTTAGTAGAATGTTGACAAAATCAGAAATGTGGAAATCACCAACTTAAAGCTTTACTATTTTCCATTTTCCAAGATAACCTCGTGGTAGTCATAAACGTATATTCATTTCAAAATGAAGAAAGCCCATGTGGACACATTGATCCAGTAAACCGAAAAATATTGTCCGTCGAAACTCAACAAGCGTCGGAACTGATAAACTTTCGAGTGACCGCGACATAAAATAGCGCAAAACATTTTAATCGCATGTTTTCAATAACTTTTTTCTATCTTAAAATACTGATAATAATAAATTTGATTAAAAAAATCGACCACTAATTTCGTTGTTGCTTAAATCATTCATAATAGATTATAACGATGAAAAATTGATTATTCGAGTTGGAATGTATACGAGAACTCTAAAAAACATAATAAACCAACAATGGGCTCATTTTATGAAAAATCTGAGCAATTTGTTTTCTTGCGGAATGTTTTTCCTTCAAGTGTCTAGTTGATACCATTTTTTTATTGATATTTAGTACTATAAAAATAATTATGTTTGCAACGAACCATTTTCAACATTAAATGAAAAGTAATAATGATAGAGATGGAGTTCTAGGAGTCACTTTTTTATAATTTCCCCCTTTTTCGATTTAAAAAAAAACTAGACCCTTTTGGGGCTTTTAATTGTTTATAATTTTTGCAATTGTTTATGTGCGTGTTTGAAATTTTCGCGCATTTTTCTCGATGTCAATACGAATCGAATGAGCCCTCTCGAACTTGTGAACCAGTCTATTCGCTAGGCAGAAGAATAACGCCAACTTCGATGATCAGCTGCAACTGATGGTAGAACAAGTACTACCAAATTATTAATTTCGAGGTCATTTCGTTACTTTCAAATCGATACATAACTGATTCTTAGTAAAACTTGATCTAAATAGTAGAAATACCTAATGTTAATGTTTATTATAACAATAATAATCGTACTATCGAAAATTTATGGGTTTATAAAATATAAAACTAATATTAATAAAATGCCAAAAATCTTGATGAACTGAGTGAATATTTGTTTTTAAATTTGGTATGTTCTTGCGTCCAATTTGTATTTTCTCTTTCACAATATATATATATATATATATATATATATATATATATATATATATATATATATATATATATCCTTTTTAAATTCGGGTATGCAGTCAACAGGGTATGGAAAAAAAGTGTACTCTTTTTTCTATTCAAGCTTTCGAGTCATTTATTGTCTCTTCATCAGGAACTCTACAATGAATTAAATTGAACATTATAAGATTTGAAAACCAAAAAGGCATATGTGTACTTACAAAAGTGAGGTTAAAAATCCCTTTCACTTGCAGCAATTTATAAAATACCATGTCACAACAGACAACACTCTTGGTAAAGTCATATATAGTTAAAACTTTGATCAAAATTGATCAAGATTACTTACATACGTGTATAAACATTTTAAAATTTGGAATTTTAAAATGTTTATACACTTATGTTTAAGTAATCTTGATCAATTTTGATCAAAGTTTGCTATGTTTTAATCAGCAGCTATGCAGCTATGTTTTAATCAAACTCTATTTTTACTTTTGTGAAAGCTTTCGAAATAAGTTTATTTCTTCTTCAGTAACTCTCAAAAAAAATATTATAACTGATGATGGACATATTAAAAAAAATATATTACTACATACATGAGTATGAGATGAATTTAACATTCAGAGAAATGGTATGATCTTCAGACAGTAATATGAAAAGTCAAGATGAAGTTTATGAATGAAAGATGTATACAGGGTGTAATGAAATAGATTATAATTTTTTTGTAAAAGGTTGATTCAAGTTCTTGATGAATTATTGAATATAAGGTTTTTTTTATTCAATTCTGTTTCAATATCTAAGATATTGGAATAAATTATGTTCAAACTTTGGAAATAAGTTTTTTTATTCATTGAATTTTTTTAATTTTTGATAGAATTAGCAGAATTGCAGTGAATAATATCAATATTTCCAGAAGAAAAAGCAGACAAAAACTATATATTACTGACAAGTGGAATAACATTCGAACATGACATTTATATGAATAATAACAAGAGATAAAACACAGGGTGATGAATTGCTCTCTTCAACACTCCCCCTCAATTCAGCACTGAAGACACCTAAACTTGACGTCATCTTCATAAACTGATCCAATGCTAGAGCCTTTGTCGATATGTCCGCCTTTTGCTCCTTGGACTCAATATACTTAATGTCGATTTCTTTGGAATTGTATAAGTCTCGAACAAAATTGTACTTTATATCCACATGTTTCAGTCGACGATGTTCCATTTCTTTAGAGGATGTATGCAGGACTGATTGTCCTCATACATAGTTATGGGCCTGGAACAGTGAACACCCATATCAGAAAGTATGCCCTTCAGCCAAAGAACTTTTGCTGCTGCGCTTGCAAGTGCAACATATTCCGCTTCCGTGGAAAATAAAGCAACAGTTTTTTGCTTTCCTGTGACCCAGCAAATTGTCCCTCCATATACTTCGAAGAGAAATCCGCTTGTAGATTTTCGATCTGCATCTCCAGCCCAATCCGAATCTACATATCCGCTTAATGCAACATCCACATTCTTGGGGAAGAACAATCCATAGTCAACTGTTCCTTTCAGGTACCTCAATATACGATTTAATCCATTCCAGTGTTGTTCAGTTCCATTGCTTTGGAATCTGCTGGAGTAGTTCACAGCTGAACTCAAGGCTGGTCTTGTATTCAACATCAAATACATTAAACAACCAACTAGTTGTCGATATGGCTTATTTTCCACAATAGAGTCTCCTTGGACTGCACTATTCGTCAGTTCTTTAGTTGAAGTTACCATAGGAGTCTTGGTGGGATTGCAGTTTTCCATCATGAAACGTTTCAGTGCATTTTGGATGTAGTTGGATTAAATTAGAAATATTCCATTTGAAACACGTTGAATTTTTATACCCGAGAAATACTTCAGCTCTCCAAGATCTTCCATACGGAATTCCTCCATGAGCTTTGTTTTTATTTTGTTGAGTTCCATTTCACTTTTTCCTGACAAGATAATGTCATCTACATACAATAAAAGAAAAGTTTTTGTTCTTCTTTCAGTTCTAATGTAGAGGCATTTGTCATATTCAGATTGCTCTAAACCAATGCTCTTCACATATCTATCGAATCGCTGGTTCCGAACTCTTGGTGCTTGTTTGAGACCATAAATAGACTTGTTGAGTTTACATACAATATTAGTTCCTTTTTCAATGAATCCTTGGGGTTGTTTCATATAAATCTCTTCATCAATACTTCCATGAAGAAATGCATTTTTTAGGTCCATTTGTAAAGCAAAGAGATTTTCCTTGTTTATCACTGACATTAGGGTTCTCAGAGTTGTTAGTCTAGCCACTGGAGCATAAGTATCAGTATAATTGAATCCTTGTTTTTGGGCACACCCTTTCACCACCAATCTTGCCTTGTATCTTTCCACGTTGCCTTCTCCACCATTCTTGACTTTGAATACCCATTTACAATCGATTGCATTCCTCCCTTCAGGCAGATGTGTGAGAATCCATGTATGATTTTCCTTCAAAGATTCAATTTCATCTTGTACAGCTTCATACCACTGTTTCCTGTCGTCTCTGTTCTGAATATCATCGAAGTCTTCTAGCACATCATCTATGGAAGGGTCTGCATTCAATGCTAATTCACTGTAGTCTTCAAGATATTTTGGATTCGTTGATAATCGGGAACTTCGTCGAGGTGTTCTTTCTTCTCGTTCATTTTCTTGGGCGTTTTCACTACTTGATCCGCCATTTTCATTTTCCTTGAACGATTCACTTTCATCAATTGTTCCATTATCATAAAAATCTGAATTTTCGAAGGCAAACTTCTCTTAATCGAAAATTACATCTTTTCCAAAAATGATTTTATCATCTTCCGGGCACCACAAATGATATCCATTGGGACAGTAACCGACCAGAAAACATTTTTTAGATCTACTGTCGAATTTTCCACTATTGAGTTATTTTGGAATGCGAAGATATGAAACGCATCCAAAAACTCTCAGCTTTCTCAAGTTGGGTGTTTCTTCAAACCACATTTCAGCAGGTACGTTGTTTACCAAGGCATTGGTTGGACTTCGGTTGATTAAATAAACGGATGTCATAATAGCTTCGCTACAAAATGTTTTGTTCAACTTAGAATTCAGCAACATGCATCTACTCTTTTCCATAATTGTGCGGTTCATACGTTCTGCGACTCCATTCTGCTGCGGTGTGTATCTGATTGTAAATTCATACTGTATTCCACGTTCTTCAAAATATTCCTTCATCTCATTGGATATGTATTCTCTTCCATTGTCACATCAGAATCGTTGAAATGAGCAGTTGCCATTTTTTCATAAATTTTCAAATATTTGCATTTGCATTTCAAGGTATAAGCTGCAGTGAAATGTGTGTAGTCATCGATGAACATGAGAACATATTTCTTTCCATCATAAGACACTGGTGATACTGGACCAAAAAGATCACTATGAACTGGCTGCAAGGGCCTTTTTGCACGAGTTCTTTCACAGTTGTGCGGTTGACTGATTTGTTTTCCTTCGACACAATACTGACATATTGACATTTTTGTAATACTGGGGCTAATATCGATACCTTTCACAATTTTGGACAATTTTCTCAGTCCCTCATTGCTCATATGACCCATTCGCCGATGCCATAATTCATTGACTCCACTTGTAGAACATACGTTAGCATTTTCAGGTTCCAGAATTATTTCAAAATCGAGTTCATATAATTTTTGTTCTCTCATCGCTTCTGCAACAGATTTTCCATTTTTCGAAATAACTCCTTTTCCGTCTTTGAATTTGATCTCGAAACCATGTTGGACTTTAATGAGCTTCCAGTCCAGTTAGTGGTCCCGTAAACAAAATTTATTGGAAATCACCAATGGAAACAATGCTGATTCAATAATTCCTTAGGTTGAATTCTAACTTTGCATGAAATAATTTCGCTTCATGTATTATTTTTTCTATTTCCTATCTGGATCTGGAAAAAGTTATTAATTAGCTAATAGATGACGAATTTCATATGTAACAACTTTGATAGGTTGATAAAAATTGTTCTTCGCATATTTTTTTCCATCGTATGAAAGTTTATGTTCACCCAAAAAATGGAACGATTCTTCAGTTCCCTGATTATCGAATGTTTGAACCACTCTCACGAACTCTATGTATTTGACACTATTCGATAATAATATGGTTTCTTCAAAATAATCCAATGAATATAAAAATAAGTTTTTCTTAGATAATTGAAAATTCTTCATTTTATTAAGAATTCCAACTCAAGATGAGGAGTTGTCAAAGGTGGAAAACCCAAACACTTGTGGCAAAATTGAATTATTTTACAGAAATCGCCCTCTTCAGCCTCCTACGGTCTAGCAAACTAGGTGTATTTCACGATAAAAAAATCATTTCGTAAAGGTACTCACTAATTTATTAGGGAAAGTGTCAACTATGTTCTACTTGATTTGAAATTTTCGACCTCTATAACTTCCCTGTTCGAAACAGATTATTGCGACTTAACTTTTTTTCTAAGTACATATGTGTGGATGAGCACAGTATCCAACAGATAAGATCGGAGTGTTTGACGTAGCAGTGGACTATTTTATTTCGGCAGTACAATCAATCAATCAATATAATTTATTGTATCTTGAGAATATTCTCATTACAAGAGAATTGGTTCTATGGAATTATTATCAACAAAACATTTTTTATTAATTGTTATTATTCAGTGAGAGACATAGACGTAATAATGAATGACCTCAGTTTCAGTATATTCATTATAACAATAACTAGTTGTTTTAGGATCATATATGAGTGAGAGTTTAGAATACTTATCAGATCATCCATATTGCGTAGTTGTACAAATGTTTCACTAGGCCGTATGCTGGAATGAACAGGACAGTCAAATAGAATATGTTCTAGAGTCTCTCTGTGTTGCAAGTTACAGATTGTACATAGTTCTTCTGTATAAATAATGTATGTGGAGCCAGAGAAGGATAATTTCAAGCGTGACTTGCGCAACGATTCTAATACTAATGTGTATTGGGCAAGGAATATTCAAATATTTTTGACTGGTGCCATAAAGCGTTAGCGACTGGTAGATATGGGGATAACTTGAGTGGTTCAGGCTTCCTAGGTCATTTCTGAGTAGCGTGTCCTTATTGCATTTAATGATATAGCTGGTTATTTTTCTCGATGGATTGCTCATAAGAGCGCCCCACTTATGAGCCTGGCCTGCATGTCACTTATTCGGCGCACTTACTCAGTTCTCCACTAAGAATCATATAGCCTATAATTTGGCACAAAATTTACCAGATCATTCGAACGTTAACTTGAGAATATCTCGGTTTTTTTTTCAGAGCGAAATAAACACGTGTGTATATCTCCAGCAGTACGATAATTCCAGTGTATTTTATTCATGAAATGAATCCGAATCATCTTGTTCTGGAAGTTTCACATGACCAAATTTTCACCATTATCATTTGTTAAATTCCATATCGATTTTGTGATATCCTCCTCTGCATATAGGACTTATTATTGACCCAATTGATGGAATGAATTCAGGAAGGACCCAATTCTGTTTTTACATAGTCAATTATTTAGGAATGACAAACATAAAGAATCTTGATTAATCGAGTGTGTTGCCGTTCTATGAGATTGTGTCATGCACTCTGGCATTCGGATATTTGTAATCAGAAAGTTGAAAATATATACGTTTTTCTGTAATGGTGTGACAGTTCATGTAGGATAAATCACATGGAATTGCTACATACTCGAAAAATTCAAACTGATCTTTCTTTCAGAAAGGAATAGTTTTTAAATCATTGACATGATATTATCTTCAAACATTGATTTTCTAGAGCTGGTCTTTGATAATTGTACCATTCACTTTCACACCAATACCTAGTCGATTCTGTCTTCAATATTTGAACGTATAGCTTGGGATAGAACAGTACCATTTCCATCTTTGAAAAATGACTTATTCCTCAAGACTGCCCTCTACTACTACATATATAATAGGCGTTTCTTGAGTCGAATATCCATCAGAAAACATTACCTAGCTAATGCCTTGACGAACATTGGATAATCGTGCAAAGTCCTACACGTTCACTTTGCAACCGTTCGTTGCGAAATGGATGAATATTAACCATCTCATTCGAACTGACCACCGGTCGATCGGTTTCGGGGTATTTACCCTCATCAGTAGGTCAAGCAAACAATGATAAATGTCTGCTAACCCGAATGAGACGATCAAAATTAATCCACTTAATGATTTCCTGCCGATTTCCCCAAGCAAGTGGCAAAATACCAGCAGCTAACACCATCTCGACCTCAACTATTCCAACAACAGAACTCGAAGAGTGTCAACTCGAATATCAAGTTAGAAGAAATCTGCGTTACAGAAGTCTGTGACAGACACATAATAGAGGGCTGATTTCGTAGAGCATGAAAAAGGTCTTGCTCCTCATCCACTTCATTTCGCAACGAAGGGTTGCAAAGTAACCTTGTAGGACTTCGCACGTCTATCCATCGCATGTTAACCAATATTCGTCGAGGCATTAACCAGGAGAGTGGTTGTTTCCTGGAGAATATTCAACTCAATATATGCCTTTTGTTCAGGTAGTAGTAGAAGGCAGACTTGAGGACTAAGACATATTTCATGGTCTATGAAATCAGCCCTCTATTATGTGTCTGTCAAAAATTTCTGTAATGCAGACAGCTTTCCAACTTTGTAATAATATATTTGATTTGGGGAATGCGCCGCATTAAATTTTTGTATTTGAACAAATTTTAAAAGTACGTTGTTACAGTTTTCACGGGCAGTCGGACAAATGAAAAGCACTACTCTATCATTACAGTTTGGAGTGAGTAGACTCATCAGTGTATAGTGTATTAGTAAAATTGTTCCTAAATATGTTTTTTTCGGATGTGATGTGGGAAAAAAAACCCTCCGTTCCTTGTTCTATTATCCTGTTGTTGGTTATCTCATATTGCAATACCATTTTTCATGTACCTTCCTTCTTTTCTCAATCAATTCTGTATAATTACAACAAAAATAAAATTTATATTTATTGTAGCCCTGAAGAAGGCGAGATCCCTCGCCGAAACGTTGGCATTGAAACTGTAGGGCTTTTCATTCATCCTACTGCTCGTGGAAACATGGATAACTGCTGGACGTGAGAACACAAGATATTTTAAAAGTATATTATATAGAAAAGGGAAACATTCTCAATTGAATATTGATAGAAAGATTTTTCTGTGAATTGAAAAATCCACGATTAAAATGAAGTTATTTTTTGTGAATGTCTAACAGAAAACAACTACTTCCCCGGCTAAAGCCACGCTGGACATATTACATTTGATATCCATGAAAATAAACGCGACTATTTCCTGGGGAGTTTGTTAATCTAACTCGGTGGAAGTGTTAACTACAACAAGCTTTGTGTAAACCCCCTAGTGGTATGTGTAAATGGTTTCAAAGACAAATATATTTAAATTTTCACAAAATGGAATTTCAAGATGACCATCACAAGATTGAGACGGATTTTATCATAAACTGTACCGATTTTTTTCTATATTTCAAAAAGCTTTTCGAAAAGAAGACGAGGAATGCTTTCCTCAAAATATTCATGACTAAGGAAGAAAGACAAATTCATAGTTTTCATTGGAAGATGTCAGTTTTTGATTCACATTCAATTTTAATATCACTTAAAAAAATAATAACTTATATTTATTCATGTAGTTTAACTTTGAAATCGAGGAATGTTTGAATACAATCGTTTATCGGCGGAAGATAAACTCGAACGTATCTGATTGACACGGGTGAATAAATGGAAGAAGCATACGGGATAAACAAAAATTATTAATTCTCATGAATGAAAATTGCTGTGAATTACTCACAGCGATTCCTTTATTGTGTGTAAAGAAACTTTGCAAAAAAAATTTGTCAAGATTTTTTTCAATTTTTCGAAAGCCTTCTTTTTCAATACTAGACAGATTTGGCCCATCTTCGAACTCATCCGAAGCATTGATAAAACTATATTTTTGGGACGAATTTCGTTCCATTCGATATTGTATATATATATATATATATATATATATATATATATATATATATATATATATGTATAAAAATATCTATATATATATATATTGTTATGTTGAGCAATGTTGTAAAATAATTAACCTTATAATTATCATTATTATTATTAGGTATTTTAGTTATCGTCGATAAAGCTATGTTATTTTGCAATTTTCTTTACCTTTTTACTATTATACTATGCTCTAGTCGATACATATGTATAAAGAGGGCATTCCTAAAGTAGTTCTAGCATCAAAAATATATAACCAACGATATATCTGATAAAAATCCACGATTGAATCATATCAAAATTGAAATTTATAGGACATTGAATTGAAGTAAGATCAACGTATAGATAAGTTTTGAACATCCTGTATGACAATTCACATCAACAGAAAACCCACCAATGGGATTCGAAAGAGTTTGTGTGGGAAAAGTGATGATAAACAATAAAATGTAATTGCAGAAATTGAGAAAATATAATTTTATATGAATTTGTAAATAGTATGTGAGAGTTAGAATTAGATATCATTCATAAAATCATTAATATTAATTAGAACAGCAAATAATTAGGTAGGAAGTGATACAAATTCGAAAGAGCTGTGAGAAAATTAAAATTGTGAGTGTTTCCATGGGATGAGATAACAAGTTTGGGAGGAGATTGGAAAAAAGTTCAAAAGGTGAACCACGTACAAAATTTTAAAAGAAGCTTTCATAGATAATATAAATATAACCTGCTATAAAATTCCCGAACGAGGAAAAATTCTTGGAAGGCTGAACAGAAGAAGTACATAGTAAATAAAAATTCCACCTACCTGGTCTAGAGGATAAGTCTTGGAAGGAGAGCAAGTAAGTACGTCCACGGGATTGAAAACTTCAACAGAAAAGCAGCCACAAGGTATTCAATAACTGAACTCATCAGTGCAACTTTCACATTGAAACAATAACTTTACGTGTTTAAACCACTGGTTATATTGTTTTGGGCAGAACACTCATCATAAATTCCATGCAAAAAGACTGATAATAAGTTCAAACTTTCTTCATCAATCTTTCATTGTCACAAACATCCAAATTGCACCATTTTATGTCATTGTTTGCTATTATAAGGTAGCTATTCTTTTGAATGAAAATAAATTTGATTCTTTGTATGAAAAAAAGAATCGAGATGTTGGTTCATCCTTCATTAAAAAACAAAAATTTTAAAATTCTCAGGAATATTTTACTAGATAATTCTTACCCCAAAAAACTTCTTAACAGAATTATTTTCAATACCAACTCTGATAGACAAATTAATAATGATGACACAAATAATCAAAATTCAGAAAATAATAATGAAAGGATAATTTATTTTTCAATTCCTAATATGGGAATTCTATCATCAAATATAATTAAATTATTCAAGAATGAAAGTAACATAAAAATTTCACAAAAAAATATCAAGACTATTGGAAATTTAAATACGAGGTTAAAAGTCCCACACCAGATTTGAAGAAATAAATGTTGTCTACAGCATACCATGTAACAACTGTGATTTGAACTATATTGGTACAAGTTCAAGAACTTTAAATAATCGTATTATCTCTCACAGAAGTGATATAAGACTCAACAAGAAATCATGTGCAGTAGCTCAACATGCTATTGAAACAGGCCATAAAATATCATTCGAGGAAGTACAAGTTTTACATTCAGAAAAATTTTTATCTAAAAGATTATTTCTTGAAATGATTGAAATTAATAAATCCAATCAAAATATGAACAAAAAAACAGATATCGAAAATCTTAGCAAAATCTACAGTTATCTTTTACAAATGGATTAAAACTGATGATTCTCAAAGAATATAATAAAAAAATTAACACACCCACTACATATTTTATATTTTTCTGACGATTAATCATAGGTTGTCATTTCAAATCCTTCAATGTCACTCGAAACGTCAAAGATATAACACCATTCCACAAATATTTACATATTTTACGTTTTTTTTTTAATAATAGTAAATATGCTCCAAATATTTCATTTTTTTTATATATAGAAAGCTCGGTCCAACGAATTAAAGAGTTTTTCATAGTTCAACACTTGTGCTGACTGAAGATCCCAGTTATTCCCCACTGTTTATATATATATATATATATATATATATATATATATATATATATATATATATATATATGTATATAGAGAATAAGAGAAATATGTTACGAATCCAAGAGAGCCCACCATCCGTCTACAGCCTGTTTCATGGTTTCCCAATCATCAGGACGTGATGGTTAGTTGTGACACCTTCTTCTCCCACACTTCGGTCACGAATTACAATTTGAGTACGAACTCCAAATAGCCTCAATAAGACCAAAAAATCGATCCCAAGTTGACCAGTAGGAATTAGCTAATGAGCCCAAATTAGGAAAGATGAATCACTTTCACTCACAAACTGAATCTGCTAAGAAATTAGTCGACCACATATATTTTAGACAAATAATTCTGACTAAGAATGCGTTATTTCTTACATTCGAAATGATGCTCATGATTAATGTCCTTCGAAAAATGAAATGAGACAATTGCTCCACCTATCATAACTCTCAAAGTTGAACGGATGAAAAATCTCAATTAAACTGGGGAAAAAACGATATAAAAAATATTTTTATAATGACTGAAATATTTTTGTTTTTCGTAGCTTGTTTATCAATTTGAACTATATTTTTTCGAACAATGGATCAGTTCAATATTGCTTGAAGTTACAGAAGAATGTACGAAAGTAACAAATAATTTTCAATATACTATTATTTTCAAACTCCACACATTTCTTGTACAGTGGTGTACCTTCGCTTTCCAGTGATTCTTTTACAAACTAGATCACTTGGAAATTTTTACCAGTCTGTTTGGTCACTTGGGAAATCTTATAGTGGTTTAAATTCTACTCCATTCGAGAAGCTGTTTTCAGATTGGAAGTCCACGATGCAGGGACAAAGAATAATACACTCAGACTCCACCCTGTCTAACTAGGGTTGACTGGACGATTTGCGAGGGTGCGAATATAGGGTCTTTCCTGGTCATTTATTATATTGCGTCAGGGTTGATCTACAGAACAAAATGGACGTATATCATCAAAAAAACTCGCTTCGATATCAATTTTGACTTGATTTCATTACTATGTAATAACCCATCATTAAATAAAACAAATTTTCCATATATATGCCCAATAGTTCTAAAATACTTTTTATCTCGTATATCAGGTTAATGAAAACATCCGCATTTTTAATCTATGGGCACATGACATTTCTGGTCATTTATTATCAATCAATCGAGTTCTTAGGAATAATAGTTTTGATAGTGGCTACATATTTCAGACACTTTTGAAGAAATTTTATTGATATGATGAAAATTGACCTGACATTCCGCATTCAAAAACTGTCGAAAGTGACCCAAGCCAAACAATACCTCGACATTTCAATTAACATAGTAAGGTATCAAAGTTACAGTAACGAAGTGAAATATTGTCCAATGGGCCAGAAAGCATTTTTTTTCCGAATTTGATGAAGCCACGTTGCTAATTTTGCCGCACTTTTATCGATCCGCTAATTCACCTCTCTGATAAATGACTATGGTATTAGATATCGCATAAGATAGTACTGGGTACTTAGAAAAAACATCAATATAAGTGCAATGATAAATATTATGTTTAAAAAAATAGGAGTATAATACCTCATGGAATGAATTCCGCTTGATTTTAATTTCACGAATTTGAGTTAAGTAGTCAATCGGTTTTTCCGAAAAATCATAGTGTAGGTAACTATTTCAGTTTGTGATAATGCCTCTAGGTTCAGGCAAAATGTTGGAAAAAAAACATTCCAGAGTAAAATTAATTTTCATGAAAATTTGTGAAAAAACGGCAACCCTACTCAAATAATATTTAATAGGCGTCAAATTGCCAATTATAAGAGTTGTGCAGCACTTTTTCCAGGTGGTTCTTTATCATTTGAAAGATATAGCAGAAACAGGAATCAACAGTGAATAGAGACCGAATCCAACACAAAAAAGCATGGCAATATTCCCGTCAGAGAGGTAAAATAGAAGCAGGAATATACGAAATTATTCTTTCCACTTACATGTGACAGATATAAAATATTTATGTTTCAGCTAAAATGTAATATATATATATATATATAATATATATGTATATATATATATATATATATGATATATATATGTATATATATATATATATATATAATGCAGAAAGTGAAGTCTAAGGAGACAATGAGAGCTTTTCTTCGAAATTCTTTGTTATCAAAGCGATTGGGTTCTCATGGAGGCGGTGGTAATTGGGTGGAGACAGATGCAACAGAACCTACATGTGCTTTTTTTCTCTAAGCCTAGTTTCCTGAGGTGTTCTCTCTGAGGTGTTCCTCTTGTTGAAGCTGACTACTGCTTTGGATTTTTCTCGGTTGAAGTTGTCGGGGAGCTCTGTAGCCTGGGATTATTTGCCATGGTGATGTTCTCAATGCTTCTACCTTTTTAACTGACAAAAAAAGGAGGAGGTTTTCTAGTCGACGCGTATATTTTTTTTCATGTATGACCACGCATAACTTTTTATAGGGTAGTGCGATTTTGATGATTCTTTATTTAACGAAAAAGGTATACTTCGAAGTTGGTCCCATTTGTATATGAAAAAAAACCCATTCCTAAGAGTGGGAAAATGTGGGATGATTGTTGGTTCACCCACTGAATTTTCACTTCTTACCGATTCTAACATGCATAACTTTGTACTGGGTGATCCGATTTGGATGATTTCTTTTTTATTGTATAGGGGATGCTTCAAAGTGGACCCCTTTTGAATTTGAGAAAGCACACTCCTGAGGCTAAAAAAATAGGGAATGATTTATTAATTTTAAAATAAAAGAGTCATTGACACAAATAAAGATAAATTTGTTTCAGAGTTTTGTTTCAACCCTAAAGGGTTCAAATGAGGGTTGGAAGTCTGTATGGTAAGTAAGTTAGGATCAGGAAAATTGGTATTTGGGGATCGTTGTTACGAATATAAAAATGTATTTCGGTATCTTTGGTCAATTCAACCCCTTCAAGGGGAAAATGGGGGTTAAATTAGGAATGGAAGTTTGTATAGGAATTCCGTTAGTTTTCAAGTTGGGACCATACAAATTGGTATTTGTTATAAATAGAAGAAATATGTTTTTCAGTTCTTTTATAAATTCAACCCCTGAAGGGGTAAAAAGAGGGGTGAAAGTTTGTTTTCAAGATAGGGTCGTGAAAATTGGTATTTGAGGTATTTGTAAGGCATAAAGAAATACATTTTTCGAAATTTTTATAAATTTCTAAAGGGGGGGGTTAGTTAATTTGTGATAGTTGACACAAAAAATAAACGCGGACGAAGTCGATGGTACCAGCTAGTTATAGTATAACAGTTAATAGTTGAAGTAAGGTGAGTGAGTGAATATTTCAAAAGTAATACAAATTAATTAGGTAGCAATTCGTAAATAACAGCCACAAAAAAAAAACTTTTTAACACAAAATTGAACCGACGGAAAAATGAACTGAAAAGCAAAAAAAAAAAAAATTTTCCAACCAAAAAAAAACACAAATTTTTAAGAAATGATAACTACAATATAATATAAAAATGCAAAGTGAAATCTCCAGCGATAACACTCCAAAAATGCGCTTTCCGATCGACCACTCGCAACGACGTGTGCACTCACGTGTATACCCTTTCGGGTAGCTGTCTTGCTGATATTAACTTCGAGAACTCTCGGCAATTTCCAGCCAAGGGACGCCCGTTGAAACCCGCTGCCTTCATTCTACGCTTCACGTAATGAATTTGCTTGTTTGTTTGGCGCCGACTCAAAATTAGTTACTTACATCAGTTTTGGAGTTAAGCTATTAAGACTAAACAAGTTCATTTTATTTTTCGCTTCTCAGTTTCTTTTTTCGTCGGTTAAATTTTTTGTTAAATTTTTTTTTATCGTTGAGCTTCTCTTGGAAATACGAGTTGCCCAGGCTACAGAACAATTTTTGCATAGCGTGTATTCCCGCTTGAAATATGCTTGAGTATTTGCCCATAGGTTTGTAAAATTTAGTGTAAGGCCCAAAAAACGCCTGGTTCAGTTTCCTTGGAGGTCTAAGCCCCGTCTGTATACCATGTTATGGTGGTTTCTTCCAGTGCACCACTTTCTTTTATTGCTTAGCATTTTTTTCTAACCTAATTTTTGACGATTCCATCTTCAGCCACTTACAGTAGCGGATGATGAGTCCCATACGTGATGCATTCCAACTTCAAGTCTGACTTTAACTAGCCTTCGATTCTTTGCATCAGTGAGTATATTTCCTTCTTGGCGTGTCCGTTCCAAAGTATTCTCTAGTCTGGGGTACTAAGATACTTCACTTCTTGCTTCCATTCTAGGTCTTCTCCATCGTAGCGATCTGGCTTCGAATGTCGGAGCTTTCTTCTTCCAGTGAAGGGTACCATTGTAGTTTTTGTTGAATTTATTTTCAAGCCCACTGGTAGGCACCACATCACGAAGATTTCAAGCTCTCCGCCTATGAGATCACAGCGGGTTCCTTGGTAATTTCCTTTTGCCATGATAAAAGTATCGTCGGCATTCCCGAAACATGTGACGCCATGTTCCATCAGTCGCTCCAAATCAAGGGTGATGTACCCTTCCCTGTGGATAGCCTTTAGTGGTGCTGATTTGAATGGTTTTGTCGCCCGCCTTCATTTTATCAATTTTTATGGCCAGCAGTTGGCTCATCTATATGGATGTAGTCCTGTGCACTTCTTTTCGCAATGATACTGTGTTTACTGCCTCGTGCGAGGTTTTTCCGAGTGCTCCTTCTAGAACTATGAAAGGGCAGATGGCATTTTTAGGCTCGAATGATTCCTGGATGTTTTTTTCGTGAATTCGAACAGTGCTATTCCTGTTGATCTCGTTCTGAATGCATGCTGACCGCCAGTATCTTGATTCTGATGAAGTCGTCTACTACCTTCACCAGTGTCTTCAATAGTAAGAACAGATGGGTCTTAACGATTTAGTATGAGTGAGATCTTTTTTCCCTGCTTTTGTAATGAAGGATACTCACGCCCTTCGCCAATTTTAAGGTATATGCCCTAATGCTCAACTGCTTCTAGTGAGTTTTGCCCCTTCGGTTCGAAAGAGTTGAGTTGAGTTGACGTCAACCTCTGGGAAGTACATATATATTTTGGTAATTTCCCAGTCTTCTTGCCTAGGTTTGTTTTGAAACGTGCTATCTGGAAAATGCGTCTTCGTAGAAGCCTGCTGCTTTTCATCCTCTGTTTAGTTGATATTCTAAGTTACTTTGGGCTTTGTTCTTTGCCTTTTACCATGATCTTACGCAGTCTGGGGTATGAAGATGATTGTGTCACATAAGTTCTCAAAACTCTTTTGCTTTGCCTTCCATTTTTCTTCATTGTAGTTTGTTATACTTCCGGGGTAGCGTTGCCAGTCTCCGATTTGCTTGAATTTGTTGAAAATTTGGCATACTGTGGAACTTAGTTCTGACAGGTACTCCTTCCACCAAAAATAAATAGCAGTGGTACTGTATTTATCTTCAACCTAGCAGCAGGATTCAAACGCGACATTATTGCTTCATTACCTCCTTCTATATTTTGTTTCAGTTCGAGGTTTTTTCCTCTGAACCTGATCTGCTTCGGATTGCATTCCAGAATAGTGCTGTATTCATTCCAATATGTGTTTCTAGGATTTATGGTGGAAATTGATTCTGTTTTCAGTTCCTCCACGTTGCATAGTAAAATTTTGTGGTTTGGGAGGGAGGGCTCGTCTGATACCGTTCAGTATTTGACCACATTACTAATATTTGGATTACCGAGTGTTATGTCCAATACTCTTTGTCTAGCCTTAGCTAATCACCTTTTTGATTCGTGTCTGTACTGTCCCAGGTGATGTTATGAGCGTTGGCATCACATCTAATCAGGAGGGGAGGTGTGTTCCCGTTGCACTATTTTGTTAGCCTATTTATTTCTTCTGGTGGTGATTGACCATTGCAAAGTAGCCTGCCCCTATGCGATACTCATGTTGACCAGGCTAGGTACTTAGTCCCTCATCGCGTATTCCGGACGACAAACAATGTTAGTACTATTTCTGTGTAAATGTAGGTTCATCACATCTAGTGTCCCAGATGACCTCACCTCCTTTAATTGGCAGATTTTCGGTTTTTCCTTGTGAATATGAAGTTTTTTCCAGGTGAGCTTTCCCAAACATTCTCGGGATGGTGGCTGCTGCACCTTCGTGTGGTGTACTGACCTTGTCATCTAGCGGCCTTCAATCCTTCTCGCTGTTTCCAGTATCATTGAGTTCGATCCCTCTGTTGATTCAGCGACGCTGGTTGCTGTTTTTTCCGGGGATGGTGTCTTGTTCACCTCACATTTCGTCAACTTTTTCTATTTGCCCTTTTCGTAGAACATATATGGGGATTTTCCCAAATCTAATGATGTGTCCCATCTTCTCAATAGCTTCGCTAGAATTATCATCGATGCCAATGTTGAGCAACTGCCTGATACTTCCCGCAGTTAAAAGCGCAGTTCGACGTATTGTGTGTCTACTAGAGTTGGCAATTTTTCTGTTATGAATTCCGCACTCCTAGGAATGAAATCAGTAATGTTGTGTACTTTTAGAATGTTTTTTCTCAGGCCCACCATCAGCTTTATGCCCTTCAAGGTGCTCACAGTGGGGGCATTTGCCCTCAGCCAATCTGCTCAACGTCTCCTCCGGATAATTCTGGAGAGAAAGGCCATTTCAATGGTTTTAAGTCTGCGTAACTGGAGACTTGTCCAATGTGTTTTGCAGGGGCGTTGCCACTTCCCACTTGAGTTCTCTCGATCACATACGTGAATATTATGAAAATTCATCATTGCATCCAGGGAAAACATGCGTCATCAGCGAATAAAACTTGGGATAAAAACATTCAATTCCCTACGTACTTATATTTCGTAACTGAGTGAATGAAGCTACTTCCTTTAAACAATCCCTCAGGGGGAAGAGCTTGCAAACTCTAAAGGAGAATTGGACGGAGTCTCGAAATTTTCCATATCAATATATGGGTCATATACAACTGTCGCAGTTTCTCGTATGGTACTTCCAGGAATTTCTTCGAATTCAACAACTTCCTCTATCTGATCTGCCTAAGTCTTCCAATAAGGATAGTAGACTTCTTGAAATTACCTATTTCACAAAGCGAAAGAAAATTTGGTTAAAAAGAATTATCATTATATATAATAATTTATTGTTACATTCGTCAGATGGCACGAGAGTTACCATGAGCCAATTCATTCATGAAGTGCATGTTTTCCATTTTGCTATAGAGCAACTACAAATAGGGCACCTCGTTAAAAAGTTTTGACATCTGTCTTGTTTGATATCTACATAGATGAATTAATTTCAAGGTCGTTTTCAATATTTCCATGGGAACAAATCGTATTTGTTTTACAGAATGAATCATTGAGTTATTTCATAGAAAAAGACAAGCTATCCTCGTTTATTTATGGTAGACTTTTCGAACATTTGTTTCTCAAGGGACGGGGTAATTTGTCTATGGATCTGAAAAACTTTTTGGTGTAGCCAGGAAAGAAATGTCTGAATAAAATGTCCAGAGTTGGAAATGTTGTTTCATTAGCACTATTCAAAAAATTCAAAAAGAATCATAAACAAATCAATTTCTCATCATTCTACATTTCGTGAAACAAGACATTTATATGCTTTTATGAATATTTTTATAAAATAATTCAAGGAATTACCGCTCGGAGTTTGTTCTCCAACACAAGTGAGATCTTGTATGAAAGGCATCATAAAATTATCACGGAGATATATCACTGAAGTTTAAACTGATATGGTTAACATGATGACGTCCTTAATAATACAGGGTGTTATGTAATAAGTGTCCGATATTTTACAGGACGATTCCTCAGTTATTTATAAGGTGAAAAGTTCATATAAGCACACAATAAATGTTCGAAATGTCCACCTCCTGCCTGCATGCTCGCATCCAATCTTCTCATTGATTCGCGCACTCTTTGGAAAATTCCTGGAGTATTTTGAGTCGTTCTACAAGAGTAAATTATTCAATCACTTAGTTCCTCTTCATTTTTTATAGGTGTCTGATAAATTGAGGATTCAAGATGTCCCCACAGGAAAAAATCCAAACTGTTGAGATCTGGTGACCTAGAGGGCCATGGTTGAGGCCCTCCACGACCTATCCAATGGTTGCCGAAAGTTTGATCTAAAAATTCCCGCGCTAGGATGCTCAAATGTGCCGGGGCACAGTCATGCATAAACCACATTTCATTTCGTAGTCTAAGCGGCACATCTTCCAGTAAAATAGGCGAATATGCTTCGAAAAAATGACGATATCTCTATCCGTTCAATCTTTCCGGAATGAAGAATGTACCCATAAAATAATCTCCAAGGATTCCTGCCCACACGTTAAGAGAGAACTGTTCTTGGAAATGTGATGAGGGTTTTCCTCTGACCACAAACGATTGTTGTGAAAATTGCGTATAGCATGAGAAATTTGCTTCGTCGGTGAACAGAATTTGATTTTTAAATAAAGGATTTTGAATAAGGCATTGGAGAAACCAACGACATAATTTGATACGTAACGGAAAGTCACGAGGGAGTAGTGCCTGAACTCTTTGAATATGGTAGGGATATAACAAATCATCAATTGAAATTTTCCATACCAGAACATGGGAAATGTTAAACGTCAACGCTATTTCTCTGGAGCTTGTTTTCGGGTCTTCTCCTACCAGATTAAGAACTGTTTCCTCGGTTTCTGGGGTTCTCACCGTCCGCTGTGCACCCTACAGATGACTATTTTTCTCAAAACTTCATGTTTCCCTCAACCGAGCGTGAAGTAGGAGTTGTGCCTTTCGGATAACGCTCCTGATACGAACGTCTAGCCTCATATGCATTTCCGTTAGCAAGTCCGTATGTAAAATGTATGTCAGCATACTCTGATTTGATAAAGTTTACCTTTTTTTAACAAATAATCACAATATAATAAATACAATTATTCAACTATCCGTCAAGATATTATTTTTGACATGACAGCACAAAACAAAACTGCGGAATAAACTTACTGCCTACTTGATGATTTTCAAAGAATTCGCGAATCAATGAGAAGATTGGATGCATCGACTAATTTAAATAAAAATATCTCCAAAACGGCTGCTTGTAACAACTTTTGAAAACCATACCTTTTTCACGTAAAAATGATGAGGTATCGATGTTTCTTCTAGAAAATGTGATACATACATGCACGACAAAGTTGTGAATCCCCAAGAGAGACAAAGACCTGTAGGCGGCGCCCCTTACAATTAAGGACCAAACTAAGATCAAAGAATTTATCATATTAAAAAATCCCCAAATACCAATTATCGTCCAAATATCGACATTATTTTAAAAATTATTTACGAAAAACCAAAATAAAAATAAATTTTCAACACCTTGTATATCAAACATGAAGGCCGCGGACCCATGCTTATATGAACTCTTCACCTTATAAATAACTGAGGAACCGTCCTGTAAAATATTGGACACTCATAACATAACAACCTGTATATACCGTTTTGTGAATTCATTAATGAACTTCGATTCTTAGTGTTATTTTCTGTCCTATTGAAATGAAGAGACATTTTCGTTAGAAATAATTTCACTCTCCTGGAAATCTAGGATACTTTCAATTGTTTGAGATATTTTTGATTAAAATATGTATAAGATTCGCAAATATTTCCCATTTTCCCATCGATGTAGAAAACAATAGTTTCTTTAACTGAGATTTGACTCTGAAAAGTCTATCAATAGCCTTTGACAAATATAATTTAGTATCATAGTGTAGACACATTTTTCGCGTTAATGGAGAGGAAAGCTTAGTTTGGATCATTTGTGTGAAATTACTGTCGCAATGGCTTCGTTTTCCATTCGAGAATATCACGATATGCTCACTTATTGTGGCGGTAATGCAGCAGTAACAGCCAAATACCCAAAATTTCGTTGCTGTGTCTCAAAGGATGTTAGAAAATGGTAGGGTAGTACCAAAAAAGTCGAGTGAAAGAACACGTGGTGATTGTATACTCGACGCAGGTGAAAATATTTTGGATATCGTTGCATGTTTCAAATAACACGCTCTATAGAGTTCAACCACCCTCGCAAATTTGAAAAATCTGATTGAAAATTTAAGAAGTGATATCACTCTTGCCGATAGGCTGCTCAGTTTGATTCAGTAAGGTTGTGAGTAAGGATCAACTTATGACTTTTAATAGTTATTTCAGATTGAGCCACTTAAAAAAAATATTCATAAGTTAATTTGACTTGTTCTATTGTTGAGCGCCAGGCTTGCAAAAGACAAAATCCAAAAAATTAAAGGAAATATAGTAATAAATTATTACTTACCTTGTATGGAAATGCAGAATGAATATATGGGAAATCAACTAAACAATTTTTTTATGCTGTAAAAGGCCTTGGGTTGGGTGATACCTGGGAAGTGACCGCTTTGTCTGTGTGAGCTGCCATATCTTGATTTCTGACTTACTCTTGGGTATGACGTACCTCTGCTCTCAGTTATACGGCTTCTCACATGCGAAGAAGATGAAAGGAATCAGAAATAATTATTACAATTTTGGGGGACGAAGAATATACCTTGAACCTCAAGGTTATGTTCAAAATTTTTATATAATTAACAATGAATGTTTTAAAGGAAAACTCTGGTAATTAATGTCAAAACAGTCAATGCCAACGAGTGGGAAGGGTAGAATGCATTTTTGAAAGCAGAAATTGTTTTCTTTTTATATTTTGAAAGAATATAAAAAGAAATAAAAACTAAATCGTAATTTTGATTGAATCATCGAAGTGGAAATCGATAAATTTATATATATATATATATATATATATATATATATATGCGTCAGGCTTGCTCCAATAAAGTGCATTGGAAAATTCAAATTATAATTATGCAAAAACTAATGATCCGACAGCGCTAAAATTTTTCACACATAAAGTACATATCAATCACTACTCTGCGCTACAACTTGGAGAATGATGGTGTTATTAATTTTTCAAAATGCAGATTTTTTCGGTTTTCTCCCTTTTTTCTCCGTTACTGATAATACGATCGAGTCGTGCTAGAACTATTTTTTTTTAATTTTGATTCTTCACAATTTGTCCATTGAGAGCATCGAGATTGGTTCACTAGTTTTCATGTTAAAAGCGAACAACGAAAACATACGATTTGTAGCTCTCAAACGTTTATAAAAATTAAGCAATTGCAGTTGGGAGTAGGAGACCTAACATGATACAACTACGGATCGTGTTTTTTTCGGTTTTCTGGTAATGGACAACCTGCGCAAGTTATGAGTCTAGTGCTCTACCCTCACTACTCAGCCGCTTCCACTGGCTTGCCCGTTTTCGGACATGTTTGCAAGTATTTTTCATCCATTTCGCAGCATTTTAACGCAACATGAGAATAGATGTTTTGTAGTACTATACTTCTACTTTGAAAAATTGAAATCGAACAATCTATAATTATGCAAAAACTAATGATCCGACAGCGCTTGAATTCTTCACACATAAAGTACATATCAATCACTACTATGTCGCAAAGACTCTGCGCTACAACTTGAACAATGATGGTGTTATGAATTTTTGAACACGCAGATTTTTTCGGTTGTCTCCCTTTTTTCTCCGTCACTGATAATACGATCGAGTCGTGCTAGGACTATTTTTTTTATTTTAATTTTCTAGAATTTGTCCAATTGGGGCATCGAGATTGGTTCAATAGTTTCCATGTTACAAGCGATAAACGAAAAAACACGATTTGTTGCTCTTAAATGTATATAACAAATTAAGCAATTGCAGTTGGGAGTAGGAAACCTAACATGATATAACTAACTACGTATCGTTTAGTTTTCGTTTTTCTGGTATTGGCCAACCTTTACAAGCGCGCTGCGCGCAAGTTATGAGTCTAGTGCTCTACCCTCACTACTCAGCCGCTTCCACTGGCTTACCCGTTTTCGGACATGTTTGCAAGTATTTTTCATCCAATTCGCAGCTTTTTAACGCAAAATGAGGATAGATGTTTTGTAGTACCTACTATACTTCTACTTTGAAAAATTGAAATCGGACAATCTATAACGGTTCCAGGCTTATAAAGTGCATTGAAAAATTCAAATTGCAATCATGGAAAAACTAATTTTCCGACAGTACATATCAATCACTACTTTGTCGCAAAGACTCTGCGCTACAACTTGGAAAATGGTGGTGTTATGAGTTTCAAAAACGCCGATTTTTTCTGTTGTCTCTCTTTTTTCTCCGTAACTGATAAAACGATCGAGTCGTGCTAGGACTATAATTTTTTTTAATTCCGATTCTCTACAATTTGTTCATTGAGAGCATCGAGATTGCTTCAATAGTTTTCATGTTACAAGCGAAAAAGGAAAAAAACACGGTTTTTTGCTCTTAAATGTTCATAACAAATTAAGCAATTGCAGTTGGGAGTAGAAAACTCAACATGATATAACAACGGATCGGTTTTTTTTTCGGTTTTCTGGTAGCCAACCTTTACAAGGGCGATGGGCACAAGTTATGAATCAAGTGCTCTACCCTCGCTACTCAGCTGCTTTCACTGGCTTGCCCCATTTTCGGTCATGTTTGCAAGTATTTTTCACCCATTTCGCAGAATTTCAACGCAAAATGAGAATAAATATTTTGTAGTACTATACTTCTACTTGCATTATGCGTTTGAAAAATTCAAATCCGACAATCTATGACGCTTCCAGGATTGCTCCAATAAAATGCATAACAAAATTCAAATTACAATTATGCGAAAACTAATTATCCGACATCGCTTGAATTTTTCATACATAAAGTACATATCAATCACTACTATGTCGCAGAGACTCTGCGGTACAACTTGAAAAATGGTGGTGATATGAATTTTTCAAAACGTTGATCTTTTCGGTTGTCTCCCTTTTTTCTCCGTTACTGATAATACGATCGAGTCGTGCTAGGACTATTTTATTTTCAAAATTTTTATTCTCTACGATTTGTCCATTGGGAGCATCGAGATTGCGCTGCATTTTTTTACACATAAAGTACATATCAATCACACTACGAAGAGCATGCGCTGGAACTTGAAAGAAGGTGGTATTATGTTTACTAATGATACGATCGTGCTAGCAATTTTTTTTTGCATTTTGATTTTCTATAATTCGTCCATTGAGGGCATCAAGATTGCTTCCTTAGATTTCAGATTGAAAACAAAGGAGGAAAGTTTTTTTTTTCCTAAATGTTTATAACGAATTAAGCAATGATAGTTGCGAGTAGGAAACATAATAGGATATAACTACGGATCGTCTTTCGTATAATGGCACAGTCGGTTTCCCGGTACTATTTTTGTAACGAAAAAATCTCTTAGATTGGCCTATTTCTGTTGGAGCCAAATGCAACAATGTCCAAATGTTTTCTCCTTAATCGAGTATATTATCACTACGTGTTCTTCTACTCATCTTTTTTGGTACCACACTACCATTTGTTCCTTTGAGGCACAGCCACGAAACTTTGGGTATTTTGCTGTTGTCTTTCTGGATACCACCCCTAATAAAACATAATACGATTTGCGCTTTGATAGAAAATGCCGACGCCGATGAAGTATATTCTGTAGTGGTTTACGGTAATTTATGCTATTAGCAGTCAGCGAATTTATCGACTGGTTTACACGCAGAAATAGTTTTCATTCAATTTGTTCTACTGT
Source organism: Gonioctena quinquepunctata (assembly GCA_018342105.1). NCBI lineage: Eukaryota > Metazoa > Arthropoda > Insecta > Coleoptera > Chrysomelidae > Gonioctena > Gonioctena quinquepunctata. The sequence goes on along the minus strand of JAFIRS010001171.1, from coordinate 170,137 downwards.
ATACTTTATACGGGAAATCATATTTATTTCTCTTTTCGGATTTCTTCAAAATTCAACATTATAATATGTATGATTTTGAACGATCCCTATATTTTGAGTCGAAGATGACTTTATTCAACTCAGAATGGATATACCTACTATAACATAAAATCTTACTGCTGCATCACCGTCTAATAAGTATTTAGCATATCGTGATATCCTCGAATGGAAAACAGAAATTTTTCACAAATGATCCAACCAAAGATTTCCTCTCAATTAACGCACCAAAAACCGGAAAAATTTGGCGACACAAAATTAAATGCGTGAACTGCTATTGATAGACTTCTTGAATTCCAAAGGTGAGGCATCTCTTTCAACAGGATATAGAATTCTTCAAAATAGATCAATTTACGAAAAATCACCCATATAAAAGTCATACAGTTGCTCGTATTTTGTATTTTCTGTACTCGTTTTTATTTTAAATGTGACGTACGTAAAATATAATGAACTTTCAACGTTTCAAAATAATTTAAACTTACCAATTTTATATTTTTATATGCCATGATATTAGTCCCTATTTTTGGCTGATGATGGAACTTCATAGATCCGAAACATGTACCATCCCTTTTGAGAGGGAAATAAACATTGTTGAGTATGACTAAGAGTTTCCCTGGAACATATTAATTATTTATATAATTTAACTATGAATTATTAATTTTAAAATTAATGACGTTCTGATCTGAGATGAAGATTATTATATATATATATATATATATATATATATATATATATATATATATATATATATATATATATATATATGCTGCACAAAACTATGGATGTGACACCTATAATTTGTGGGGTGAAGCTTAGACCTGATGAAGTGGAATTCAATGACACGAAATTCGTGAACATTGATAGGTCACCAACAGATGTCAGTATAGGCCAATCCACGACACCAAAAGTCGTACTCCTAGTGCGTTCAGAGTAACGCAAAACAAATAATGGAAGAAAGAGATATTTGACTGCAGCTGTTCCATGGTTTCCCAATCATCAGGACGGCTTGTGGTCATTCTCGAATCGAACCAAATCTCTCAGAGTGATAATACCTACTGGCAAGGATAAAAATGTGAAATGCACAAAATTATAGATGTGACACCTATAATTTGTGGGGTGAAGCTCAGACCTAATGAAGTGGAATTCAATGACACGAAATTTCGTGCAATATTGATAGGTCACCAACAGATGTCAGTATAGGCCAATCCACGACACCAAAAGTCGTACTCCCAGTGCTTTCAGAGTAACGCAAAACAAATAACGAAAGAAACGAACGAATCAAATAAACTCAATAATCGAACAATACGTATTCAAAAAGGAAAAATTAATGACACCAAACTGTTATAATGTTTACTTTCAACACTCATTTGTTTTTTTCCATGGGTATTCGCGATTATTTTAGAAGGATTTCATGTTTGTCGATTAATTTGTACAGTTTTTCAATGAACTTTTAGAATAAAAATTTTGCATTTTGAATTGGAAATTTTAAAGTTTTGTTTATCGTTGCAACAAACATGAAGATTGTCCTACCCTAAAAAATTAAAAATCCAAGTTAATTTCACATATATGCTTGAACTTGAATAGAGTTATGCAAAATTGATTCAATTTTAAATAATTCATAAAACTGTTCAGGGTGGATATAAAAAAAAATTATTAATGTTTAACAAAAAAATCTTGGTAGGTTATTTAGGCATAACTTTCAATTCTGAACAACTTTTGTCGTTAACATTTTTTAATTTTATTTAAATATGGGTATTTACTCTTGTACAGTATATATATATATATATATATATAAAATGTAATGGACATGGCCCAAAAAAAAGGTATATATATATACATATATATCCAAAAGAAGGAGTTTGTTTCATCCCCAAGAAAGCCACCATCCGCCTGCAGCTGTTCCAAAATTTTCCGAATCATCAGGACGGCTTGTGGTCTTTCTCGAACCTGAACCAAATCTCTCAGAGAATTATGCCTTCCGGCAAAGGACAAAGATGTTGAATGCAAAAATTATAGTGAAGCTCAGGCCTAGTGAAGTGGAGTTCAATGGCAGGAAATTCCGTGCAACATTGATAGGACACCAACTGCTGTCAGTGTAGGCCAATCCACGACACCAAAAGTAAAGCGCAAACAAATAACAAAAGAAAGATAGATTTGTTTTCCAATAATCAGGACGGCTTGTGGTCTTTCTCGAACTGGAACCAAACCTCTCAGAGAACTGTGCCTTTCGGCATAGGACAGATATGTGAAATGCAAAAATTATAGATGTGACAGCTATACTTTGCGGAGTGAAGGTCAGGCCTAGTGAAGTGGAGTTCAATGGCAGGAAAGTCCGTGCAATATTGATAGGTCACCAACAGCTGTCAGTATAAGCCAATTCACGACACCAAAAGTCAAGCTTCTAGTGCGTTAGTTACGCAAACAAATAACAAAAGAAAGAGAGATTTGTTTTATGTCCAAGTAAGCCACCATCCGCCTACTGCTGTTCCATGGTTTCCGAATCATCAGGACGTGGATTGGTCTATACTGACAGCTGTTGGTGACCTATCAATGTTGCACGATATTTCCTGCCATTGAACCCCATTTCGCTAGGCCTGAGCTCCTCTCCGCAAATTATAGATGTCATACCTATAATTTTTGCATTTCACATCTTTGTCCTTTTCCAGAAGGCACAATCCTCTGAGAGGTTGGGTTCAGGTTCAAGAGAGACCAAAAGCCGCCCTGATGATTGGGAAACCATGAAACAGCTGTAGGCGGATGGTGGCTTTCTTGGACATGGAACAAATCTATCATTTTTTTATCATTTGTTTGCATTACTCGGAACGCACTAGAAGCTTGACTTTTGGTGTCGGTGATTGGCCTACACTGACAGCTGTTGGTGACCTATCAATGTTGCACTCAACTTCACTAGGCCTGAGCTTCACTCCGCAAATTTTAGATGACACATCTATAATTTTTGCATTTCATATATATATATATATATATATATATATATATATATATATATGGGATTTGACGAAATTTTAACACATGACAATAGGACATATTTCTCAACTGAGTGAAATAAAATTTGGCTATCCATGAATATCCTGATGATGAAGTTCAAAAATGGGCAAAGCCAATTGAGTAGTCTCAAAATGGCGACTGTTGAAAAATAATCTCAATCTTCAATTATTATAGCAATATTGGACAACTATAGGTCGTTTGATATATAGCTTCATAAGCTGCACAACTTTAATTCGAAATGTTTTTAAACAAACAGAAATTCGCTAATAATAAATTTTCAATATTTTCATATTTTGTGTTTGCCCTGTATGATCGTTTTATTTGAGGTTCTTTCATTCGTGTCAATCAGTTTTTTATTAGTTGAGAACGACATGAATTTATCTCGAATAATAGTTATTATTTGTCAAAGTGATATTTAGATCGAAACCCAATAAAGTATTGTATATGCCCTTGTGTGGTTTTGTTCAATAGCTGAGTGATCTTTTGTGTTTTCAGAAGTGTTTTCAATCTGAATATAATTGTTCTGGTATCTCAATGGAATTCTATAGTTGAATAAAACCCAAAGGAACCCAGTTTTGTTATACATAATTCTTTTGATTCGAGTCATATCACATAGAAACATTAAAGAGCGTTTGGAGAGTTTCAACTCCTTCTCCAACTTTTTATCGTAGAATTCAAGATTCATACAAACAATAAAAACAATGTTTTTGTTTTCCAATGAAAGTATGTCACATTTTTTTGGCACATGATTCGTTAGCATGATCAATGGGATGGCAATTTCCGAATCAATAAATAAATTCTAAAATCTACCTTTCCGACTGGCTGTTTTTTTTGGTATGTGAAAGTTATTTCTTCAAACAACAACATTAACGATACAACAAATAATAATGAAATCTTTTCTTTCAATAATTACCATATTATTTGTGGAAGTAAATATGTGTCGCGATGACTACAATAAATTATGATAAGACAGTAATAGTTTCATTCTAACCATATACTATCGAAGAAGGCTACGCACACGATATGAAGTGAATAATTTTCATAATACACTTGTTTCGGCAGTACAACGAGTACATAGGCAGTGATGTACAGAGTGGTAGAATACGCGTGTGAAATGAAGTTATCCACGTCCCTTTATGGCCTGAACACAAAGCCGAGATTCCATAGATAAAAGGAGAATTATTGTTTATATTGAACTATAGTTATTATGACTTCTGCAAGGAGAAGTGGATATTTCGTAACATTATTCAGTTGCTGTGGCGGTATGAAGACAAAATAAATCCAAATATTGTATTGATCTTTACACTCTAAGAATTGACGCTCGTGGATGAATTTCGCCAATCTCCTTACAAAGCTTATATCATAACAATACACTCTATATTCCAGAAGAATCCATGGTATTTTAGTATTCTATTGAAACCTCAAAAAATTATAAAGATAACGGAGAAAATAAAGAACTTACAAACTTTTGAAATGCTTTATTTCACAATAATAATTATTTTACTGTACAAACATTTTGAAATCATGAAAATAATACTTTAGCACGAACTGACCGAAACGATAAATTCAAAGTATTAAACTCTTTCTAGAATGATCTTGGAGATTCCAGGGATAACATCAAATGGAAAAATGCTTCAACATCAAGGTTTGTATGGTAGTGTGGTAGTATTTGTCATCTTCAGATTCAACAGTGTTGGTATCCTCTTGGGCAATCATAGATGCTGCTACAGTTATCTCACCATAGATATCCTAGAAGTAAAAAATATCTCTGTTATATGATTATCATTAGTAGAATTACATTTTCAACTTCAGCTCGATGTTCTACACTTACTTTTCTGCAATTTTTCAGCGGTTTCATCACCATAGCCAAATAATAATTCATACCTCAGGATGTTCGACATCTAACTTCTCCAGGTTTTGCTATAAAAAAAATTGTGTCATTATTTGACTATTTGTGAAACAACTAACCGATAAAATAATGTTTGCTACAAACTCGAGCATATTTGAGTTTGGTTCTGGTTAAATAATGTCTATTGATTGAATTGATCCATTTCTGTGGCGGTATTATAGATAATGCGTTAAAATTCAATTCATATCTGTAATGTAATTCACCACGAATTATAAAAAACTTAGATTGTTGTGTAGGTCAATAACTTGTTGAGTTTTTATCTTACTACATCAGTCATCTTGAATGTATTTTGACAGCATCTCCGAGTACTCTATTACTGTTCCCGAACAAATATTCCAGTCTCAGCACGTCTAGTGGTATATACCAGGACCATAGTAGGACCAATTTCATTTTATATAGGTGATTTTTGATAAAATGATCTATTTTTTCGAATTACATTCTGTTGAAAAAGATGACTCACCTTTGAGAACTCCCTGTAAATATACATATATATATATATATATATATATATATATATATATATATATATATAGAGTGCGGCTTTTTATAGTCCTCCCCCTTGCAACTTTGAACGGTTCGACATAGAACAATGAAACAAAAACCGTTTTGAATGATATCACGGATACCACTTTTTGAAATTAAAGACATTATGATTGCTCGATAGATGACGCGGGGGGCACATCAACTTGAAAATTTCAATAAGCATGGGGGGTCAAGTGGCACATCGTTGAACATAATTCAATTCTCTTTTCAACAATCCAATTTTTTTTTAATTTCATTTGAACGTTTCTTCACAATATTCATTCGAAATGTCAAGTATAAGTGCGGATCCGAATGGTACCCTTACCTCGATAACTTTTGAACGGTTTGATGTGAAACAATAAGACATGAAATATATTGGTACTACCGGTCCAACTTTTTGAGAGAAGATACATTACAATTACTCGACAGAGGGCGCTGGGGGATAAAGGTCGGGTTGGAATTTTTCTTGGTTTCTATGGTTGATCTACGGAATCATAATGGCGAGTGCAGCTTTTTATAATCCCTTCCTCACTTTTAACTTTTGAACGGTTCGACATAGAACAACGGGACCAAAACTATTTTGAATGATATCATCGACACTACTCTTTGGATAGATACCTGGCGCGGTGGGGACATCAACTTAAGAATTCAAAATAGCATAAGGGGCCAAGTGGCACATCATTAAAAAAATAATTCAATTCTCTTTTCAACCATCTATTTTGTTTTGAAATTTTGTCAATTCTTTTTTTTTTCACAATATGATTTTGAATTTTGTTATACTTGACATTTCAAATGCATATTGTGAAAAAACGTATTGACGAATTTCAAAAAAACTAGATAGTTGAAAAGATGATTGAGTTGTCTTCTCAACGATGTGCCATTTGACTCCCCTCCTATTTGAAATTTTTTAGTTGATGTGACCTCCGCGCCATCTATCGAGCAATCACAATGTCTTTCATTTCAAAAAGTAGTATCGGTAATATCATTCAAAATTGTTTCTTTCCCATTGTTCTACGTTGAACCGTTCAAAAGTTAAAGGATGCCTCCACCCTATATATACACTGTGTGCGTAAAGTATGGAACAAATTCATTTTTAGCTAAACAGGTCATTTTAAGGAATTATCCTGAAATACGTCGATTTTTTATGTTAATTTACCGTATTTCAAAATAATAATATAATATACAGGGTGAATTACGTTCTAGTAATGACGTCACCGTCATTTTTTTTTAAATGGAACACCCCCATTTTGTCTCAATTTTTGGATTACTCTAGCTGAGCTGATTTCAAAAATGTATCACATGTTGATTCCAATTGGTACAGGGTGGACAAAAATACAATAGTTTTGTGTGTGCTCATAAAGTAACGCGTAACATTCTTTATTAGGTAAATTAACAATATTATCAAAAATACTTATTGTCTAGCGGCAATTGGTTTAAATGTAACACCCCGTAGTTTGCTACATGTTTAGAGTAATAAAAATGAGCTGTTTCCAAACATGTTTGGTACTTGTGGTCTAGCAGACAGAATATGACAAAAAATATTTCTTATCTATTTATAAAAAACATAGTCGTCTACTTTTTTGGGAAATGTCATTATTTGTTTAGTAATTTATTGATGTTCAGTGACAGTTAAGTACTACAATATTTTTGGTATTCGTGAATATTCGAATGATTGCTTAGATTTAATTGGAAGTAGAAATGGAGTTAAGTGTAAAACAAAGAATTGAAATACTTATGATGATTGGGTATGGAGACAGATCGCGACCTCAGATGGAAGTGTGCAATTTGTTTAATGATAAATATCCAGAAACGCGTTCAACAGTCAGTAAGATTGAAACGAAATTTCGAGAAATTGGTAATGTTGAAAATGTACGCAAATCAGGTCGTCCCCCTGCAAATGCTGATACAGCATTAGATGTTTTACTGAGTTTTGAAGAAGATGCGCACACTTCTGTTCGTAAAGTTAGTCGCTATATCGGTGTTAGCAAAACAACGGTACACAAACTATTGAAGCTTGAAAAATGACATCCTTATAAAATCAAACTTGTGTAAGAATTAAACGAAGATGATCCCGATAGAAGACTCCAATTTTGCGAAGAAATGATGGATAAATGTCACCGAGACCCTCTCTTGATACAAAACATTATTTTTTCTGATGAGTCCACTTTCATGTTAAATGGTGAGGTTAACCGTCAGAATTGTAGATACTGGGCAAAAGAAAACCCCCACTGGATGCGTGACATCATACACAATACCCTCAAAAGGTAAATGTATGGGCTGGAATTGTACGAAATCGAATCATCGGACCCTACTTTTTCGAAGGTCATTTAAACGGGGCAACGTACCTTGAGTTTTTAAGGGGGTATCTCGTACCTACTTAACGTAATTTGTTTCCCAGCAGACGTAATCCTGGAGGTTTTGATGAAAGTTTATGGTTTCAACAGGATGGTGCACCTCCACATTATGCTGTAGATGTTAGAAGGTACCTAGATGAAATTTTTCCGAACAGGTGGATTGGTAGATGTGGATTGGTAGATGTGGACCCACTGAATGGCCAGCGAGGTCCCAGATTTAAATCCTTTGGATTATTTTCTGTGGGGCCATCTGAAGAATGTTATTTATAAAACGAAACCAGCAAATATTGCAGATGTACAAGAGAAAATTCGAACAGAAATAAACAATATTACGCAAGAAACCATACACAAGGTTCAACAAGAATTTGTACACCGTTTGGGTTACTGTCAAATACAGCAAGGGCTGCAGTTCGAACATTTATAAAGTCATGTATTCCAGCATATTCTGTCCGCTAGACAATAAGTATTTTTGATAATATTGTTAATTTACCTAATGAAGAATGTTACGCGTTACTTTATGAGCACACACAAAACTATTGTATTTTTGTCCACCCTGTACCAATTGGAATCAACATGTGATACATTTTTGGAATCAGCTCAGCTAGAGTAATCCGAAAATTGAGACAAAATGGGGGTGTTCCATTTAAAAAAAAATGACGGTGACGTCATTACTAGAACGTAATTCACCCTGTATATTATATTATTATTTTGAAATACGGTAAATTAACATCAAAAATCGACGTGTTTCAGGATTATTTCTTAAAATGACCTGTTTAGCTAAAAATGAATTTGTTCCATACTTTCAGGGACACAGTGTATATGTATATATATATATATATTTATATATATATATATATATATATATATATATAGAAGAAAGGTAGTCTCGTGACTGGAATAGTCGAGAATAACTATGAATTTGAAATAAACTTAGTAGAAAAGATATTCCTTGAGGTTGCAGTCAAATTTAATGGCCAGTGAAAAAAGAAAAACTCTTTATTATTTTGTCAAGCTTTCGAAAATGTTTATTTTCATTATCAAGACAGCTCTGAAAAAAGGAAAACACAATTGTGAAATGCGATTCTAAACAAATTTAAAGAACTAACTAAGGTGAGGTTAAGTGAAGACAGCGATCTAATCACCATTGTGTGATTGAAGAACTTTTCAAAATCATATCACTATGAAACACTCCTAGTAATATATATATATAAGAATTGAACAATTGTGAAAGCACATATTATTTAGGAACATAATTTAAACAATTTAAAATTTGACAGGGCAATTACCACATGGTTAAAGCATGACTGAAAATGGAAATGGTGGATGACAGGAAATGCAAGACAGAAAGTGTCAAGTGTCATATGTCAAAGTCAAACTGTCATGGAAGAAACATGTGTTTTGTCCACAAAACAAAAGGAATAGTACCAATCTATATGACAGAAATTGATAAATGAGAGAAAAAATCAAGAAATACTAAGCAGTTTTTTTCTTTCAAAACTTCAGTTAGAATCAAGTTTCAACAAGTAATTGTAAATAACACTTAGGTTGGAAATATCAGATCGTTTATTCATGCTATTAGGTTCATTTTTTATGTAAACCATTTCAAGGAAATTCCTTTTGTGGTAGTTATTCTCTACTGCCAAAATAGAAGGGTTGTTGAAATTACTAAAATGATTAGAGTTAATAGCTAGTTCTGCTAATGCCAACCGTTTTTTTTTATTTTACAATCACTCTTATGAGATGCTATGCGGCCTGTTGAATTCCTACTGGTCTGACCGATATAAATTTTATCACAGTTAAGGCAAGGAATATTATAAATGACTTTTGATTTTTCATAGATCATTAAAGGGGCTTCAGTTCTAGTGTAAAGACTAGCAATAGTTTTGATATTTTTGTTGGCAATGCGTAGTTCATCTAATTTGAACACGTTAGTCAGTTTAGAAGTTAGTTCTCTTACATACGGTAATGTTTTATATATAAATGATTCTACTGGTTGAGGTTGAACAATTGAGTTTATAATTGGAGAATTTAATGTTACAGGTTCAACATTTATATTTGCATTTCCAGGTTCAATAATAGTAACGCTAGGTTGACGATCAGTACTGAATAGTAATTTATTAATAAATTTAATTGGATATGAATTTTCTTTTAAAATAGTTTTTAATTCATTTAAACATTCCTTTTGAAATGTTGGATGTGATAAACACACTACTCTGCTTTTCATACCTTTAACCAGATTTGTTTTCATGTTTGGAGCATGATAGGAATGGAAACTTATGAATCTGTTGGAACATATTGGTTTCCTATACCATTTTGTGCGAAGAACATTGTGGAACCCTCTACATACTCTCATATCTAAATAAGGGATGATTTGGTTGACTTCTACCTCAGAGGTAAATTGTAGATTGATATCATAGCTGTTAAAGTAGAATAACGCTTCATCTACTTTGTCATAAGGTACAGAGAGGATCAAATCATCCACATATCTTTTAACAAACGGAATGTTGAAAGGAATAAGGGTTAAAACATCTTCCGCTAGATCATCTAACACATAGTTAACTAATATTGGGGAAATAGTGGAACCCATGAGGGTACCAAAAATTTGTTTGCAATAAGTATCATTAAAATTTAAAAAATTAGACTCAAAAATGAATTCAAGTATGTCAATGAAAGCACTCCACGTTAAATCACAATGGTTTTTTATATTGTTCCATTTGTTGGATAAACTGGCTCTAATAACTTCAAACGGGAGGTTTGTAAAAAGAGAGACATCAACACTGACTATGATGTAATTTTCGGGAAGTACGTAATTATTGATGAATATGCTGAAATCAAAAGAATCTTTTATACAGTATTCATTGTCTATGTCATAAGCATTAGTTAGAATTGATGTTAAAAATTTTGCTAAGTGACTGTTAGGAGCATTAACTGAGGATACAATAGGTCTCATAGCTAGAGTGGGTTTATGTTTTTTAGGTAAAGCATATAATCTGGGGGCTATGGAATTATAAATATTCAAGTTTTTAGCTGTGGTTGAATCAATAAGTTCTTTCTTTAATAGATCACGTGGAGTGCTTTCATTGACATACTTGAATTCATTTTTGAGTCTAATGTTTTAAATTTTAATGATACTTATTACAAACAAATTTTTGGTACCCCCCCGGGTTCCACTATTTCCCCAATATTAGTTAACTATGTGTTGGATGATCTAGTGGAAGATGTTTTAACCCTTATTCCTTTCAACATTCTGTTTGTTAGAAGATATGTGGATGATTTGATCCTCTCTGTACCTTATGACAAAGTAGATGAAGCGTTATTCTACTTTAACAGCTATGATATCAATCTACAATTTACCTCTGAGGTAGAAGTCAACCGAAGCTTCCCTTATTTAGATATGAGAGTATGTGGAGGGTTGGACAATGTTCTTCGCACAAAATGGTATAGGAAACCAATAAGTTCTAACAGATTCATAAGTTTCCATTCCTATCATGCTCCAAACATGAAAACAAATCTGGTTAAAGGTATGAAAAACAGAGTAGTGTGTTTATTGTTAGAAGTTATTATACATATCATATAATTATATAACCCTGTATTCATCAATATTGTTTAAGTTACTCATGTCATGTTAATGTCAAGTTATTATATTCCGTTATTACCTACATTATATTTCCAACTAAACGTGGCCTTGTCTCTACCTTCCTGCGCATAATAATAACAGGTTATGGGCCCAGAAATGTGGTAAAAGTATTTGTGATATTAGCTGATACCAAATTTTCCAAAAACTCCGAAATATTGTCAAGGTAGATTCCTGTGGTGTGGTGAATTGATATAAGTTTTACATCTTTTCGTATTGGAAAATGAGTCAAACTGAGAGTACTCCGACTACTTCGAACACTGTAACAAATAATCAAACATCCATCATATTTGGAGGAAGTGGACTGGCAGTCTAAGTGTGCAGCCTGCATGTATCCAACACGTAAGATTTGCGAATTGTGCTAAAAATGCTTGGGATAGTCTTCAGAAGATTTTTGAAGATAAAGGACTTTTCCGTAGAGTAATTTTATTGCGCAAATTGCACCGTTCAGATTATAAAGACTATACTTCAATGACTGAATATATCGATGGTATAACATCTCTTGTACAACAATTAACCGATATTGGTAGAATTATTGATGATGATGAAGTATCCGAACTATTATTGAGTGGTTTACCCCAAGAATATGATACGTTGGTTTGTAACTTAGAAACTACCCATATGAAAACCCCAATTTCAAGTGAGATGGTACGAGCATGTTTACTTCAAGAGGAATATCGCAGAAATCAAGTTTCAAGTGTCTCCAGTGAAGTAACATTCGCCAGCGCAAATTCAACTACGAAATCATTCGAAAAATCCTCTTTGGTTTGTCATTATTGTGGTAAAAAGGGTCACATCAAACCTAAGTGTCTCAAACTGAGAAAAAACAAGAAAATTGAATCGAAACCCCAATTTAAAAAGTCTACTGATAAGTTGCTGTTAGTATCTGCCTTAACAACAGTATCATACACTGATAAGGATTGGATCATAGATTCAGGTAGTAGTTCCCATATATGTAAGCACAAGGAATGGCTAAGCGGTCTTCATGCAATAGGAAAAGATGTAACTGTAGCCAATAACTAAACCATACACAGTGTTGGTAGAGGAGATCTCAAAGTCTATCTAACAGAGAATGATAGCAGAACAATTGTTGATGTAATGTGTGTACCTGACATAGCTACGAATTTACTGTCTGTCAGCAAAATTGCCGAAAAAGAGTTGACTGTCACATTTGACAGAGACAAATGTCGAATTTATGAAAATTGTTCCATAACTGGAAATTCAGTTGCTACAGCTTCAAATATTGAAGGAATATACAAGTTGGATTCTATTTCTACTGAATTAGCATTGCATACTGTAGAAGAATGTGTTCCTGATCAAGATATTGCTGAAGTATCTTCGAAAAAGACATTTGGTTCTGTATCATCGAAGACATGGCATAGACGACTTGGTCATTTGAGCAAAAGTGGTATGCATGCTCTCAAGAATGGATTGGCTATGGGATTCGATTTTAAAGATCAGAAATTAGATCGAATCCAAAATTGTATACTATGCATTGAGGGGAAGCAGCAGGTGAATTCTTTTCCGAAAGGTGAAGCTAAAAGAGCAATTTCACTATTGGACCCAGTTCATTCTGACATTTGTGGACCAATGTCTGAGAAAACATGGGGTGGAGCACGTTTCTAAAATTTTTCTCGAAAAAGTTTCGGATATTTGCTCAAAAATAAATATGAGGTATTACAGAAATTCAAAGAATTTAAAGTACTGGTGGAAAATCAAACCAATCTGAATATCAGAAAGCTCAGGACAGACAACGGTGGGGAATATTGTAGCAACGCTTTTGATGATTATATGGAAAGTTGTGGGATAATTCATGAAACAACTATTCCACATTGTCCTCAACAGAACGGGGTGGCCGAACGGCTAAATAGGACTCTCGTAGAGAAAACTAGAGCCATGTTACAAGATTCTGGATTGAGTAAGCGTTATTGGGGTGAAGCTATTATGACATCAATTCATTTGAAAAATAGATGTCCATCTGCTGCTATTCCTGGATTCACACCTGAACAACTCTGGACAGGATCCAAAGTCGAGCTCAGCAATTTGCGAGTCTTTGGATCGTCGGCTTATTCGTTAATACCAAGTGCACAAAGAAGAAAATTGGAACCAAAATCTAAACAATATCTCATGGTCGGATACTGTGAACAATCGAAAGGATATAGACTTGCTGATCCATCACATGGAGGTAAAGTTATAAAGGCACGAAAAGTTATTTTCGTTGAAGAAGCACTAAAGGAAAACACCCTTGAAGATGAGTGCAACATGAAAACTGTGGATATACCTTCAAGTGCTAATACAGAAGATATATGTGTCATGTCTGAAATGGAAGGTATCGGTAATGGGTCTTCTGTTCCAAATATACAAGATGATTTAGCTGCAACTACAGAAGAGGAAGCGGTCACAGATTTGTCGTCTTGGGATCACATTTCAATCGTTGATGAAGAAATTGATCAATTTGATAGACCGCTGCGAAATACCCGAGGACAACTGCCCAAGAGATTGTAAGATTTTGAATTAACTTTTTTCTCTGATACATTCATAAATAGTAGTAATCCTCAGTCTTATACCGAAGCAATGTCTGGTGATTATAAGAATGGATGGATGAATGCTATGAAAAAGGAGTATGAATCTTTAAAAAATAATGAAGTATGGGTATTGGTTGATCGTCCTGTTGATCACAATGTGGTGAAGTGTAAATGGGTCTATAAACTCAAAAGAAATGCATCTGGTAATTTTGATAAGTTTAAAGCGAGATCAGTAGCCCGTGGATTCAGCCAACAACAGGAAATTGATTCCAATGAGACTTTTTCACCCGTTTTTAGGCATTCCACTTTGAGAATGCTGTTTGCTTTAGCAAATGAATTAGATATGGATATTGATCATGTCGATATTGCAACTGCATTTCTACATGGCGACTTGAAGGAGAAAATATATATGGAACAACCTCGTGGTTTTATGGATGATAATGATAATAGGGTATGTCTGCTCAGAAGAAGTATTTACGGTTCGAAACAGGCCAGTAGACAATGGAATTGCAAAGTGCATGAATTATTGACAACAGCTGGATATGTGCAATCAAAATGTGAAGCATGTGTATATATAAAGAAAACAGATGAAACTTTGTTTGTGATTGCCCTATATGTTGACGATTTTTTCATTTTCAACAATTCTCAAAAAGAGAAGAATATTCTTATTGAACGTTTGCAAGCTGAATTTGATGTCAAATATTTAGGTGCTTTAACAAGTTGTCTTGGTGTGAAAGTTTCTCGAAACAGAAGTCACGGTCAGTTGATTTTGAGTCAGTCAGAGTATACCAAAAATCTCCTGAAAAGTTTCGGTATGAGTGAATCTAAACCTATTTCAACTCCGATGTGTCTGAATACAAAATTGGTAAAACCTAATGGGATAGATGTTTTATCTGATGATAAATATCAATTTAGAAGGTTGATTGGCGGTTTGATGTATTTGAGCGTATGTACAAGGCCTGATATTGCATTTGCTTGTAGTCAACTTAGTCAGTTCAATTCTTGTTATGACCAAAGTCATTGGACTGCGGCAAAAATGTTTTGCGTTATTTAGCGGGAACCAAAGATTATGGATTGATATTTGAGAAGGCAGATAATCAGAAAATAGAAGCATTTACTGATGCTGACTGGGCGAATGATCCATTGGATAGAAGGTCGTATACAGGTTTTGTGGTGAAGATGGGCAATAGTACGATTATTTGGGAATCTCGTAAACAACGTTCAATTGCACTCTCCAGCACAGAAGCTGAATATCTAGCTATTGGTGATGTAGCGAAAGAGGTGTGCTTTTTAGAAACTTGATGAATGAAATTAATGGTATGCAAGATCAGATTGTCATATATAATGATAATCAAAGTGCACATAGAATAATTGAAAATACTCATCATCATAGACGCACAAAACATATCGATGTGCGACATCACTACATACGTGATTTAGTTCAGAATAAAGTTGTTGTTATTAAATATAGGAAAACCAATGATATGGTGGCAGATATATTAACCAAACCTTTGTCAAAGGAAAAACATCAGCGTTATAGAAAAATGATGAAATTGAATCCTTTGAAGATATTCGAGTAAGGGGAAGTGTTAGGAGTTATTATACAGATTAGTACTCTCTATCATATAATTATATAACCCTGTATTCATCAATATTGTTTAAGTTACTCATGTCATGTTAATTTCAAGTTATTATATTCCGTTAATACCTACATTATATTTCCAACTAAACGTGGCCTTGTCTCTACCTTCCTGCGCATAATATTAACATTTATCACATCCAACTCCTCAAAAGTAATGTTTAAATGAATTGAAAACTATTTTAAAAGAAAATTCATATCCAATTAAATTTATTAATGAATTACTATTCAGTACTGATCGTCATCCTAGCGTTACTATTATTGAACCTGGAAATGCAAATATAAATGTTGAACCTGTAACATTAAATTCTCCAATTTTAAACTCAATTGTTCAACCTCAACCAGTAGAATCATTTATATATAAAACATTACCGTATGTAAGAGAACTAACTTCTGAACTGACTAACGTGTTTAAATTAGATAAACTAAGCATTGCCAACAAAAATATCAAAACTATTGCTAGTCTTTACACTAGAACGAAGGCCCCTTTAACGATTTATGAAAAATCAAATGTCATTTATAGTATTCCTTGCCTTAACTATGATAAAATGTATATCGGTCAGACGAGTAGGAATTTAACAGGCCGCATAGCATCTCATAAGAGTGATTGTAAAATAAAAATAAAACAGTTGTGCATTAGCTGAACATAATATTAACTCAAATCACTTCAGTAATTTCAACAACCCTTCTATTTTAGCAGTAGAGAATAACTACCACAAAAGGAATTTCCTTGAAATGATTTACATAAAAAATGAACCTAATAGCATGAATAAACGATCTGATATTTCCAACCTGAGTGTTATTTACAATTACTTGTTGGAACTTGATTCTAACTGGAGTTTTGAAAGAAAACTACTGCTTAGTATTTCTTGATTTTTTCTCTCATTTATCGATTTTTGTCATATAGATTGATACTATTCCTTTTGTTTTGTGGACAAAACACATGTTTCTCCCATGACAGTTTGACTTTGACATATGACACTTGACACTTTCTGTCTTGCATTTCCTGTCATCCACCATTTCCATTGTCAGTCATGCGTTAACCATGTGGTAATTGTCCTGTCAAATTTTAAATTGTTTAAATTATGTTCCTAAACAATATATGCTTTCACAATTGTTTAATTTCTATATATATATTACTAGTTTTGGAAATTAATGGGATTAGACGCTTTCTTCACTTAACCTCACCTTAGTAAGTTCTTTAAATATGTTTAAAATCTCATTTCACAATTGTGTTTTCCTTTTTGCCCGCTGTCTCGATGATGAAAATGAACATTTTCGAAAGCTTGACAAAATAAGAAAGAGGTTTTCTTTTTTCACTGGCCATTAAATTTGACTGCAACCTCAATGAATATATTTTCTACTAAGTTTATTTCAAATTCATAGTTATTTATAAATATATATATATATATATATATATATATATATATATATATATATATATTTAAAAGGTTAAAATTTAAATATATATATATATATATATATATATATATAATTAAGAAGTCTTTGTAGAAAGATATTCTTGAGTTGCAGTCAAATAATGCTATGAGAAAAGTAAAACTCTTTCTATTTAGTCAAGCTTTCGAAAATGTTTATTTTCATTATCAAGACAAGCTGTGGAGACAAAAGAAAACACAATTGTGAAATACGATTTTAAACAAATCTATAGAACTTACTAAGGTGAGGTTAAGTGAAGACAGCGAACTAATCACCATTTCTCCTCAATCACGAAATGGTGATTAGTTCGCTGTCTTCACTTAACCTCACCTTAGTAAGTTCTATAGATTTGTTTAAAATCGTATTTCACAATTGTGTTTTCTTTTTTCTCCACAGCTTGTCTTGATAATGAAAATAAACATTTTCGAAAGCTTGACTAAATAAGAAAGAGTTTTACTTTTTCTCATAGGCCATTATTTTGACTGCAACCTCAAGGAATATCCTTTCTACAAAGTTTATTTCAAATTCATAGTTATTTATATATATATATATATATATATATATATATATATATATATATATATGTATATATATATATATATATACAAAACTAGGGATATTGGGGTGAGCAGCAATGAAAAAGTAAACTCTTTAAGGTTTATCCAAGCTTTCGGAAATGTTTATTCCCATCATGAGGGAGACTACAATAGATGAAAAATACCAATAGTAATACATATTCAAGTGCGAAACAATATGCTACTTACAACTTTGTTGAGGTTGGTTTCAATGATGTTAAACATATTCATCTAACATAGTGATACAAAAGAAAAAACGTAGATCGAGGAATAAAACGAAGTTCAAAGTTACTACAACCACATTGGCGTTGTTTGAAATTATATAAATATAACTGTGTACTCTATGTGGTGTGACAAGGGAAACTGATAGGTTAGGAATTAATCTCGCAATTATATTTGTTATAGTTCCATTGTTGCCAACTGTTGCATTAGTACCAACTGATGTTACCAGGTGGCGGTAATGTTGAAGAGAACTTTTCTTTTATATTACATTGTTGTCGATTTTGATTGATATTGAAGACAATAAATAAGAGATTTTGTTTTTTTTTTTTTTTTTTTTTATTTTTTTTTCATTATTATTATTTTTTTTTTTTCATATAATATTACATTGTTGTCAATTTTGATTGATATCTAAAGACAATAAATAAGAGTAGATCTCACCCAAGTGGTTAATATCAGTTTTTTTATTTATACAATTCTTTTCTTGGGAAATGAGGGCCATTTCTAAGGATGTTCTCTTAGATGTATGTGACTCTGTCGCTAGCACTTTCACTGAATCGTAATTCATCTGGTGGTCAAATTTATTCACATGTTCTCAAAGCACATCTTTCAGGATGCAATCGGCAGTCACTTTTATGAGAAATTATTCTGTTCGATAATGATCTTTGCGTTTGACCAATATATTGTTTATTACAACCATGACAAGGAATACTATGAATTACATTTGACATTGAAAGTAATGGAGTTTTATCTTCAACTTTAGAATACATTGACCTGATTGTTAGAACTGTTTTATAAGATATTTAAAATTTTTCAGGATTGTTTGGTTATATATGGTAATGAAGTGAAAAAAGGTTGAGTAGGCGTATTGTTAGTTTCATCGTTGTTTGAGACAAATTTTCGAGTTATTATTGTTTAAGGCTAGTACTTTCTAAGTGCGACGAAGTATTATATAGAATATTATTAGGTAAAGTTCTTGGATATGAATTTTATAAGAAAAGGTTAGAGAGAATGTTTAAATTCTGTTTATGGAATTTAGGATCTGAGATTCTCAGTACTCTTAATTTCATTTGTTTTACCAAGTTCACTTTTATAGACTGTTTGTGATATGAATGGTAATTCAGGTATCTTCCTGAGCTGCATGGTTTCCTATACCAATCTACCAGTAGCTTGTTTTCTGTTGTCCGTATAAGCTTGGTATCAAGAAATGGTACGGAATTTTCGCTGTTCTCAGTTTCAATTGTGAACTGGATATGAAGATCGTAGCTATTGAAAGTATCGAGAATCTCATCCACACCATCACTCGGTAATGCTTATATAATATCATCAACATACTTTTTATGAAGGTCAGATTGAAAGATAAAACTGGAATAATATTGTCTAACAAATCATTCATGACGTACGCTGCTGAAATGGATGAAATGGAGGCTCCCATTGGGGTACCAGAGGTTTGTTTATAAATTTTATTATTGAATGAAAAATATGTATTATCAAAAAAGACAACAATTCCAAAAATGTCTCTTCCATAATGGTACAGTAATTACTAATACGATCCCAATTTTTGTGTATTGCTCTAATACAAGCATCTAAAAAGGGAGACGACATCTAAACTTGCCAGAACATAATTGTTTGGAAGTGCTGAATTATTAAATTCATTAGTGACTTCAAACGAGTCTTTTATATAGTATTCATTGTCAAAGTTGTATGCGTTAGTTAAAATTTCTGTCAAAAAATAGGCTATTCTTTCAGTAGGGGCTCATATCACAAACAGTCTATAAAAGTGAACTTGGTAAAACAAATGAAATCAAGAGTACTGAGAATCTCAGATCCCAAATTCCATAAACAGAATTTAAACATTCTCTTTTACCTTTTCTTAGAAAATTCATATCCAAGAACTTTACTCAATAATATTCTATATAATACTTCGTCGCACTTAGAAGTACTAGCCTTAAACAATGATAACTCGAACATTGTCTCAAACAACGATGAAACTAACAATACGCCCACTCAACCTTTTTTCACTTCATTACCATATATAAGAGAGATCACTCCTAAACTCTCCAGATTATTTCACAATCCTGAAAAATTTAAAATATCATATAAAATAGTTCTAACAATCAGGTCAATGTATTCTAAAGTTAAAGATAAAACTCCATTACTTTCAATGTCAAATGTAATTTATAGTATTCCTTGTCATGGTTGTGATAAACAATATATTGGTCAAACGCAAAGATCATTATCGAACAGAATAATTTCTCATAAAAGTGACTGCCGATTGCATCCTGAAAGATGTGCTTTGGCAGAACATGTGAATAAATTTGACCACCAGATGAATTACGATTCAGTGAAAGTGCTAGCGACAGAGTCACATACATCTAAGAGAACATTCCAGAAATGGCTTTCATTTCCCAAGAAAAGAATTGTATAAATAAAAAAACAAAAATGAAAAAAAAAAAGGGAGAAAAAAAATTAACCATTCTCAAATCTCTTATTTATTGTCATTCGATATCGATAAAAATTGACAACAATGTAATATAAAAGAATAGTTCTCTTCAACAATACCGCCACCTGGTAACATCAGTTGGTACTAATCATCAGTTGGCAACAATGGAACTATTTCCAAGTGACACCCGTCGGGTGTCGTTGGCTCAAATATAATTGCGAGTTTAATTCCTAACCTATTAGTTTCCCTTGTCACACCACATAGAGTACACAGTTATATTTATATAATTTCAAACAATGCAAATGTGGTTGTAGTAACTTCGAACTTCGTTTCATTCCTCGATCTACGTTTCACCTTTTGTATCACTATGTTAGATGAATATGTTTAACATCATTGAAACCAACCTCAACAAAGTTGTAAGTAGCATATTGTTTCGCACTTGAATATGTATTACTATTGGTATTTTTCATCGATTGTAGTCTCTCTGATGATGGAAATAAACATTTCCGAAAGCTTGGATAAACCTTAAAGAGTTTACTCTTTCATTGCTGCTTACCCCAATATCCCTAGTTTTGTACCTAACTAGTCAGCAAATATTTCCCACACATATATATATATATATATATATATATATATATATATATATATATATATATATATATATATATATATATATATATATATATATATATATATATATATATATATATATATATATATATATATATATATATATATATATATATCGTCCTCTACATATCATACAAAATCCCATCATAAAAATCATATTCAGGAAAAAGAAACAGTATTCCACAAAATTACTATATAAAGAAACAAAAATCCTTCCAATCAGCCTTCTGTATGCTCATCAATGTATAATTCGAGTATACACAACTAAAAACTCACTTCAAAGCAGATCTGTCCAACCAACTAGACAAACTAGAAATGGAGAATTAGAATTTAAAAAGCTATAACCCAGAGAATTTCTATTTTTCGGTCCAAAATTTTACAATTCAATACCGGTACATTTAAAAAAAAATTACAAAATAAGTAAGTTCAAAACTGAAATAAAAAACTTTATCCTGAGAAACAAGGAAACATTCTATTTAATACAAAGATAGTTATTACAAAAAAAAACAATCGTCGAATATCATCAGAATTTTTGGTTAAAATTAATGTACACATATAAAATACACATGTGTGTGAAGTCATGCTTTACACTAGTAACAGTTACCTTTTCTACTTTTTTCTTGTAAATTTTTGCCCGCCTAAATTTTTAGCATAGTTTATGTACAGTACTCAGTTTTTAGAGATGCCTTGGATACAACACACACACAGGCAATTATACCTAGCTATGGTGTACTCAGAGAGCAAATCTAACCCCATATTTGTAAAAAAAATTTAATATTTTTGTACATGCAATACTTTGAATATATATATATTTGATTGATTTGATTTGATAAGGGGTACAATATTTTTTCACAAAGGTTTTTCATTCAATAAACCGCAAAGCTCACTAAGGCTACTAGCCTGTGCGTGAAACATAATGAAGTGACATATATATTTTACATAAGAGTTTTCGAATAATATTTCATTATAATTACATCGAGACATCTCCGGTCTAAATATTCAAAAACATAAAACATAAAAATAATAACACACATGGTTCTTAAAACTAGGATCAATTTCAAAAAATATTTTCATAGCTGCATATCTATCATTCTGATGTGTTCATTTCTGGGATATTTCGAGATTCGAGATTCTGTCAGGTCTTTTGATATAATTTGGTACATTCTAGGTCCTAGATAGGCAAAACTGCGTTTTTACCGAGAATGGAGTTTTGTAAGTGGTATTATGTTTCCTCGTATTATGGTTACGGAGAGATTGAAGTTTCAATTTGTTTTTGTATTGGTTAACCACTATGGAGCGGTAGAACAATTGCTTTATCTCAAAAATCTGGGTTTCTTTGTTTGAGGCCTCATCAGTTTTTTTTTATATTGTGGATTTTTTCAGTTTATTGAGCTTAAATATCTAAGGAGCAGAGAAATGAGCAGATTCACCTTGTTTTTGCTTCAAGTTGTCTCCTTTTTCAAATAAAACCATCAGTATAAATCAAGAGGTGATATCTGAAGATTTTTCCGAACAAAATTTGTATTACTCCTCAATTGAAAATATCTTTTGCCAATCACATATGGGTAGTTGATTCAGGAATTTTTTGAGGATGCCCTTTTATGGGTGGGCTATTTAGGATTTCTTATTGCAGTCAGCATTACTTACGCTTTGTTTTCACCAGCTACTCATGGTTAATGTTTCTTCTTGAAGTTAATATCTACATAAGGTCTCAATTTAGTCAGTATTTTACGTACTAGTGTAAAGTGTATAATTTTGCCTGGATATCTCTTACTGAAAATATCCGGAAAAGTTTCATAATTATATCCAATGTTAATACAATTTCACCTTCCAGACTGTTCAAACTTAAATACAGAAATGATAACATAATTGTTCAGTTCAGTTTTTAATAATTATCCTAATAATAATTTGACATAATATTAATAGTACTCTGACACAAATAAATGAAGAGAAAGATCACAAAGCTTTCGTTGTCCGTGTCATACTTCATTTATTCATTCATGTGTGGAATATGCGACCCTTAACACTAAATCATAACAAAGTATTAGAATTTTGAATAAGACACATCCATCCATACATATACATTCACACATACATACATATATATTTACATAAATATACATCATGTAATATGGTATTGAAGCAGGAAAAAATAGCTCAAATAGCGAGTAGGTGGAAATATAATTATATTGGCATATTGAACAGTAGCATAGGGCTAGGAATGGAGAGCATAGGAAGTAAGCTGGATTATTGTATCAATGGTTTTTTTTTTCAGTTGGAGAAGTTATGTATAAGTTGTTTTTGATTACTTACTAAGAATGACTTGACCTTATTCCTATAATATGCTTCAGAATTTAATATGTTGAAAAGGGACCTTTCTGAAATAATATTCTTGACTATATGAATGAATGAAACGAGAAAGATGCGATTTTCATAGTTGAATTTGCGATTTTCTAAAGTATCCAAAAGTGGAGTTGAAGGCGTACTTTAAAAAAAAAAAGGTAAGCTTCCCAACTGATAACTTTCGAAATTGCTCAAAAAGCTAAATTTCCCACATTATCGAGTGGAATTGAGTTGAAGTTCTTCAGAAATATCGGCTTTATATTTGTGCATAAAATTTGGTTCTCAATAAAGGTAATCACTCACTGATCCGCATCGAACGAGCCGCATTCGCAAAAATAATATTTCTTCGGCGCGTTCAATTCCGGGTAGTGAGCGCAGGTGGCCGAATCGTAATGGCGCACTAGCCGAAATTTGTAGTAGAGCTCGTCCAGTATTGAAACGACCACTTTGGCCTTCCCCTACCTAACAACCAATTCTTCTCGAAGATGCCCGAATCATTGTGTAACTGTGGCTATTAATAGAAATTCCATAGGCGTACCACATTATATGGTATAGGCGAAACACGAGACGTAGTTTTTGGCGGACAAGTTTTGTGATTATGGTCAAAATTCATTAATTCAAGATAATAAGTGCACTACCTATTTATTAATCAAACAAACCCAACCTTTCAAACGCTGCATGGCAAGACACTGGTGAAGATTTGTAGTAGCATGAGCAGCCACATCAAATCGTGTCCACTCGTGTTTTCCCCCTCTCTACCTACCAAATGGTCGTTTCAATACTGGACCAGCTCTAATGCCAAAGATGGTCCGACGAACATAACAGTTGGCGCAAAAATGAGATGAAATCCTTGAAATTTATTACAATGTTTACATCTGTCTGTCAAAAATCAGATAACTGCTCGATTTTTTTCGAAGTCTACCTGGTGATTTTAATAAAGTGATTTCTTCTCAAACGGCCTTTTTGGGATCATGGAAACTTCAATGAAGGAAGGAAAAAAAGTAGGAGAGTGGACTGATGTCTCTAGACGATGAATAGATTCAAAAATTGGGGGGATTGTAGAATGTCCCTGATGACATTGTTCCATTGAACTTTCCGATATAAACTATTACCAAGCCATTCACTGTCCATATCTGCCAAGCTATTACTTCTCTAACATCCTTCTGACCTGAACAAAATCAGAGAGTTTATTGTAGATATCATAAAATCTATTGATGAAGTTTTCCGGAAAAGGTAAGCTCTACTAACAAAGGTGAGGAGAGATAACACACTTTTTAATAAACACATAAATTTCACAAGTAAGCGTGAACTCTTTTTCCTATGAAGATATCTTGATTTTGGCTAGTGAATTCCGAACCGTCACAGAGGGTCCCATAGCTCTTTGGAAAAAATATCCACTATATTTAGAATTTTCCATCTCCAAATCAAATATACTTATAGTCAGAAGATTGTCATCTCATGGGCAAATTTTTGTAAAAAATATATATGATATATATGATATAAAAAATGAATATAAAAGTAATAATAAAAATATTTGACTTGCCAGTTACTAGATAAATTACAATCACACGTTGAGAAAAAATATTACAATGGGCAAAAATAGTAGTCATTTTACTAAGAAGGTAATTTGATAAGATAGTCGTGTTGCCTGCCAAAATAGTGACCACCTCTCAATTTGCCCAAAAGCTGAGATACTATCAGTTTTCACAATTTGGGTTCATGCACTCAGATGGGACTCGAACCAATTGAAGTTTCGCCCTCTGAAGCTGTAGAGATAACGCTAACGGAACAGTCAAAAGCTATCACAAAACACTGCAGCGCTCAGTTTCTTCAGACTAGAATTAACATTTTTCAGAAAGCGAAAGATTTAATCTCCCGTACTTTTATTGATCTGAAAGCAAAATTAAGTCATTTCATGTAATTTACAGCACTTCAGAAAATATTATCCGCTCCATCATGATATTTTTATCATGAGCAAACGTCCTTATTTGTAATTGTGGATCCATCATGTATGTCGAATTTATCAAAATATTTTCCTTGTTGGAATTAATAGCACATACATATTTATCTAATTCCGATATCATCACTTATTGAAAGGATTTTCCCATGTATTGTATATATTCATAATTAACAATCAACTTATATTCCAAAATACATATGGACAATAATGATAAACAACGGAATACACATACTGATTGTCAATGAGTTAGTAGTGTTGTTGTTGCTATCGCGGAGATAATAAAAATGACGAGGTATTAATTACGTTAGTGCAGAAGAACTTCACTTCGTCCTCAAACAGATCGGGAAATAATGCGTTGAATTCACCAAAACTGCTCGTTTCTTGCATATATTGTGTACACATAATTTTTGTTTCTTTACATTTTCCTCTTCTGCTAACAAGCAGCTGCGTAAAACAACACTAAACTGTTCTTGGCCGAGACCGAGATCGCACTGATGGTAAAATTCGTGTAATGGGATACTGGTGAGTGAACGCGGATCAGTGGGCGCTTACCTTAACTATTCTAGGAAAGAATCATATTTTTATCCAGCCTGTATAATATGGGAGCTTTTCAATTTTGTGTTGGAGTAAGTTGGATTTTGGAAGATGCAGAACCTCTCATGAGGAGTACTTTTAATAATAATAAAAAAATTGTAATCTATAGATAATTTTAGCAGATCGATTGTATGTAACATTAATGAATTATCGATGAAAATAAATCACAAGATTTCAAAAATAGGTCAAGTGTGTATCAGAAAGTAGAAACATGGGATTTTGAAAATATCGCCATATCTAAGATAAATTCATATCCAATAAAAAACATCTAAAGAGTCGGGCTTAATATTCAAGATCGGTTTCCACTGACAGTCAAGAGCTTCCAGACTTACAAATGTTCCTGGTTAAAACTACCTTTAAATTATCTTGTTTGGGAAATTATGAATTACATTAAAAAAATGGTCATCCCATACGTCAACTTTGTGAACCTGTCGCGTACCTGCGCAGCTCTAATGTGGTCTCATTCAGGTGTCATATGAAATATAAACAAGTACAGGAATTCTGATTTTTTCCCCACGAAGTAACAAGAATATACACTAAACCAGTATGTCACGTGTTCGAAATTCTCGACCACTGTCCAGCTCACCACGAGTCCATGTTAATAGCCACCTAATTTATATCGCATGGTGCGTGCTTCTGGAAGAAGGCTTAACCTTTGTTCGACAATTTATCACGAGTGTCTATAAAGGACGTCCAAGACCTTTTTTATCCATTCATAATATTATTTGGGGATGGTTGCTGTTGATATAGGGGTGGGCATTGGCACGAAAAACAAACTGGATTTTCCACTTCAATTACACATGTCTACAAATACCAATTATGGCTCAAGGAATTGCACCATATTAACGTATGGAAACTGCAAAATACTTACCAACCAATCAATTCATCTGATGTTGGTTGGAGAATGTGAAGTTTAATTAAACCAGTTCCAATATATATAAATATATATACATATATATATATATATATATATATATATTCATATAAATATATACCTATATATATCGAGAAAGGTAGTCTCTTGACTGGATTTGGAAATTTTCAGTAACTAAAAATTATCCTTGGGGTTGCAATCATATAATATATTCGCCTGATAAAGTAAAACTCTTGTTTAACTTGTCGAGCTTTCGAAAAAAAAAACTTTCTCAAGACATCTGAAAACATTAATGGTGTTGAAATATCACCAAAAATATAGTAAGTCTATTTTATTATATTTTTAGTGTTATTTCAACACCATCAATTTTTTCAGATGTCTTGAAATAGTTTTTTTTTATAGCTCGACAAGTTAAACAAGAATTTCACCTTATCAGGCCAATATATTATATGGGTAATTTTTAATTACTGAAAATTTCTAAATTTACAGTTTTATACAGATATATATATATATATATATATATATATATATATATATATATATATATATATATAGATGAAAAGGTGTTTTGTTTTTTCAGGTCAGCGGTCTGTAACTGATAAAACTCATTAGTTTTTTTTTAATCACAATATTTGATTTTTATCCATTAACTTCATCAGAAGATGGTTAAAAAGTAAATAAACAATGGACATGTCACTAGAGTTATATAAACAATTAACAGAATACTTACAAAACAAGTGTTAGGCAGCACATTCTGAGTACAAAATTATTCCGTTCTTCCTTTTACATCTTGAGTGCAAGTAGGTTCAATATATACAGGTACAGGGTCTAACAACTCAGAAGATGAATGAAATATAACAAACAATACAAAACGAGAAGAAAAAAAAATAAAACACATAAAAACATTTTTATCATAAGTCTAATTTAATAGCTATCCTGTATCAGATTGATAATTAACCATTGTATTCTTGTTTTTATTGATATGTTACATCTCAAGGAATAATTAATCTGCTTTTGTAGTTATTTTCGTGTGTCAGTATTTTAACATTTGCATATTCGAATTGGTGACAGGCTTTCTTGAAGTCTTCAACCACTCCGTATGAGTTTTTTCCTAAACGACATTCACTCTTATGTTGGGTTATACATTGTTTTAACCACTGTGACGCTTATCCCACAGCTTTGACATTTCAGATAAAGAAGTTCGTAGATGACGTTGCTATTGTATAATATTAATATATATATATATATATATATATATGTATATATATATATATATATATATATATATATATATATATATATATATATATATATATATATATATATATATATATATAGATCTTTCTATTATACCTGAGCCAATTGGAATTCGTACATTCCTGATCCATGCATTATTTTCAACAAAAATATTTTTTTATCGAATATATTTCAAACATGATCTGAATTAGGGGCATTTTACGATATATACACCAAAAAAATATTTCTATATCAATTTCAGAGATATACAAACATATGTTCCATACCGTCCTGAGCCAGACAGTAGTTTCTATCAATTCTGAGCCAAAATTTTTAAACATAGGAACAATCTTGAGCCTAGCATAGAAAGACATTCGGAGCACTTGCTGCGAAGTGATTGGCTGGTATTGAAAAATCATTTTGAGAATATTTTTTATATAAAGACATTAATCATATTATTCTACAACATATGACAAAATGTAAAATGCATATTGTCAAAAAAATAATTAACAAAATACAGAAAAATTCATTGGTTGGAAAGAGAATAGAATTATCTCCCCAACGATGAACCACTTAGAACAACCATAGTTGAAAGAAAAATTGAATTCAACGATGTGCGAATCGACCTATATGCCTTCCGAAATTTTCAAGTTGATTTGCCCCCAGCGCCCTCTGTCGAGTAATTGTAATGTATCTTTTTCCAAAAAGTTGGGCTGGTAATACCATTCAATAAATTTCATGTATCATTGTTTCACATTAAACCGTTCAAAAGTTATTGAGGTAACGGTACCATTCAGATCCACACTTATATTTGACCTTTCGAATGCATATTGTGAAGAAATGTTTGAACGAAATTTAAGAAAAACGGGATGCTTGAAAATAGAATTGAATTATATTTTCAACGATGTGCCACTTGACCCCCCATGCTATTTGAAATTTTCAAGTTGATGTGCCCCCGCGCCATCTGTCGGGCAATCACAATGTCTTTTATTTAATTTATGATTGATAGGAATGTCATGCTCCTCAAAGTAAGATATAACCTTCCTGGTATATACCCTTTTGTAAATCAATGTTAAAACTAATCATCATATCTGAATTTTGATCAGTTAATAACTTCTGAAAGAGGTGTTCAACAAGGTGACCGTTTGGGACCCGCACTATTTCATCCAACAATCGAAGAATTGACAAAGAGTTTGTATTCTGAATTCAACTATTGGTATTTGGATGATTGCTCAATTGCAGGCGATTTTAATACAGTTTTGTGATATTTGGATAAGGTTATCATCCTATCGAAACAAATTGGTCTTGAACTTAATTTCAATAAGTGCGAACTAATTTCACCACTGGACCCAGAAACTGATTTTGAATCCAAATTCCAATCATAAGCACCTGGTATAAGAATTCTGGAGAAGTCAGATTGCAGCTTTCTTGGTGCGCCCCTTTCTATAAATGCTCTTTCTGGGCATCTTAGAGATAAAAAGGACTCTCTGTAGTTACTCTCCACCCGTCTGAATGAACTACTAACTCAGGTCTCATTCTTTCTCTTGAGATATTGCCTCGCTATACCAAAATTGATGTATACCCTCAGATGTTCTCCATCTTGGAAAAGTCCCAATGAGCTTCAAGATTTCGACGATTTAATGCGATATACTTTGGAGAATGTTACTAATAATTCTTTAAATGGAGATTCTTGGTTACAGGCAATACTTCCGGTGAATCTTGGAGGTCGAGGGCTCCAATTGGCTTCTTCCCTAGCTTTACGTGCCTTCTTAGCTTCCATGAGTAGTGTATCCAGTCTTATCAATTCTATTCACCCTTCCACTTTTTCTGATACGACTCATAAGTTTTTTGATGAAGCTGTTTCTCTTTGGTTATTACAAACCAACTTAGATTTGCCACTCGCTACGAGAAACAGTCAGAAATCCTGGTACCTTCCACTTTTGAATATAACCTAAAAAATTCACTTGATTCGTCCAAGTCTGAATTAGAAAAGGCCCGTCTGAAAGCTGTTAGAATGAAAGAATCCGGAGCTTTGCTGAATGCTTTACCTGTGGCTTCTCTCGGAACCCTTTCAGATGACGAGTCTTTCAGGATATCTATTGGACTGCGACTGGGCTTAGATATTTGTATTCCTAATAAATATATATGTGGTAGTGAAGTGAACCAAAGAAGAAATCATGGTTTGAATTGTTCAAAAAGTGCAGGTCCAGCCATTATCAAGTCAATGATATCATTAAACGTTCGGCAGGTATTTTAGCTATGTTAGAACCTCTTGGCACTAGCCAAGATGATGGTAAACGTCCTGATGGTATGACGCTGATACCTTGGAAATGTGGCAAACCTGTGGTGTGGGACTTCACTTGTGCTGACACAGTTGCATCGTCTCATTCAGCGAATATTTCTTAGTCCGCAGCAATATCCAGCAAAAAATTGAAAAGAAAGAAATATCGAAATCTTGGACATAACTATATTTCCCATCCAATAGCTGTCGAAACTTTTGGTGTCTTTGGCCCTGAATCTCTCTCTTCCATTCATTAAATCAGAAGGAGATTGGGCCGCAATACGAACGATAAATGTTCAACGTCATTTTGGATACAAAGAATTAGTATAGCAATTCAAAGGGGCAATGCTTCTTCTGTAATGGGTACAATTCCTCCATCGCATCCACTGGATGAATTAATTTATCGTCCCAATTTCCCTACGAGATACATATCATACCGAAGTCAGTACCTTCCAAAAAATCAATATCGTTTCTCTATCGCCTTCTTTGAATCTATGGATTCTTCGTTAAACATAAGTTAGCATGCCATAACAACAGGAGGCTCCATTTCTACATTTGGCCTAAGAGGATCGAAGAATGTAGGAAATACCTGTTTTATGAATAGCATGATGATCCAGTGTCTTTCGAACACCAAGGTTTTTTTGGAGTTTTTTAAGAATGGTTTTTGCATAGAGGAATCAAATACTACTACATCGAGAATGGAAGGAAATCTAGTGAAATCTTTTATATCTTTGATGGAAAATATCTGGAGTCCTGATTCTTCTCGGAAAATGGTGGATACATCACATTTCGTCCGTCTATTCAGAAATTTTGCTCCTTCCTTTGATCATAACGTCCCAGCAGATTCGAAAGAGTTTCTAAGATACTTTCTGATAGGTTTACATGAATATTCAAACAAGGCGAGTGCAGAGAATCATCCATCACCAAACGATTTTGTTATCATGAATGATAATCAGAAAGCTTGGACAAGGTATCTGTCTACTCATAATTCCAAAATTGTTGATACATTTGCCGATCAGCTGGAGTCTATATTGAGATTTACCTTTTAAATTACTGCTCCGTTACTTTTGAACCTTTCTGGGAACTCTCAATCCCTATTCCAGGCTTGCCAAACGGAGTCGTGAATTCAACCAATGTATTGAACTGTTGACAGAAGAGGAGACTTTGACTGACGATGCGAGCCAATACCCCAAGTAGCACACAGAGGTCCTAATTCGGTTGTACAGACGTCTACTAGACCTTTCGCAAAAGTCCATGACTTATGTCTTGTAATATGCTGAGACGTCGCTATGTATGCCAATACGACAGAAAGGCACACTCTTGCGACGTCACATCGACGTTATAAAGTAGTGGTAATGACTTGCCAATATAGACTTATATAAGCCAGTCGCAAAAGGGTCGCTTAATGTAGTCATTATATCATTATGCATGAAGGTCATAATCTTTCCAATATAGTATTACAATATGTATACCATATCAAAAGATTTTATATAATATTAATATGATATATAAGTCAGCCTTCCTTTACATGTTCATGAAACTCTGTGACCATGATAGTTATCTAGATAAAAATGATTTTCATTTATGTGTCTTAAAGAATTGTTCTGAAACTCTAGTGACCAAGCAAATCCATTTTCACAATCAAAATCCAATTCTACTCACTCAAAATTCATGCGCCTCGAAAATGAAGAGAGATAAATATTTATTTTCATTTCAGAAAATAGTATATTAAAGTATAAGTGGATAAAAAGGGCTTTAAAACACGCGCGATTTTTCGAGCACGACGGCGCAGCCAGAGTGCTCGAAATAGAGCAAGTGTTTTTAAGACCAGTTATCCACGAATACTTTACGTTATTTTTTTTTATTGGTGCACTTTGACCCATATATACTGGTATTATTACTTCAAAAAATAGAAATAAGAACTAATAATGCAAGAAGGTTGAATTCGTGATGTGACATCAGTATACCTTTCGTTGTCATGGAAATGAGAAAAACATTCATTTGCAATTTGTAACCACAGATCAATATTTGTTGTCACCAGAGCTCAAAAATGAATTATTCTAATATCGATTTTTTGAATAGTGAGGCAGAATCGCGGTTAATACCGCGAGAATCTAGTGATATATATATATATATAAAAAAGAATATGAAAAGTTCATGAAATGGATGGAGGAGCACATATAAATGAACGAATTGTGAGTAATATTTTATTTGACGTTACTCCTGTCAGATCAATAATCAAAAATTTGTCATTTAGACTTCACGTTTCTCGATTTGTTGATGTTGTCATGGTTACCTTTAAAAAACGCGCGTTTTTTAAAGTTCGATTTAAACACGCTGAGGCGTGCTTTAAATGGGTAAAAAGGGGCACCAATGAAAAAAAATATATTTCATAAATTTTTCTCATTAATCGTTGAAATATGTAGACCATATTACGAAAGATACTTGATTAGCACATCTCCAATGATTTTCAAATTGATATAACACCCAGGGTCCCATATTTTTTATTTTAAATATTTTTGTTCCAATATGGCTACCAGAATGATGTTATCAATCAATCGAAAAACATGGATGCCGTCCTTCCAGTGTCGAAAAGTTGTAATTACTCCGGTATGTACGATCATAGAATAGTTTACGAGTGTCTCAAAGACATCGCAATATCTTACATAAAAAAGATGTAATGTAGTCGCTATGACCACAAGTAGCAAGTTTTGTTGTACTAACGTAGTAACGCTATCAAAACAGAAGAAGATATACACTGAGTGCATGAGCATTCCGTTAGTTCCGCCTAATGGAAAACGCTAAAAATAACTGACATTTACAATAGAGGTTATGTTGATGTTGAATATTTTAATATTTTTTGATTATCACTCGAAGTGCACATACTCTTTTCCTCCCCTAACCAAAGAAGATGGAACACTAGCAACGACTGCCCAGGAAAAAGCTCTTTGCGCACCTATTTGCTGGAAATTCCACTCTGGATTCTTCGGGAAAACAACCCCCGAACATTACACCTATTGACAGTCACATGCCCGAGATCACCTTTCGCCAACGTACTATCAGAAAGATTTTGCTGGGTCTCAACACCAACAAAGCCTGTGGATCTGACGGAATCCCGCCGATTGTTCTCAAGAAATGTGCCCCCGAACTAACACCTGTTCTTTGCAAGTTGTTCAACCACTCTTACAATTTGGGAGTATTTCCGTCCAATTGGAAAATTGCAAGAGTACAGCCAGTCCCTAAAAAAGGCAAAAAGACCCTACCTAGCAACTACAGACCTATCGCACTGCTATCTATTATTTCAAAGGTCATGGAAAAATCCATCAACATCGAGCTCATGAAATATCTGGAAGACTCAGGAATTATCAATGATAGGCAATATGGCTTCCGCCATCAGAGATCAACTGGTGACCTGCTCGCATACGTCTCACATATATGGCAGCTATCTATTGAAAAGTATGGAGAAACTTTAGCTGTGGCATTTGATATCTCCAAGGCGTTCGATCGAGTTTGGCACCAGGGACTCCTCGCCAAGCTTCCATCTTATGGCTTGCCCCCTCAGCTGTGTTCTCTGCTTGCTAGTTTTCTCTCAAACAGGTCTCTCCATGTAGTGGTCGATGGAGTTTCATCTGACACTCTACTCATAAATGCTGGTGTTCCGCAAGGATCCATTCTAGCACCAACACTATTTTTACTTCACATCAACGACCTGTTGAAAGCAACTTCATGTCCCGTACACAGCTTTGCCGATGATAGTACCCTCCATACCGCTTTCTCTTCCAGGGCCCCTATATCAGCCCGTGAAACCAGAAATGAACGAGGAAGAAATGTTAACAATATAAATATGGACTTAGCAACAATTCTCGAATGGGGATCCAATAACTTGGTAGAATTCAATGCAAACAAAACACAAGCATGTCTTTTCTCTAGAAAAGCCGATCTCACTGTGCCTAACATAACTTTGTCAGGAGTAACCATACCACTGAAGTCATCCATATCGATGCTTGGTATTACTCTCAGCAATAACCTTTCCTGGGAAAATCACGTGAGGTCCATTGCCAAAAGTGCATCCCAAAAACTTGGTTTTTTGTTTCGTGCCAAGAGCTATTTCACCTCCAGTCAGCTGCTTATGATCTATAAGGCACAGATCCGACCTGTCCTGGAATACTTTCCCATATTTGGAGTGCGGCACCTAAACATATCCTGAAGCTATTGGATTCTGTCCAAAAAAGGGCAATTCGTCTCGTCGGTGATGCCTCGCTTACAAACTCGCTCACTTGTCTGGAACACCGTAGAAAAGTTGGCGATTTGTCTCTATTTTATAGATATTTTCATGGGCGATGCTCTTCTGAAATATCAACAATCGTTCCTCCTTTGGCAGTCTCTTCGAGATTAACCCGTCAAGTTCAGTCTTCACACCCCTTCGTGGTCACTTTGGAGACCTGCAGAACATCACTTTCCAAAGACTCGTTCATCCAACGAACTGCGAGGCTTTGGAACTCATTGCCTAGGGAGGTGTTCCCCGAGGCATACAACCTCCAGAAATTTAAGAAGAACACCAACTCCTACCTTCTTTCCCTTGGTTCCCACGATGTTCTCTGAACATTACAGGATATCCCTTTTCGTGGGAACCAGAACATATAAAAAAAAAATACATATTATTTATGTCTTTCCTTGTTGTGGAAACAATTGAAGGAACTGGATGAACTTCCTTTTTTTGCAGTGTCCCGATAGACTAATTAATTATTTCAGATGTTAATTTTTTGGGGTAGGCACTCATCCTCCCTCTTTATATTTTTCTTTACGCTCCAGTTCTCTTGTAAGGCAGATTGGATTTTTGTTTTGGCATTTTAATCATTCATACGGAACTGAATATTCTACATACATAACACAATATACCTATCCAACAAAAATAACATAACCAACAAAAATAATCCAACCATAGAAACATAATGTAATCATTACGACCAAAGTTCTTCAGTTGATAAAACTACATTACATGAGTACAATATGTAGTCGTAGAAACGTTTCAAAAATCTATTCATCAGAACCACATATAATCATTGTCATAATAACATCACAGCAACTGCTCTCAAGTACTACTTAACGACACATACAATTTATTTACATACAAACCACAGTACAACTTCATTTCGAGAATTCTTTATTGTACTCTCGTTATATCTACTACACGACGTCATAGCAACGCCTGAAGGTTATAAAACGCACATTAACTTTTTGGTTCTGAAACATACAAATACGTGGTCCTTAAGACCGTATAAGAAGTCATTATGTTAATTTTATGACTCTGTGCTACTTGGGACTGTTCAACCTGTGGAATAAAAAGGGAATTCAAAAAGATGATTCGTATACAAACATTTCCAAAAATATTAGTTATACATTTAAAACGTGTTTCTTCGACTGATGGCAGTAAATTGGACAATGTGATTGATTTTCCCATACAAAATTTAAATTCGCACCAATATTCTGCTCAGGATGGAATGAATACTCTTCATAATATATACGACAAATCTAATCATAGCGGCACCATTTCCTATACGGCATATTGCAAAAACCCTTATTCTAATTATTGGCACCTCTTCGATGACTCCCGTGTATTTTCCGAAATTGATTCTCTCATCTCCCAGGGAGCATGTGTCCTCTTCTATGAGAGAGTTGATGATCTGAATTCTGATGGTGTTGTGGGTTTCTCCGGGTTTTCCTCCAACTGAAACAGCAAATGCGCCATCACTTCGATTCCCGGGCTTCAATCAAGATTTTCATCTAGATATTATTTTATATTCAAAACTTCACTTTTGTATTTTTAAATCAATTCTTGTACCTATGTATTATTGTCAAAAAGTAGTGTCAGTGATATCATTTAATATGTTTTTTCTTCATTGTTCTACGTCGAACCGTTCAAAAGTTAACTATCAAAAGCCGCGCTGTATGATACAACTCAATTAAATACTTCAACGTGATTTGTATCAGAATTCAATAGAAATAATAAAATGGTAATGCATTAAGGTTTTTTAAATTCATTTTGAATTAATTCTAACCGAGACCACATTAAAAATGTTGGGAACAATCTAGGTAGAGCCGAACCTCATGCAATTCAACAGGAGGGGCTCCCCACTCCATTTTCAATGCCTTTGAGACATCGTTATATAATGATATTTTTTTGGAGTTTTTCAGAAAGCATGTAAAAATTTATTTAGTACTTCAATATTAATTTCAATTTTTTTCTGAAACCATTTTTTGAAGGGATTGAATAAAAGCAATTTTAGTATTCTGGTGTGGATTTTTAGATTTGACATATTAATACTTCATCGGATAATAATTTCCTTCCGCGGATTGTATCCAAAACATGATTAATCCCTTATCCCGTTGAATAATATATATTTGAAATCTAGATGAAGTTGATTACTAGAAATGATTATTGTGAATAAAGTAACTCCATTTCATATTTCAGTTATATCTCAAAGTTAATAAGAAGTATTTGATGAATTGTGCCTCTTGTTTCAATAAAGTTCAAATCAAAGTCATTGGAGAATAGAGAATCTGAATTACAAATCTAGATTATATTCAACTTTGCAATCATTCAGAAAGCCCTATGTAGAATACCGGTGTGAAGTTAGCGGCCATTTTCTAGCGGCTGTTCATATCTGGCGGCCAAATTATCAGTGGCGTCGAGGAATAAATTAAATTCGGAAGTTCTTTGAATTTTCAACCAAATCGAATGGCTGAAGATTTGAAATAGAATGGGAATTCAATTCAACAGAAGATGGTCTAACACAACAAATGCAAAACTTGAGAATGATATACCAATTTGATATGCTTTTAGATAAAAAATTAAAATCCACCCTGAAAAATGTTAAGCCAAGCCGATATTTGGTATACGTGTTACAGAAAGGCTGTATAAAAATATACCAAGAGTTGATTGATTTGCAGGCCGTCGAAGGGGTAGTTGATACCTGTCGATATTTCGAAAAAAAAAAACACCTAAAAATGTTTAGCTAGGTTCCTTTCGGTATACGTGTTTCTGGAAGACTATATAATGATAAGTATTTAATAATTTGAGGATTGTCGAAGGAGTAGTTCATCCCTGTGGATATTAAAAAACAAAACTCACCCTAAAAAATGTTTAACCAAGTTCAGTTCTGGTATACATGGCACTGGAAGGCTATATTATGATATACCAAGAGATGATTGATTTGCAGGCCGTCAAAGGGGCAGTTTATACTTGTCGACATTGAAAAAAAAAATCAAACCCACCCTCAAAAATGTTAAGTCAAGTCGATATTTGGTATACGTGTCAATGAGAGGCTATATGATGATATATTGAGAGATTATTGATTTGAAAGACGTTAAAGGGGTAGTTTATACGAGTAGATATTTCGAAAAAAAATCAAAACCCACCAAATTTTTTTTAGTCAAGTTCGTTTCTGGTATACGTGTTGCTTAAAGACTATATAATGATATGCCAAGCGATTATTGATTTGTAGGCCTTCAAAGGGGTGGTAAATTTTGAAAGAAAAATATGTATGATAAAATAAAAATATCTATAGACAAACCTTTGGTACCCCAATGGGAGCTTCAATTTCACCTATCCTTGCGGCATACGTAATGGATGACCTGTTGGACACTGTACTACCAGTTTTATCTTTCAAACCTTTTTTCATAGAAAAATATGTCGATGACATTATTTTGGCAATGCCAAAAGATAGTACAGATGAGGTTCTCTTTACCTTCAATAACTATGACCCACATATCCAGTTTACTATAGAAACCGAAAACGTCGAACAATCCGTACCATTTCTGGACACCAGATTCGTACGTTCCAATGAGAACAAAATACTGATAGATTGGTATCGGAAAGATTGCAGTTCTGGAAGATATTTAAATTATCTGTCCTATCACAAACATTCGGTAAAAGTAAATCTGGTAAAACAAATGAAGAACAGGGTTCTGAGAATTTCAAATGTAAGTTTCCATAATAAAAATTTTAAAATCCTCTTAAATCTCTTTTTAGACAATTCTTATCCTCCAAGTTTAATAAAAAGTATATTGTTCAACACATCACCTATTCAAATCTTAATATATCGAATAATAACACAGTGACTACTATCAGTATTGTCCCCAGTATGTTTACCTCTTTACCGTACCTAAGAGATATTTCACCCAAACTTGCCAGACTTTTCAAAACCATAGATAATATCAAAATAGCGAACAAAACAGTACTTACAATTAAGTCTATTCATTCCAAAGTGAAAGACAAAGTTCCAATGTTAGACAGCAGGAATGTTATATATAGTATACCTTGCCAGGGTTGCGACAAAGTGTATATTGGTCAAACTGCAAGATTATTAAAACAGAGATTAATATCCCATAAAAGTGATTGCAGGCACCATCCAGAAAGATGTGCTCTAGCAGATCACGTTAACAAATTCGACCATCATATGAACTATGATGAAGTTAAAATATTAACTAATGAACGGCACACTGCTAAGAGAACTTTTCTGGAAATGGCTTTCATATCACAGGAAAAAAATCATATGAACAAAAAAACGGATGTCAACCACCTAAGTGAAATTTATTCCTTCTTATTAGCAATGTGAAATACAGAATTTTCTTCAGATCAATCTGAGCTCATTACTAGTTATTAATATATCTTCAAGTTGGCCCAACCTTCAGTTGGTACTAACAAGAAAAGTACTAAAAATACTTTGGCCAATAATGGCAAACCATTTCATATCAGTTGGTACTACCCTCAGTTGGTACCAGTGACTGTCAAAGCATATGACAAGTGAATAAATAATTTTCCCACAATTTATAACCTATTGTACTTTTTCAAGACACACATGCTTTAGACTTTATTATTATTTTTAATATTTTAATTAGTAACGTTTCAATGAATTTCAATGTGTATAATTAGTTGACGATTCAAGACATGTGTTGCCAACTTCAAATTCAGAACTTATATTTCACCGTACTTTACATGAAGAACATTCATAAACAACATAGAAACTAATCCCAACAAAGATGTAAGTTATTAGTACCTTAAGCTCCAAATGACACACTAATTTGTTCAATTCTTCATTGTAGTATCCCTGAAGATGGAAATAAAACATTCTAAAAGCTTGGACAAACTTCAAAGAGTACACTTTTTCTTTTGGTGCATACCACAATAATCAATTTGTTACACATAACAAGTCAGCAACGACTATCCTTTCACTATATATATATATATATATATATATGAAGAAAGAATTTTTGGCATAATGGACACATTAAAATTAAAGAGAAAAAGAAGCATCCTCGAGCGAGACTCGAACTCGCAACCTTAAGCTTTCCGGACCTACGCTCTTCCCATTGAGCTATCGAGGCTATAAGAATCGACACACACTCGTGAACACTTTACTTCCTTTTTGATTTAATGTGAATGCTGGAATGAATCGAAAATCGAACGTACTTATCAATGGTCGTCGAGACCCGGTACCTATTCAACCCAGCATCATCGTCGGATTGACGATTTCAGTAGATGTCTAGGAAGGTGATTTCCAACCACTGATAAGATTTAGCCACCCACTTTCACATATCTATATATATATATATATATATATATATATATATATTTTATGATTGGTTGTTTATATGATTTTAACATTTTACATATGTTTTGAGAATTCATTTCATAGATTATATTTTTGAATCCCTATCATAACAAATGAAAAATACCGGCTATGTTATGTTACCTTTTTTTTTTTCAAACCCTTTTACCTTATCCCAGCTCAGTCAGGTACGCCTATGAACATGAACACTCCTTCTCAGTAGCCGGTTCCTGTAATCGGTGTTGCCTACTATGGCACTGACGATTCGATGAGAAAAGCTGTTCAGTGGAGAAAAGTGAGGTTAGAAATTGAAAAATAAACACAGCTTTGCAGAAAATAATCAAAATTGTTGGTTTTCATTCAAATCAAAACTTATAAATACCCTACTCTGCGATAGATACCTTATACTAGCAAAACAATGATATAAAATAGTGCAGTTTGGATGTTTGTGACAATAAGAGATTGATGAAGAAAGTTTGAATTTATTATCAGTCTTTTTGCATGAAAATTTATTGAAGTTCAACCCAAAACAAAGTAACCAGTGGTTTAGACACTTAAAGTTATTGGTTTATTGTGAAAAGTTGCACTTTGGTGAGTTCGGATATAAGTATACCTTGTTGCTGCCTCTCGATTGAAGTCTCCAGTTCGGTAGACATGTTTCTGGGATCTCAATGACAGCTCACATGCACTCCTTGCAGGATTTATCCTCTAGATCAGGTAGGTGGAATTTTCATTGACTATTTACTTCTTCAGTTCTGCTTTTCGAAAATTATTCTCGTTCGGGAATTTTTTCTTGAATAGGTTTTCTTGTATCATCTATAATGCAACTCGTGGAATTTTCCACGTGGCTTCACTTTCTGAACTTTTTCCAATCTCCTCGAGAGCTTCTCCTCCTGATCCATAGCATCACTCACAAATTTTGATTTTTTCACAGATTTCCGAACTTGTATCACCAAATTATTTGCTGTTCTAATTGATATTAATGATTTTATGAATGATATCTAATTCCAACTCTTACATACTATTAACAAATTCTTATAAAATTATAATTTTTCAATTTCTGCCATTACATTTTATTGTATATCATCACTTTTTCCACACAAACTCTTTCGAATCCCATTGGTGGGTTTTCTGTTGATGTGAATTGTCATACAGGATGTTCAAAACTTATCTATACGTTGATCTTACTTCAATTCAATGTTTGCTAAAAATTTCAATTTTGATATGTTTTAATCGTGGATTTTCATCAGATATATCATTGGATATGTATTTGGATACCAGAACTACTTCAGGAGTGCCCTCTTTATACATATGTATCGACTAGACCATAGTATAATGGTAAAAAGGCAGAGAAAATTGTAAAATAACATAGCATTAACGATGATAATAAAAATAACTAATAATAATAATAATGATAATTATAAGTTATTATATATTATTTAACCACATATAGAAGAAGGATAGTCTCGTGACTGGACTAGTTGAAAATAACTATGAGTTTGAAATAAACTTTGTAGAAAGGATATTCCTTGAGGTTGCAGTCAAATTTAATGGCCAGTTAAAAAAGGAAAACTCTTTCTTATTTTGTCAAGCTTTCGAAAATGTTTATTTCATTATCAAGACAGCTGTGGAAAAGGAATTGCGAGAGCTTGACAAAACAAGAAAGAGTTTTTCTTTTTTCACTTGCCATTAAATTTGACTGCAACCTCAAGAATATCCTTTCTACAAAGTTTATTTCAAATTCATAGTTATTTATATATATATATATATTTATTAATATATATATAATAATAAATATATATATATTAATATATATATATTAATATATATATATATATATATATATATATATATATATATAAGATGTCACCCATCATATTTGGTGTTTTTTTGATGTTCTGATGGATCAGAGACAATGGAACAGAAAGAGAAAAATATAAAGGTTCAGTATATTCAAAGATTTTCAAAGCATAACATTGCTTTTCTGATATTCCTTACCAACTCTGAAATTCAGCCCCTTTGTAAACCTCAACTCTATATAATTCTATCAATTCCTCAAGATTTCTTCGATTGTTGGGCACTAGTATTTTCTGTTAAATATCTTCATTTCCATAGCTATTTGATAAGAGAAGAATAATCATAAATTCAAGAAAAACTTTGGTTTTGAACGGTTTGGCCCAATTTTGGAAGAGCTTTCATAATTTTTTTATGTTTTAGGAAGAAGGAGAAAAATAGGAAGATGTGAATGGGCTTGCTAAGAGAGGGGTAGCGGCCAAATGACCAGTGGCGTCGGGTGATAAATTATATTCGAAATTTGGAATGGCAATGAGAATCCAATTTAACAGAAAATGGTCGAAGATATATTTGTTATGCTTTTAGATAAAAAATTGAAACCCAACCTCAGAATTATTAATCCAAGTAGATATGTGTTACCTTTACGTGTTACTGGAAGGTTAAATAAAGATATACCAAGAGTTGATTGATTTGCAGGCCGTCAAAGGGGTAGTTTATACTTGTCGATGAAAAAAAAACTCACCTTCAGAAATATTTAGCCAAGTTCATTTTCGTTATACCAAGAGATGAACTTGGCTAAACATTTTTAAGGGTGGGTTTTGAATTTTTTTGAAAAATCGACAGGTATATATACTCGTTTGAAGGCCTACAAATCAATAATCGTTCGGAATATCATTATATAGTCTTTCAGCAACACGTATAACAAAAACAAAAAAACCAATTTGGTGAGTTTTGATTTTTTTTTCGAAATATCTACTCGTATTAATTACCCCTTTAACGTCCTTCAAATCAATAATCTCTTAATATATCATCACATAGCCTTTCATTGACACGAATACCAGATATCGACTTGACTTAACATTTTTGAGGGTGGTTTTTAATTTTTTTCAATATCAACAAGTACAAACTGTCCCTTTGACGGCCTGCAAATCAATCATCTCTTGGTATATCATTATATAGCCTTCCAGTGACATGTATACCAGAACTGAACTTGGTTAAACATTTTTTAGGGTGAGTTTTGTTTCTTTCAATATCCATAGGGATGAACTACCCCTTCGACAATCCTCGAATTATTAAATACTTATCATTATATAGTCTTTCAGTAGCACGTGTACCACAAGGAACCTAGCTATATATTTTTAGGTGTTTTTTTTTCGAAATATCGACAGGTATAAACACCCCTTTGACGGCCTGCAAATCAATCAACTCTTGGTATATCATTATATAGGCTTCCTGTAACACGTATACCAAATATCGGCTTGGCTTAACATTTTTTAGGGTGGGTTTTAATTTTTTATCTAAAAGCATATCAAATATCTCTTGGTATATATTCTTTATTTTCTCGGAATAAGGGCCTCAGTCAGTCTATATATTTCTCATTTCGTTGAGAAAAAGTAAAACTCTTTCTTATTTAGTCAAGCTTTCGAAAATGTTTATTTTCATTATCAAGACAAGTAAGGTGAGGTTAAGTGAAGACAGCGAACTAATCACCATTTCGTGTTTGAGGACTTTTCAAAATCATATCACTATGACCCACTACTAGTAATATATAAAAACTAAACAATGGCACCCACATATTTTTTAATATTAATTTAAACACTTTAAAATTCTACAAAGTTTATTTCAAATTCATAGTTATTTTCAACTAGTCCAGTCACGAGACTACCCTTCTTCAACACTATATATATATATATATATATATATATATATATATATATATATATACATCTCCTGATGAAGTGTGATGCTGTACACCACAAAAGATGCAGAAACCTGGGATCACACCAGCCAACCATAGAAGGAATACAACATACAGATCCCCTCAAAATACTCAAACTCCCTAAGGATCTCGGATATATCTGAAAGTGAAAAATTGTGTCCGAGAAAATACATGAAAAAGGAAATTGGACAAATTATCAAATTAAAGAAAAAAAAACATCCTCAAGTGGGAGACGAACCCACGACCTTACGATTTCTAGTCGTATGCTCTACCAACTGAGCTATTCAGGACATGAGGAATCGACACACACTTGTGAATCATTTTTTCCCATAATTTAATGTTAATGAGAATGAATCGCAGATCCAAAGTACTTCTCAATGGCAGTCAGGACCCGTTACCTATCACTATAACATCATCGTCAACGTGAAGATTTCAATAGGAGATTTAGGA
This sequence comes from Gonioctena quinquepunctata, assembly GCA_018342105.1. Lineage (NCBI taxonomy): Eukaryota > Metazoa > Arthropoda > Insecta > Coleoptera > Chrysomelidae > Gonioctena > Gonioctena quinquepunctata. The sequence continues at coordinate 126,126 of JAFIRS010001171.1, read as the reverse complement.
AGATGATCTCCAACCACTGATAAGATTTTGCCAAATATATAATATGAAAGTGGAAAATTGTGTCCGAGAAAATACATGAAAAAGGAAATTGTGGCATATCGGACCAATTATGAAATTAAAGAAAAACAGCATCCTCAAGTGGAAGTCGAACCCACAACCTTACGATTTTCAGTCATCACGTTGACGATGATGTTAGAGTGATAGGTAACGACTCCCGGAATGGTGTTATAACACCATTCCGACAAATGTTTACATATGTTTTACGTTTTTTTTCAAAAGTTAATGTTTACCAAGCAACCACTCAGATAACTGACCCTGAAGAAGTTTCAAAATTGAAACGAAAGCTCGGTCCAACGTATTAAAGAGTTTTTAATAATTCAACACTTGTGCTGACTGAATATCCCCGTTATTCCCCACTGTTCATACCAATTCTTAGTCGTTAAATATGAATTTATATATATATATATATATATATATATATATATATTATATATATATATATATATATATATATATATATATTTTATTGATATCAGTTTGAATTGAATCTCACCTTAGTAGGTTATCATTTATAATATAAGTTTTTATTGTCAAACCATGCATTTGTAGTCGTCCTGAGGAAGGCAATAAACGTTGCCGATAGTTCGACGAATTCCAAAGACTTTTCTTCCAATCTCTTTCTTTCTGATTGTTGATTTATTCTTCAAACGAACCAGTCATGATAACAAAACTATCTGGATATATATTTGATTCTAATATTTTTCATTTTTTTTTATTTCAACTATGTACGAAAAATATTAATGAGTTCTATTCAGACATAACAAGAAATATCCCAGATTTGATTACAGTTGGAATTTAAGGTTTCACCTATCAGAAAAGAACACATCAAAAACTCATCCAGAGTAAAAATATTTAAAAAATATTATTTTAAGAAAATAAGCATACATTCCAATCTAAGTGTGGTCTTCCATCAAGAATTTAATGAACATTTATAGTAGAAGTAGTGAATTATTATATATATAGGTGAATCAAAATTTTTTGATGTAATGCAAATATATTTGGCATATGCAATATATGTATAAAATATGGACAAGATCGATCACCTCTAAATTAACTACATAAAAAATTTATTTTAATAATTATTGAACGCCAACCAGAAATTAAGATTTTGTTTTAATATACCACGTTAATGAAACGGACTAAAAATTATAGAATAATTTCCCTTAGCCCCATACAGATTTGAAACCCTAGACAGATTTCTAAACCCATACAGATTTTCCTGAAAATTTGTGATTGTGAATTTTTAATGACTATGAAAATAGTTGTAAAACTATATTTATCGCTACTGAAAATTCACAATCACAGGAATTTATATGGGATTAAAAATCTGTATAGGGCTAGAAGAAATTATTTTATACTTTTTTTTCCCTTTTGTAAATGTGGTATATTGAAAAAATTATCTAAATATGAAAGAAGGGAATTTTGTGGAGTAGTGGACAAATTATTAAATTAAAGAAAAAAAGCATCCTCACGTGGGAGTCGAACCCACGACCTTATGACTAGCCATATGCTCTAACCAACTGAGCCATTCGAGGACATAGGAATCGACTCACACTCATGAATCCCTTTCTTCCATAATTTATTGTTCTTGTTAGAAATGAATCGATGATCATACGTACTTATCAATTGCCGTCGAGATCCGTTACCTGTCACTCTAACATCATCGTCAATTGACGATTTCAATAGCAGTTAGGAAAGATGATCTCTAACATGAACATTAAATTATGGAAGGAAGGGATTCACGAGTGTGTGTCGATTCCTATGTCCTCGAATGGCTCAGTTGGTGAGAGCGTGTGGCTAGAGTTTATAAGGACGTGGGTTCGACTCCCTCTTGAGGATGCTTTTTTTTTTCAATTTAATAATTTGTCCACTATGCCACAAAATTCCCTTCTTTCATGTATTTCTTTCGGACACAATATTTCCACTTTCACATTATCTAAATAATTATTTTCCGCTTTTTAGTCTCGAAGTTCAAGTCTTTAGCTCATCGGGAAGTCAGTTTGAAATCGATAGCTCCCTATTATTATTATTATTATTACAGACAAACAAACAAAACAGAATTTGTACCGAACAGACAACGAAAGTTAGGTAATATAAACGTTGTGAAATTGATAAAATGAACCCATTAATTTTCTTGTTTCAAATTTGACGAGAATGTATTCTAAAGGCGCATCCACATTATGCCGCGATTTGCCATTGATGCCAATTGGCAAAGCCAGCGACTGTGAAAACGTCTACATATGTGTTGGCATTCATTTAATTTAGTCGTACAATGTTTACTGACGAGGATTTACTGATTGCTTCAGCTGCGGTTATCATACTCGAGAATGAAAAAAAAAGGACGGCGCAAACGACGGTTTTGGGTACGCCCAAGCCTTCAAAGTAGAGCATAATATGGAACTCGGGACTTAATGAAGGATTTACTATTGGACGATATGGACGAATTGAATCTTGAGTATAGATCTGGATGTGGTTTCAGAAACTTTTTTTGAATGAGAAGTAGTGATTTTCAAGTTCTTCTAAATTAGATTTCACCAAATATCAAGAAGGAAGATACGTCATTCAGAAGAGCTATTTTCGCCGATGAACGCCTAGCAGTTACTTTGCGGTATCTAGCGACGAGAGATTCCTATCATTGGTTAAGTTACATGTTCAAGATGTCGAAACAAATAATTTCAGAAATCATACCGAATGTTTGTGATGCAATAGTCAGCGTTTCACGGGATCACATCAAGGTAAGGAAATTAAAGTATCTATTGAAAATGAAAAAATTTATTTCGTAAAATGTTTCACAAAACTAATATGAATTCTATACATTAAAAAACAACTGTGAAACAGAAATTTTAGAAAGTTGAGATACTATAGTTCCATCAAAATACTATCCATAGAATCACTGTCAGTAGGCGCATATGAACAAGACGGCGTGGGGCTTGAATGGTCGTCGGCATTTGACCAGAATAAGAACGCTGTTGAGGATGTGGAGGGTCACTACGAATATTTCCAGGTACAACAGGGGAAGAAAATGGTGACTGAGAAAAGTGTGATATATTGTAAAAAGGGTGCGAGTAAGTTGTGTTGACTGAATTGGGGTTGCCATATTTATCCATTTCGACCTCAAATAGAATATGACTGATGGGATGTTTCACTATTTGTCTTGCTTTTGACGTTGGAAGGTTTCTAATTCGCATGCCCACTTGATCTCCAAAAGCCGTGTACTGGTCTTTCAGTGCATTGCGTACTTGAACATCTTTCATAATGGAAAGGGCTCCTTCTGTGGCCGAAAACTTGTGTTTCTTCTGCAAGTGTGATCGTGCAGATGGTGACTCAAACAGTTTCCTTTTGCTTCCTTTTTCACCGCTTCCAGAAGTTACGCCACTATCCTCGAGGGGCTCTTGGTCGACATTCTGAGTTTCTTCTTGAGCGACTTCCACATTCTCATCAGATGTCTGCTGGTCCTAGAAGAACAAGAAAGTTATCTAGTTGAATAAAAATGCAATAAGTATTATCATTATTTTGTTTCAGATGCCACAAAGTGAGAGTGAGTGGAAAACTATTGCAAAGGAGTTCAACGATAGATGGAATTTCCCAAACTGCATTGGCGCCTTTGACTGGAAGCATATCAGTTTGCAAGCTCCAATTCACAGTGGGACAGAATATTTGCGAACTTTAATTTCATTTCTGCAAAAGTTGGTTGTTAAGGAAGAATATCAGATGGGGGGGTATTTAATGAAACAACATTCAAAAAATGCCTCCAGTATAACACAATGCATCTCCCTTCCCCTTGTGCACTTCCTGGAAGACGCAGTGCTACACCGTTTGTTTTTGTTGCAGACGATGCATTTCCTTTTTCGAGAAACATAATGAAACCCTTGCCGGGAACTCAACTAAAGGGTTCAAAACAAAAAAAATTCAACTATCACCTTAGCAGAGCACGTAGAGTGTCTGAGAATGCATTCGGGGTAATATCATCTGTGTATCGCATACTGCGGAGACCTTTGTTGTTAGAACCAGAGCGGACTGAAGAAGTAGTTCTAGCAGTACCTCATCTGCATAATTTCCTAGGGGAAGGCAACTCTAGAGCGATTTACAATCCCCCCGGGAAATTTGATTCTGACTGCTTGACCGCAGGTGAGATAAACCCAGGAGTTTGGAGACAATCACCTTCAAATCAAGCAGATGGAATAGTACCTTTTCAAAATGACAAATAATAACAAAACTTTAGGTATGTTACATTGATTTTTGTCGGTATCATCATAATTCAGAATAAAATGCAAAATATGATGATGTGACTTAGTACAATTAACATTATAAATAGCATGGCGTAGCATAAATTGTGAGAACATTTTTCAATTATTACCAATGAAATATTTCAAACATTATTACTTTTCATATTCTTACCTGCGTGTGCGCATCCGTCATTCCTCTTGGTTGATTTCGATCTTTGAGAAAAAGCATGCTGCTGTAGCAGAACCATTTACTTTTGTTAACATCATCCCTTCCCGCACCAGACTTGATAGCGTCTCTTTTTTTCATATTTCTCGCAAAAAATGGCACACCAAGTTCTTGATTTTTCTTTCCACTTCCTCTTTCTCCACTCCAAAACTGACCGCAATTTCCAATAGGGCGTCCATTTTTTTGTTCCTGTCTTTGTAATCTTTTAAACGACAGTCCAACAGACCAGGACGGTCCCGGTATAGATTTATCAAATTAATAACTTTCTCGTTCGTCCACTCCATTCGGAAGCACGTGCTAACATGACAGTCTGAATCACAACTGAAGCCGCGAGAGGCCAGTGGTTGGCACGTCCCCACTCTCCGTTCTCATTGGCTTCCTTTGAAGGAGACCGACACTAGAGCGATTTTCATTGGCACACAGCTGGCTTATTGGCACGTGCCAACGGTCGCGTCTACATCGATTTGGCTTTGCCAACTGGCATTGCCAATTGGCAAACAGCGGCTAGTGTGGACGCGCCTTAACGATTACTTGGTGATGTTTGGTAGGTTATTTATCAATTCATTTGTGGCCAATTCCATTGTTACATTGAGTGACTATTTGGAAGGCAGTTGAATTCCTTGCACATTGACTCATCGATCATTATGTTGGTGCTATTAAGATTTTGTCATTAATTTTTGGTTCGTAAACGTTCTACAGGCGAACAAACAGACAGACAGACAAGAGAGCGATTCAATATTGCATCCAGTTCTGAGCTAAGTCTGAAGTTTTAAGTCTCTAGCTCATCGGGAAGTTGGTTCGAAATCGATTGCAAGGTTTTTTCCGAACAAACAGACACGAAATCAAGCTAATATAAACGTGCTAAAAAATCAGTAATGCTGAGAACCCCTACAACTATAAATTATCACCTAGGAGTGTATGACAATATATACCCCAAATGATCCTGTGTTGTCGAGGACGTATTGGCAGGACACAGAAATACTGAATTTTCTGACATGCTGATTTTTATTCCATACTAGCGGACCCGACAGACGTTGTCCTGTCCAAATTTATGTTCCCTAAAATGTTTTTCCCGAAAATTTTCTCGTTATCCCGTTATCCCATTTTCCTGTTACTCCTTTTTGTCTTTACCCCGTTATCCCGTTTTCCCGCTATCCCCTTATCCTGTCATCCCGTTTCCCGTGTTTTTGTTATTCCGTTATTTCCGTAACCCTTATCCCATTACCCGGATCCCGTTTTCCTGTTATCCCATTTTTCCTATATCCCGTTTTCCCCTTATTCCCTTATCCTGTCATCCCGTTATCCTGTTTTCCCGGTTTTTCGTTATCCCGTTATTCCCGTTATCCCGTTATTCCGTTCTCCTGTTATTCCCTTATCCCGTTATTCCCGTTATCCCGTTTTCCTGTTATCCCGTTTTCCTGTTATCACGTTTTCCTGTTTGAAAAAGAATTAAAAATAGGGTTTGATCGTAGAAGGGTGAAAATTTAGGGTCGTATGTATTTTTAAATGCTGTATCATAAAATAATAAAAACAAAATATTTCGTCTAGAAAATAAAAAAAAATCAAGGGGTGGACTACCCTCAACATTTAGGGGAATGATTCGTGAATCTTAACCATTAAATCTTAATTTTTTGCATACTTTCGACACCCTGTATCTCAGAGGGGATGCATTTTACGACATACCTTGATAGCAACTTTTCACCTCGAAATGAGGTGAAGAATTTGTAGTCGGAGTTTGTCGGTCTTATTCTGACTCATCCTGTAGAGACTGGCAGATCAAAATTAATGACAAACCATCGCAAAGTGTACATACATTCACTTTAACCAAGACTTAACTTTAACCAAGACTTCTTAAAATCCACAACGTTTGAAAACTATTTGAAATGTAATACATTTTACACAACCGCACGGAAGAAATGTTGTAATGTATAGCACGTCACTTAGACGATATCGTATAGCACGTCACTTAGACGATACATCCGTTTTTCTATTTTTCAGGTGTTCTTTTGGGTTTTCCCTATTTTTTTTTTAAACCACCCCTGTATTAGAGAAAACGAAACAAAAAAGAAATTATTTAAATCAGTCAAGCCGTTTTTGAGTTTAAGCGAGACTAACGAACAGCAATTGATTTTTAAATATAGAGATGTAGTAGCGTTTGCTCTCTTGAAAATTTTAGGATTCATTGATTTCCACACTGTGTCAAGTGAAATATAAAACACAGATGTACCTAAATATAAGTCGATATTGAATGAAAAATGATTCATTAATCACTTATTCAATATAATTTTTTTACATTTTATATAAATTTCAAATAAGCCTCTGTTTGTGATAGCCGCTCTTTGCAGAGTTCAAATATGGTTTGTGTGGAGTACATTATATTATACTGAGTGTAATATGATATCGGGCCAGCCTTCAATGATTTCTACAATCATCAGTCGGATTATATCAAATGGTATAAGGGTGTATATCAGCAAGAAATATGAACCCAATGAAAATAAAATATTGTTTCAAGATATATGAAATTCGAATTTGATGTTTGATAGATTTTTATACTCACTTGTTCTATTTGTTCACATGAATTAGTATTTGATTTGCTTACTGAATTATCCATTGACCTCTTAATATTGAATATTCCACATTATTATTGAAAAACAATCCATAGATAGATTGTAATTTTTTCCATTCAACATATAATTTAAACAACCAAAATTTCAGGGACCCTGCATTGGAAGAAAACTGCCCCGAATTAATGTGCTATCTGACATATTTCCATTATGTATTCACTTCCGAGTATTTTTCTCGATGGCACAATGAAAGAATTAAATATCTTTGAATTCAAGTGTGCCATATGAGAAATAACACTTTTGTAATTTGAGAAAAAAATACAGTGTAACTAGCTTGGAATGTCCATTTCTCACTCGTATGAATTGCACAACTCGCCTTCGGCTCATGTCGTATTTCCATGCCCTTTAGTTACGTTGTGCCTCAGCAGTTGTGTGGTTCGTAAGGCACCTTGTAGCTTTTTGAAACCGATTTTGTATTGAATAACTCTTCTTCGAAGTTCACCTTTCACACAATTAAAGATATACTTTAATCAATGCTTCAATGAAAAACGAAATTGCAGGTTACAAGTGACAAAAATGAAATAGTCGAAATACATATCTCAGATAATTTATAACAATATACAAATAATAAAACGTATTGTAATTATTTTGTTGATCTTCGGTTTGAAAAATAATTTACGGTGAAAGCTTGATCAGTGGAGATAAAAATGAGGTCTGGGTGGCAGGGCCGGACTGAGGAACGTAACTCTTTGTAAAATTTACTATTGTTGCATACTTTGGGGAGCACATTTCAAAATGTTCCCTTCGAATATTTTTATAACAGAAGAAGCTCTTAGTGATAATATCTTCAAGTGAATACTTTGTTTCACAGTGATGTCCCAAAAATTAATTGCATTAAATAAGACATACTGGAGGCAGTTTGATATTAAAAAAATACCACTCCAATAATTTGTGAATTCCAGACAGAACCTCTACAATTATGAATTATCACCCAGAAGTATATAGAAATACATTTTTCAAAAATGTCGTGAATTTCCTTGAAGTGATTGTGGGCTCCAATGAAATTGGATCCATTATCTGAATGGAGATCAGTACACATTCCTCGACTAGACACAAATCGCCTGAATGCTGCTACAAACGCTTCTGTGGTTATTCACTTACAAGTTCAATGTGAACCGCCTTTGTAGATAGGCAAACGAATATACATGCGTAGCATTTTCGAACTTTTTAGATCCTATATATCCCGTCCTTTAGGAAACATGGTCCAGCACAGTCAAGACCGCAATTGGAAAAAATGCGAGAGGGGTTTTCGCGGGCAGGAAGATTGCCCATTTGATCAAATAGTTCTGGTGGATCGACTCTAAAGCAGGGTTATTACATACCGCTTCGCGACCGTTCAATGGCCAGAACCTTCTCCTGATGAAATAAAGGGTTGCTTGACAGCCAGAATGAAAATTGAGCTCATGGATATGACGTTCAGATAGAATCGTAAAGGGGTGTTTCTTGGGAATATGGATAGGATGCTTGGTATCTTGGCTGATGCTTGCATGTTCTAATCTGCCGCTTACTCGGATTATGCCATCAGTGTCAAGATGACTCGTATTGGTTTGGAGTAACTAGAAAATTGTTCAAAGATGTTATTATTATCTGATAAAAGCAAGAAGTATGATTTTGATTGAATTCATCAAGGTCTGAAGGGGCTCGTGAGTAATTAGGAATGTGGCAGTTTTGTGGCCATTTGTGTTGAGTTTCAGATGAAAACTGTGGTCCGTGCGACCACATGGAAGCACTTTCAAGATCAGTGGGAATAATTCCTCTGGAGATTATTTCAGCAGGATTATTTTCTGAAGATATATGATTCCGAGCGTTTGTGTCAGAGAGAATTTGGATTTCTGAAATCCTATTACAAACGAAAGTTTTCCATGTCCGTGGTTCAGCACTTAGCCATGATAATACAATACTTGAATCAGTCCAGTAATGAACTGCTTCGAAATTGAGGTTCAAGGACTCGATTACCTTTTTTACAAGTTTGGATGAGAGAAGGGCGCCTGACAATTCCAATCTGGTAAGGGATATGCTTCGAGAGGGGCAACGCGTGATTTCGCGCATAAGAGACTGATTTGAATATCACCATTATGAGTTTGCGAACTTAGATATACACATGCTCCATACACTTGAATTGAGGAATCACAAAATCCGTGTATTGGTAAATTCTTAGTATTCCTTAAAATGGCATGTCGAGGGATTTTCAAAATGTTGAAATTTTGGAGTTGGTTGCAAAAATAAATCCAGGATTTGTGAAGTTTTGTTGGCATAGGGTCATCCCATTTGAGGTTGGCTGGCCACAGCTGCTGCATAATTTATGCCTGAATGATAACAGAAGGCTTAGAGGGAAAAAAATTTGACAAATGGTTGAGAGAAGGGTTCTCTTAGTGATAGGTTTCGGAGCACTGAGGGACACTTGTGACTTATAGATAAAATAGTCAGATGTGAAATCCCAAAAGATCCCCAATATCTCTGTACTTTGAGAGCTGTTCACAAGATGTTTGATGGAATTGTCATTAGTATTGCAAATATCGGCAAGGACAGTAAGTTTGTTGGAACTTTCGCAATTGAAATCTGCGGCTTTAAGCAAAGTGACTGAATTTATTCTCATCAAAATTAGGTTTTCTACAGTGTCTGCGCCTGTGATGACATCATCGACATAAAAATCATTGCGAATAATGTAAGATTCGAGAGAAAAAGTGAGTTGATTATCTGGAGCGATCTGTTTCAGACAACGTGTGGACGGAAAACTTGCAGTAGCAGTTCCATAAGTGATTGTGTTCAATTCAAAATGGGAGAGCTTTTGATTAGGATGTTCTCGCCATACGATACGTTGAAGACTACGTTGCGTATGCTGAATCATAGCAATGTCACCAGTTAAGATGAAGTTATGTTGTCTTAAACGTAATATTATGGTGAGCAGATCATTTTGAATGGTCGGTCCAACCTTGAGGACATCGTTTAAGGAGAGGCCTGAAGTGGTTTTAGCGCAACTATCAAAGACTACTCGCAGTTTGGTTGTTGTGCTATCATGTTTTTCTACGAATGATTGGTTAATAATAAATGGGATATTGGCTTTGATGATCGCGATCAATTTTAGTCATATGACATTGTGATATGAAATCAGAATGTTGGGTTTTGAGTTGAGGGTTTTTATTCAGCTTTCTTTTAATCGCGTGAATTCGGCAAATGGCTGTTTCTTCGGAGTCACCCAGTTTGACATAATTTTCTTTCAAAGGTAAACTCACTATGAATCTATCAGTGTTGTCTGTACTGAATATTTCAGAGAAGTGAGATTTGCACTCAGCTTCTTCCTTAGTGAGAATTTTTTTACTTGCATAGTTTTCTTCAATCTGCCGAAAGTCTTGTAACTGGATTTGTATTGAATTGGTTGTGGATAACAAACAAGAATTCGTTGATGATAATGGAAGGTAAGGTAAAGATCCGGATATTATCCAGCCTAACATGGTTTTGTGAAGTATTGGTTGATTTTTATCCAATTCAATTTGTCCATTTGACAGAAGTTCAAAGAATATACCCGCACCTAAGAGCATGTCAATGTCAGAGGAAATATTGAAGTTTGGGTCGGCAAGCGAGATACTGTCTGGAATATTGACATTGGTCGAATGTATTTTTTGTTGCGGCGTTAAGCCGGTAATTTTGTTAATTATTAGATATGACACTTCAAACATGTATTTATTGCATAAAGATTGGGCATTATTTGAAGCACGTTCTGAAATATTGATGAGATTTTGATTTAATCCAAAAATTGGCATATTGATAGGGATAGAGTTCAATTTCAATTTATTAAATAGTTTAATACCAATGAAATTGGACTGAGAGCAGCTGCCCAACAATGCTCTGCATTTTATAGGTTTACCGTTTCTGTCGAAAACATTAACAATTGCGGTGGAGAGGATTGTATAGGTGTGGTAACTGATTTGAGATGCCATTGCATGAGTACACAAATTTTCAGAAATATTAGATGGGTGAGAGCTAGACGATTCGGCATTTGATTCTTGATGAGGTTGAGAATCTTGTGGATTTCTACAGGTTACTTGGCTGTGTTTTCGAATTTTGTTTGTATCATTTGGGTTCAAATGCAGCAAACTATGATGTCTCTTTTGGCAAGAGCGACAAGAATACTGGGATCTACAATCATGATTTGAATGCCCAGGTCCTAGACAGTTAGAGCATATTCTAAAGCGCCTAATTTCAGCTAGTTTATTTAGAAATGATTTGCACGAGTAGATGAGATGGGATTGATGACATAGTGGGCATAGTTTATTGTTAGTTGATAAATGAGCGTGAGACCGATTATCACTTGATTTCTTATTAAGTTGCATATTTTGGTTGGAAGTATTAGCTTTGGTGCCTAACGATTCCAAGAGACGACAACGTTGACTTTAAAATGTTATGTAATCATCTATTTTTGGGTTGTTGTTTGTTTTAGTGAATATTTTCCACTCCTTTCGAGTTGAAGAGTCCAGGAATATTAGAATAGTATCCCATTTATCAACCTTCTCACCTAAGCTTCTTAACGATCTCAAATGTTTCTGAAATTCATCCAGAAATTTTCTCAGAAGTGTATGCGATTCTATAGGAATAATTGATAAATCAAAGATAGCTTTCATATGAGAGTGAATAATAGCTTTTCTGTTTTGATAACGCTCCCTCAGTAGGTCCAGCATCTTATAATTGGCATCAGAAGCATTTAATGAGAAAATTGTTTGAGATGCTTCGTCCTTGAGGGGCACCTTGTGAATAAAAAAATTTTTGTTCATTTGTCAGCATTGTATTTTGATTAATAAGAGAATCAAAAATTTCTTGGAATTGCGTCCATTTGACATAGCTACTGTAACACCCTGTAAAGTGTTATATTATTGTTGTTTTTTTTTGGCCTTACTGAAAGTATCTATTTTTCTGGAAATTAGGAGTTTGAAATTTTATTATTGTAAGAAATACTAGAAGAGCTCATATCTTAGTTATTTAGAAATTCTTATTTTCTTTCATTGAAATAATATTCATATATGGTGGTTACTGAAAGTAAACCATCAATCTTCGATGGAAGATTGAAAAATAATCTATTATCGGTTTAGAGTTTGATTGTTTATTTGAGTTCGGACGTTGTGTTAAGATTTCTTCACACAGTAAAGTGTTATGGTCTAATTGCCGTTGTGCTGTGCTGAAATAATAAGAATTATTCGGGGAAAGACTTCATCTAGAAAAATCACGCAATAATTAATAGCCAATAGGATTTGAATATGCAATGAAAGACCAATCAGGGATTTTAAAATGAGACTACGCCTTGACGATAACTTGGTGCAGAAAAAAATGAGATGAAATTTAAGGAATTCGGTCGGTAGGCTTCACCCGAACAGACGTGCTAGGCACGGGCGCAGTGGTTCGGTGGAAAATGTTTGGTAACAGATTTGTTTTTTTTATACTACGGTGGGAAATAATATTTTGTTTGACTGAAATTTTGAAGGGTCGAGACATATTTATATGAAATTTCGGGATAAAGTGAGTCAAAATGGGTGGTGTACTTTAAGTATGGGATTTTATTGTATCAATATATCGAAACGGAATAAATACGAGTGTCTATGAAACATGAGACAGAAAACTGGACGAATATTTGGAAAAATTGGTTAATGGAGGCAACAATTGTTCAACAGGGTAAGTGCAAAACTTTTAGGAAAAAAGAAGTTTAACGCTTGCTTTAATTTATTGTTGGGGTGAACCACATGTACAAAAATCATTCGTATTTATGCGGGTCTATCACCTGTTCTGGTATTGACTCCAATGCACAAAAATTTTTATTAAAATTAGGGAATCATCTGTAAACATAAAATATGAGGGTTCTACGGGAAATATGGATTTTATTTGTTTTAAAAATATAAGTATGAGCTCTTTTATTGAAATGAATTTGGTGTTGATCGATGTTTTCAAATTTATTGTTTCAATCTTTGGTTGAAGCTAGATATGATTTTATTTGTTCATTTTATTATATTATTATTGTTTTTCGATGAATTTTTTCAACGATGTTATATTTTTTTGTGTTTTTTTATTCAATAGAAGTATTAAATTTATTTCGTTTATTATTTGAAGATAGAGTAAAGCAAAAGATAAATTGAATTTAATGTAAAAGTCATTTTATTTGAGAAGAAACGTATAAATATTAATATTTCATATTTAGAAAGATCTTATTTGAGGAAAACAATACTATTTGATTCATTGGAAAAGAGAAGTTGTTCAAAAGAAGACCACGCATGTAAGCCGAGGTCGAATTTATTGTCCTGAAGGACAGGTGACTAAAATTAATCAGTGCCTTACAAGAATTTTTCAAAATCTGGTGAATTAAATTATTTTCAAAATTTGTGGAATATGTCGAAAAATCTATTTTTGGCCATTCCGTTGGTGACAGCTGCCCGTATAATATTCAAAATATTATATGTATTCTTTTGGTCTTATTAGAAACAAAAAAAACCAGATAGTGTGACTATATGGGACATCAGAGAAAGATAGTGTTAGTAAGTATGAAAAAAATTTTCTGTTTAAAAGTACGGTATATTATTGACTACTGTTGACCAGTAGCGGGATTGAAAAAGTATTGTATACATTTCTCTGAGTAATATAAGAATTTGATTATATATTTTTTTCCGATTTTTTTTTTATAAAAACAAATAGTATGGTATAACAATTGCTACTACTTGTACAACTGGTGACATCGGCAGAATAGTTTTTTTTTAGAATTTATTTTTTTCTTAAAAAAAAAAAAAAAAAGTTGTCAATGCCCAATAAATAATGAGGGTTTTATCATTTTTTACAATGGTGACTAGCGGCGGGAGGTTTGGATAACTTTTCAGATGAAAACAGTGGGAAAACTTTTGAAGAAAAAAAAAGCTGCATGTGTTTGGATAACTTTTCAAAGAAAAACGGTGTGATTTGGACAACTTCTCAGAGAAACTTCTGAGAGAAATAAGGTTGATTTTTTTCTTTTGTAGCAATTGATTATATTTGTGGTTATTTATTTTTTATATATGTGCATATTGAGTTCACCCTATATACTAACCCAAGACATTTTGTTATGATATTGGAGGAGCCATCGAGGGAAGCGGAGAAACCATAGGTGATAAAGAAAAATTGGAAAATTTTTGTTAAAATTATTTGTTGATAAATGTTGAATTTTTCTTTCAATTAATTTTTATAGATATATTTTTGTTGAAGCACTTTTTGGTGTTTCGAATGAAATTTGGGAATAAAATTGTAATTGATGTGATTAGTAGCTGAAAAAATAATAAGGAAAATGAACATGTTTATTTGAAAGTTTAAGATAGAACAATGATAGGAAATGCAACAGTTTAGATATCAGTGTTGTTACAAGTATATTGAAATTGAATTTTCAGATAAATACCTTTGGTTTTCATTTGAGAAATCATCAGAATGATTTCAATATAAAAAATTATTAGGTATTTTATATTTCAGGAGCGGATTTAATTTTTTCTTTAGGTCTTGGGAGTATTTTTGTTATAGGATTTTATGGTTTACAGGAGATTTTGGAGATAAATAGTACAGTACAGGAAAGATGACTTCTATTCTGGGATTTTTGTGTATTTTTTCTTCAGGATTGAGATAAGGACTTATTTTTGGGAAAATGGTTGAGACACTCGTTAGCCCGAAAAAAGAGGATTTTTTTGGAAATTTTGTGTATTTATGGAAATTTCAAAAAATATGGGGGAAAGTTTCAGGTTCAGATGGCTTATAATTTTGTGAAGGGTTAGGAAAGTTGTGTGGAATAATGACCATATTGAGGAGAAAGTGAGCACCTCAGCCGGAGGAAGCTGTCGTGGATTTTTTTCGTTTTGCCTTGGCTCTGATTAAGGACGATTTTGTGAGCTGCCGAGGAAAGCAGGATTGAAGTATCAGGGGCCGTTTGGAAGAAATTCTAGACCTTTGATGAAGATTTTTGGCTGCTGGGAGAAGCAGTTACTGTGTAGATCTTTATTGATGGTTTAATGGTTGAGCTACGGAGGAAGGTGTAGCAGGGGCGTATTTAGGAGATTGGTGGCCTTTGAGGATGTTCTTCGTTATTGTAGGTTGCTCGAAAGGAGCAACTGAGATAGTTTGTTGTAGGAAGTAGGAAAAAGGTTGAGATAGGTGAGTTTTGGAGCAAAAGGGAGTAGAAGGATTGGAAGGGCGATTGCAGGCAGAAAGTTAGTGGAAAATATGAATATTTGTTGATTGTAATTCAATGTCCGTCAGAGTATGTGCCCGAAAAGTAGTTGTTTGTTGGCAAACAGGATTTTTGTTATGGTGATGGAAGTCTACAGATGAAGTGAGTTGCTTTTTCGAAGTTGTAGTGGGCGCCGCGAAAGGGTGGGCCCCGGGAATTGTTCTACTGAAGAAGAAAAACGATTTTGGAAAATTAGGAGGTCGAGTGTAGGATCAGAGAAGATGTTGTTTCAGAAGGTCGAGGTAGGACATTTTGGAGAATTAGGAGGTCGAGTGTAGGACCAGAGATAATGCTGTTTTAAAAGGTTGAGGTAGGACCATTTTGGAGAATTAGGAGGTCGAGTTAGGACCAGAGATGATGCTGTTTCAGAAGGTCAACGTAGGACCATTTTGGAGAATTAGGAGGTCGTGTGTAGGACCAGATATGATGCTGCTTTAGAAGGTCGAGGTAGGACCATTTTGGAGAATTAGAAGGTCGAGTGTAGGACCAGAGATGATGTTGTTTTAGAAGGTCGGGGTAGGACTATTTTTGAGAATTAGGAGGTTGTGCGAAGGAACAGAGAGGGGAAGACGTTGTTTTAGGAGGTCGAGGTAGGACCATATTGGGAGATTTTTTGCGGAAAATAGGAGGGTCTATATAAAAGGGTCGTGTCAGCTGATAGTAGCTGATGAGATATTGTTTGAGGGCGATCTGAGTATAGACCCTACACGAAATGATTTTGTGGGACGGTAGTTCCTACAGTGAACTGCCGTTATTTTGTGCGATTTTTCTTCTGTTTGCGCGATGTTGAGGCGCGCATTAATGCGATTTGGGTGCATATTGGGAAATGCACTTAGGCACGATGGAAGGACGATGGTCCTTGCTATGTTGAATTTGTAGGCCAGACTGAGTTTTAAGCCGCATGTAGTGTTGTGTTTGGTTGGCTGATTCTTGTGCGTTTGTGCATATTTTTCTCAGCGATTTTTGCGCCTATTGATACGTTTTGGCTCTGTAGGAGGGGCCGCAGAATACTCCTACCAGGGTTGATTGAACTCCAGCTGGTGAGTAAAAGTCTCACAACTTGGAAGTCTTGTCTCTGTAGGGGAGGGGGTTGAGAATTTTTCTGTCGGGGTGTGGCACAAATCGGTAGATACAAGTCCCACGATTGATGCCTATGCATTTGGTCAAGGGTATGTGACCAGAATTGTTTGTTCTAGAGATAGGAGGCTCTAGGTGATAAGGGTAAATGTGTTTTTAGGAAAGGTCTGGAAGAGAAGAGAGAAGAGAAGAGACCATATAGGGAGTTTTGTAGCCTGCTAGATGAAGCAGATGAGTTTTAGGGAGGGGTCTGGAGTTGGACCAAGCAGAAAGGAATTTTGATCTGCTCAGAGGAAGCAGCTGTGTTATTGTGGAAAAGGTCTGAGGAAAGACCGTATGCGAAGTTGGTAGGACGGTAGTCCCTACTAGGTTGGATCTATAGGTCAAGTTTCAGGTAAAATTGTATGAGCGATATTTTACCGTTTTTTTTTTGGTGGTATATTGGTTTCTTTTGTGATTTTCGGGCGTTGCACGACGTGCTTTTTGTAGATTTTTTTTCTGTGTCTTTCGATGCCATTTATGTTTTTGGCTCTGTGGAAGGGGCCGCAGAATACTTCTACCAGGAAGAAGGACACCAGCTGGCGGAGTAAAAGTCCCGCGATTCGGAAGTCCTACTATTTTATTGGATTTTAATTAGTTAGGTTGGAAATTGTGTAGATATATATGTGCGTGTGTATATAGGAATAATGTTTTGTTTTAATAATGGTTGTGTTGAATGAGAATTGTGAATGGTGAGGAAGGATTGTGTGGTTTAGAAGAAAGGATGCTGAACTTTTTGGTAAGAAATATTTTTGGGAAATAAAAAGGATTTTCTTTTGTGATGAATTGTTGGGTATACGAGGATAGAACCAATTGTCTTGTGATTTCGATTTGTTTCTGTTCGGTTTTAATCCATATGGATTATGGATTGTAGAGATATGCAATGATATTCTTGTACGCGAAGAATTTGTATGACTGTCCTAACTGAATTGCCTTACATTTTGGTATGGTTAAGGAAGTGCCCAGGAATGCGCAAATCAGAGCCAAATAATTGAATTTGGATATTTACACAATTTCACTGTGGTTGTAGGAAGAATACTGTGGATATAGCTATGCTCGACAAAGTCGTTTTTTCTAAAGCAAGAAAATTTAATAAAAAAAAGTGGAAAATGTTGGATTACCGGGGAAGTTTTATATGTTTAGGCAATCGAAAATACGGGGTGAATTAATGATTTTTGAATGAGAAAAAAATATTTAAACTGCCCTGGTAAGTTTAATGATTTTATTGTTACCGGGGTGGTTCAATAATTCTGTGGGATTGAAAGTTCAGTTATAAGGGTAATTTAATTGAAAAAAAAAAGAAGCGAGGCATTGGCCCTCCTGACCATTGGGAGAATATGATGAGGACTCTGCAAAAGCAGCTTATGTTCAGTTTTGAATACAAGGGTACTGGAAATACCTTGAAATACGCAGTAGCGTACGAAAAAGGACTCAGGTAATGAGTTCCATTGAAAAGGCGATATGGAGATGGAGCGTCAAGAGATATGTTTTGCTAAGGCAAGATAATTTTTACGGGATATACTTTTTTCCAAACTTAGGGTAATTTTGTACCCGAAATGACAAAGTCAAGCTGGTGATTTCGTGTATAACAAAAATAAGTGTTATGTGTAAAAAGATAGATTTTCGCGAAGAGAGAAAAATGCTGAAAATGATTTTATTGAATTTTGAAGGGAAAGAGTACCTTTAAACTTCCACGGAATTGGTAGGAAAAAATTGATTGGCTATCTGCTGACGTCACGGATAGGTTATCAATTGAATAGGGTTATATGTTGATATTTTTTTTTGCAATTGATTATGGTTCATTTTATTTTGATTTGATGTATGAATATTTATTTTTGGTGAACTATATATATTTTTCTTTCGATTTTACGGAAACGCCACCTTGACTGGATTCTATATGAAAAATGTGGAATTGGGTGTAAATAGGGATTTGATAAAATGTTGTGAATGTAAGAATTTTAATGGGATTGATGGTATTTTTTTTATATAATGATTATTGTTTTACAATTTTCATTGTAATGTAGTGGATAACTATTGAAAATGGACTCTATTTATGATGAGATATAATTTTTGATTTTGTAATGGACTATTTTTTTTTGTTTTGTTGAAGGACTTGATTTTAATATCATTAGTGCGCGATTCGGGTTAATAAGTGAATTGAAAGACTATTGGGTATGGAGTATGCAGATGGGAAGTTTCTGGAAATGGTAGGCAGAGCAGTATAGACAGCATGGTAACTTTTCTCTTTTTTTTATTGAGGCTTGAGGCCAAGGTATTTTAGGCAGTAGCGAACGAGATGGTGCAATTATTGACAGGGTTTATTAGAAGTAGCTGATGTTAGCAGCTAGCAAAAGGTGTTGGCAGTATGGAAGCTGACGAATTAGGTGTCCTAGTATAAGCTAGAGTTCAGCATAAAAGATAGGAGTAGAACAGTTGAATAAATGAAATGAGGCTTTTGTGAATAGGGTTACTGTATATATGAAATGACTGAATTGAGTATAAAGCAGAGACGGTCTGGCCAATTGAACGGAGTTCACTAAGTTTTGGAGTGAGCCATGGGTGCTGATATATTGAAAAATATGGTGGCATGGTATTTTATGAAACCCTGAAATTGTATCAGTTGATTCGATCCTGTAGCTAGTTAAGCAGGTCGAACTAATCCAGTATACCAGTAGCGAGATTTTGGAACAAGCCGATTATTGTTCCAGTGTTCCAGCAGCGAGATTCAGAAACACTAGTTGTTTGTTCTAGTGTTCCAGCAGCAAGTATTCTGTCTTTGGGCCTTATGAGAAAAAGTTACCTTTCAGCATCACTCACAGCGTCGTTGGTGATAGTGCCGCCGAACACTCGGGAGTGTGTGAAACAAAAAGGCAATTTTCAACCAAAATGAACGGGTCCGCACTTTAAAAAAAAATGTGTTTAGATTGTTGGCTGTACTTAGCGTTAAGTTTGATAGAAATATGACCTCCAAAAAATTTCACAGGATCGTATTAAGGAATTGGGCCTATAATTGTTGGCCAATAATAGAAATTTTTTTATTTTGGAAATTTAACTTTGAAATATATCGGACCCGATCAATAACTTTTGTACTTTGGGAAGAAGTAATGGCAGATGTACCCAATACTTTTTTCAATGGAGGAAGTATTGTAACACCCTGTGAGGTAATATATTATTGTTGTTTTTTTTTTGGCCTCAATGAAAGTATCTATTTTTCTGGAAATTATGAGTTTGGAATTTTATTATTGTAAGAAATACTGAAAGAGCTCATATCTTAGTTATTTAGAAATTCTTATTTTCTTTCATTGGAATAATACTCATATATGATGAAAGTAAACCATCAATCTTCGATGGTAGATTGAAAAATAATCCATGATCGGTTTAGAGTTTAATTGTTTATTTAAGTTCGGACGTTGTGTTAAGATTTCTTCACACAGTTGAGTATTATGGTAGAATTGCCGTTGTGCTGAAATAACAAGAATTATTCGGAGGAAGACTTCATCTAGAAAAATCACGAAATAATTAATAGCCAATAGGATTTGAATATGCAAAAGTACCACTTAAGTGAATGACCAATCAGGGATTTTAAAATGAGACTACGCCTTGACGATAACTTGGTGCAGAAAAAAATGAGATGAAATTTAAGGAATTCGGTCGGTGGGCTTCACCCGAACAGACGTGCTAGGCACGGGCGCAGTGGTTCGGTGAAAAATGTTTGGTAACAGATTTGGGTTTTTTTATACTACGGTGGGGAATAATATTTTGTTCGACTAAAATTTTGAAGGGTCGAGACATATTTATATGAAATTTCGGGATAAAGTGAGTTTTTCGTGAGTCAAAATGGGTGGTGTACTTTAAGAATGGGATTTTATTGTATCAATAGATCGAAAGGGAATATATTAGAGTGTCTATGAAACATGAGACAGAAAACTGGACAAATATTTGGAAAAATTGGGTAATGGAGGTAACAATTGTTCTACAGGGTAAGTGCAAAGCTTTTAGGAAAAAAGTAGTTTAACGCTTGCTTTAATTTATTGTTGAGGTGAACCACATGTACAAACATCATTCGTATTCATGCAGGTGTATCACCTGTTCTGGTATTGACGCCAATGCACAAAAAGTTTTATTAAAATTAGGGAATCATCGGTGAACATAAAATATGAGGGTTCTACGGGAAATATGGATTTTATTTCTTTTAAAAATATAAGTACGAGCTCTTCAATTGAAATTAATTTGGTGTTTCAAATCTAGTCACTGAACCTTTTATAATGGCTCTACGAGTTACAAGTATCTTTTTGTCTACGGGTTCTGTCATTCTGTGATGTACTTTTAATCAGAAAGAATGAAAGAAAAGAAAACAAAAAGAAAATAAAAAGAAAACAAAAAGAAAAAATCTTTGATATGGGTGTCAGATTTGTTTTGGTTACTAGAAATGCACTATATATTTTCCATTTAATTTGAAAAATTAGTATCTTTGCAAAATGCAATTCTCATTCTTATGGCTGAACGCAATATCAAGTAGTATAATATGAATATTATTGTTGTTAAGTGAAATCGTAAAATATCTACAAGATTAAAATTATTTTGTTTTCATAATATCGAAACAAGTCTAAACAACCCTAAACTTGTGAAAGAAAGGTTAATTAGGTTAGGGTAGTTGGTTTATTTGGAAATAGGAAATTGAAGAAAGGAAAGGACTGACCACTTTGAACTACAACCTGCGTTGGCGGCTTCGAAACGTAGATATTCTGAACGGGGAACAGTTGCTGTTCACAATATCGTAGCGTCGTCGGTCGGGTTGAAAAAGCAATTATATGCGGGTGCGAAGGACCATGAAGAATGTGGTTGGTTGATGATGAATACAACTTCCAATTTTACGAAATGTATAATAAATATACTTGATACAAATATGCACCAGCCTGATGACTTTTGTGTAATGTCAGTAATTTTTATTTTATGTTCTGTCTGTTTGACTTTTCTCCCGGCAACTGCCTCACTTCTGGTTTTCTTGTACGACACTCGAAACAACTTGGCGAGCTGTTGTCAGAAATACAATACCGAACACCCATAGAGCCATCAAACTGTCAGACCCAGAATTCAGAGAAAAAGCTATTGTCACAGCCAAAAATGCACCTATCTATCCAAAAAAATTAAAACGATGCTCAAAAAAAACCTAAACATTCCCCATTTACAAGGCTTGTCAGAACAACTTAAACATCTTTTATCAAAATATGACATTTGAATCGCCTTCAAGGGTCATAACCTACTTAATAATATGTCAGTAAACTAAAACTCAAATTCCATGTAGACTGCACATGGGACAAACAAGTCGATAGTCGAAGATCCAATCCCATAAATATGACAAAAAAAACTAAACTTCTCTATTCAAACATGAATCTCAGCTCAATCACGATTTCAATTTTGATGAACCAAAAATATTAAGAACAGAATTACACAAACGTAAACGTGAAATCTACGAAGCCGTAGAAATAAAATGAAATATAAATACAATTAATGACAAAAAAGACACTAATTTGATCAATAGACTTCATCACAACCTTCTATAATCTTTTGAACGTCCACCTCTGAAAACAAACACGTTTGTACCAATCTGATAAAGAATAATGTTTCACACCAAATTCATATCACATAAAAACACATACCATGACTATACATCTGATAAGTTTGCTGGCCATTTAAATCCACACAACCGTTTGTTTCGAAATACGTCCTAACTTTTACAAAATTCTGTTAAATGTTCCTCTTCTTTTTACACCTAGGATGAAAATATTTATAAGCAAATGACCAATAAAAACCGGAATGTTTGCGCTTTATGGCAAGTTCAATTTATCTCCTCTAACATTCATGTATTTTTCTAACTGCAACAATTCTTATAGTGATCAATATTTTGAGAAAAGCATGAGTTTCCTGCCAAAACGTCAAATAAAATAACACAGTCCCAAGTAGCATTTTAGTGGACGGAACGTAGCGGCCACGATTCTGGAAAACTTTGAGGTGTTTGACCACAACCACTGCCACGTAATATACATGGTTCTATCACGCGGATGCTACCAAAATGGGAATTTTTTTTTGGTGGCCACTACGTTCTGGTCCACGTTCATGGGTCTCAGATAGCCACATTCCAACCACGCTGTGGTCACCTGGCAAAAACGTGGATATGTAGTGGCCGACACTAGACACATTAAACAACTGACTGCGCTTGTATAATTGATATGTAGCTCGATCTCTGTCCTGCAGCATATTTTTATAATAAATGATCCCCATTCTTCCATTCTATCTTATCCATTTCCGACTCGATCGACTATGAGTATGAGAATAAATAACATATAAACACGTTAGTATATTGAATTTGGATACTTCTGATCGAGATAGAATTAAAACAATTGAAAGTTTACTGTGAAATATGGGTGTTATAGCTCGATTGTGAGCACGCACTATCTGAATACTCTTTAAGAAAAACATTATAATTTTGGAAGTAACTCGTTTCTGAAATTATGTACTTAAATCCCTCAATTTTTTTTATCAATATTGGTTACTTGAAACCAATACTCACGTAATAGATCACTACGTTCAATGCAGTACTGACGTGGAATGAATCCTTATTGAATGTTTCGTTGATTTCTCTAATAATGGCGACCCAGCATATTTCTGTATATATGGCGGCTTCTGGAGAATATAACTCTAAAGTGGTAGAAACTGAGAATATACCACTCTGAAGTTCCTTTCAGCATAAAGTGGCTAGTGGAACTGAATTATTAACTTTTTCGCCACTAGAAAGTGACACCTACGTCGCAGGCCCATGACTCACCACTTCAAATTTATAACCTTAAAATTTCAATAGGTCTCATTAGGCAATCCAAACCACGTGACAACCAATATGGCGGTTGTTGGCACATAAACTGATGATCGCCATTAGAACATCATTGTCAGTGTGCTTTTTGGCTAATAAAAGAGTATTTTTCGTTATTTTCGGAGCTTTCGTGTTGTTAATTAATAATATTTTGATGGGGAGTGATTATCTGAAGACACTATTGTTGAAAAGCAGAGGCGTTGGTGAACGATATGCTTGAAAATATATCCCCATCTTCTGTTTACATTGTTACCAATGTATTTGTTACAGCTATAAAATGAAGTTGATATTGATCAGTGATTTAGATCCTTTCACACTGAATATTTCTTAACTGAATTGTTCAATTGATGGTGCTCCTCCTGTTATGAATATGGATATCAATTCGTATTTGGTTTTTAATCATAGCTTTCATTCCCAAATGCAGATGAAGGCCTATACAAGTTTAGAATCCATATATATTTTGGATCTGGCTTCCGTTGTGAAGGTGAGAACAAAGAATCAGAAATATATTTTAGTTATTTAGCATGTATTTTCCTAGGCAGTGTAATTATTTATAAAATTTCCAGTTGACTTGAGTTTTTTTTCAACCTTCTTTGTTTTTTTCAACCTTTTTTTATGTGATCGTCTAACAGTCAGCTCCACTCCTCAGGTAGCAGGATCTGCAAACCATCCGCTCTCAGAAGACTTGTTCTTTTTTTTTTCGGCACACTTAATATAGTATTCTTAGTCGGCACACAATATTATATAGTTAGACCCTTGGAAGGATAGACCCTCAATTTTCCCACGTTATGTAAATAGTATTTTGTGTTCTTTAGGATACAAAGTTCGGTTTGACTGAAGAGAAATGAGAGACGAAAGGTAAATGAATTCATATATTAAAGCCAAGAGTTAAAATCTGAACTTGTTTGAAAACAAATCCAACGATTAAAATTTTAACATTTTTCACAAAACAAACTTTGAAATTATAAGAGTTTAGCTTATTATGAAATCGTCTCTGGTTTCAAATATAATTTGAAACGACTATGTAAAGTGTTTCTGAAGGAAGAAAATTCAGACTATATAAACAAGTGACAGGAATATATCTGTTTTTCTAAAATTGTTTAATCCCCAAAATACATTGCCGGTAATTTTTGTGGGTATATTCATAGATCTGTCATCGCCAATTGAGAGAATGAAGACTATAGTACATTTCCAGCACCCAACCAAGGAGTTGCTAGGCTCATTTGACCTAGTGACCGGTCGGAGATTGTTATATGTGCACACATACTAGTCAACCCGTTACTATGCTCGGCCACTCTTTACAGTACATTCTATTTATATATATAGAGTTTGTATATATGCGTTGAGCCTTGACTTTGTAGAGAGTAACATTGTAGCACTACAAACCTACTCATTTCAAACATTTCTCAATTTAGCTATCGTATAGTGACATCGTGATACGATCGATTAATTTTAACAACTCCGGACAACTATATCTTGGCGATTTCTAGTTTATTCAATTTACTAGCTACCCAAGTAGCACACAGATGTCATAATTTGGTTGTACAGACGTCTACTAGACCTTTCGCAAAATTCCATGACTTATGTCTTGTAATATGCTGAGACGTCGCTATGTATGCCAATACGACAAAAAAGCACACTCTTGCGACGTCACATCGACGTTATAAAGTAGTGCTACTGACTTGCCAATGAAGACTTATACAAGCCAGTCGCAAAAGGGTCGTTCTGTGGTCTTAGTGTAGTCATTATATCATTATGACGACCCAGATCCACTAGAGAGCCGTTATCAGAGAAAATGCCGATGCAGCTCTAGACTCAGATAGTACCTTATTGTTGCGACAATAAAATGTTAAGCAATTATTATATTAATTCGCTTTATAACTCTTCTCAGAGCTAGTTGTACCTTCTTTCAATAAAGAAAATTATTTTTTAAAAAGAAGATTTTCCACTCAAAGTATTCAATTGGCTCCGTCGTACGGATTTTGTGCAGTACGAAAAAAACATTTTTCGTTTCGTGGAGTTCTAACCCCTTGAGTACAAACCAAGAACCAACCTTTCGAGTGGACGAAGAGAGTGACTACCCCTGGGAAGCTGTAAAGAATCACAGGAGAAGGAGCTGGAAACTACAAGGATTCGAATCTTTGGAAAAACTTGTAAGTGCCAAATTTTCTTTTCACCTTCACCTTCACCTCTGATTAAGGACTTCGGTGGAGATAATTAGGGCAGTTCATTGAGAACAACTGACGTCTATGCTAGACAATAAATTTTAGAAAAAATAACAACACAATTATTGATTTATTGACCATATATGACAGATATTGACGATATTTCCGAAATATTCAATAACTTATCAGTAAATGTAAACCCAATTTCAGTTGGTAATGATATAATTCCTGATATTGCGAATATAATAGCATTCGAAAAGCCGCAAACAAATCAAGCAGGTCAACCCGTTTTGAACTGGAATCTTTTCAAATCTCAAGTGAATAATCTGAAACCATACGACGGTGACAGTAATATCTTGAATAAATTTATTTATAGATGCGATAAGCTTTATGAAAATTATATAGTTTTGAATGACCCAATACTTAACGATCACATTTTCGAATGTATTCAAGAAAAATTAATAGGGAAAGCAGAGTGTATAAATGGAAATAGAGCCGAACTTAAAAATTGGCCCGATCTCAAAAATGCTTTGAAACAATGCTTTTCAGACCGAAGAGATCTGAATTGTCTTGTTTCAGAATTAACTAGAAGTCGACCCCATAATGGAGAAGATCTTATCAGTTTTGGAACTAGACTGCAGTTGATTCGAAGCAGTGTTGCTCAAAGAATCAGCAATGATACGAATTTACAAGCAGATGAAAAAGTATATCAAATTTCTCATTATGATAAGGTTGCCCTCAGCACATTCATTGCAGGTTGCACAGGTGTTTTGAGAAACAATTTACATCTTAAAAAAACCAACATCCTTAGAAGATGCAATGGCATACATTAATGAATATGAAAATTTTTAGAACTTATATGGTTTCTCTCATGAGAATCACAAATCAAAATCAAATGCAACCGCCACATACAGACAGACGTACACACCAAATATGCACTCATATAATAATTTCCAACAACCAAAAACAAATCAATTTTATGGACAATTTCCTTCAACAAATCATAATTTTTCTGCCAGGCCCAATTGGCCCTATCAACCAATAAATATACAACCAAGACAATTACAACCACAAAAATACCCTACAAATAAAGAAGTTTTTGGTCCTCCGCAAAATGTATTCCTAAACAGACCCCTTCTAATCAATTACCAAAACCGGAACCAATGTCAACAATCTCTAGAAATCCGACGAGAATGTCTCAGCGACCATTCTCACAACAACCCGGACCAAGTTTCCGAAATCATAACCCAAACTATTTTCAAAATTCTTTTTCCGACCAAATTTCATTTCTGAAGAATTGTTTTCAAATGAATACGAAGAACCAATAGAGTTCGATAACCAATTTTATGGAAACCAAAATTATGAGGAAAATACCCAATATTTTAATCAAAACGCACAAATGGAAGCAAATTTTGGAAATGAGTTTTCTCATTCTGAAAATAGACAGACTTTGACTTAGCTGAACATTTTCAGTTAACCAGTCAAACAGAAGACTTAACTTAGTTGACATAAATATTTTATGCAACAATGCCTTACCTTACATAGAAATAGGAAATCCAAAAGTCAAATTACTTATCGATACTGGAAGTGCAAGATCAATAATCAAATCTTCAATCATAGAAAATCTATATCCAAATAAAATATATCAGTCTGATATTACGATAAGAACAGCAACAGGTAGTCAGAATGTGAGATATCAAGCTAAGATACCAGCATTTTCAGAATTTAACACAAATTATGAATTAGATTTTATTTTATTTTATTTTTACGAATTTTTTGATGGAGTGATAGGACTAACCGATCTGATCAAAATGAATTTGAATATCGATTTGACTAATAATAAATTAATTGGCAACCATGTAGAAATACCCTTCAAATTTAGAGAATCTATAGATTCTAGTTTTTCATTTTCAGTTAACCCACATGAAAAACCTATAAAAAATGTACCTGTCAGTTTATATCAAGGAGATATTTTAACAATCGAAGGTTCCAATAATGATTTATTCATTCCTCAAATATTGAGCGAATCAAAAAATGGATTTGCCCCGATTGAAGTTCAAAACCCCACTGATGAAACTATTTCGGTAACTCTTCAGGTGCCAATACCTGTGTACGAGTTCAATTAATCTTTTTATGAAATATTCACAATTGATTCTTTTATTAATCCAGACAGACAGAAAAAATCAAATTTTGATAAAAATGGTGTCATTAATTTAATTCGTACAGACCATATAAATATAGAGGAAAAAGCCGCTATACTAAAGACTTGTAAAGAATTTTCTGTCATTTTTTATAAACCAGGAGATGATTCGACTTTTACATCAAAAATCAAACATGAAATAAGAACAACCGACGAAATACCGGTACATACCAAATCGTACAGGTATCCTTATGTACACAAACAAGAAGTACAAAGACAAATAAATGAAATGCTTGAAAAAAAATATAATGAGACCAAGTTGTAGATAGATAGATAGTTTATTGATCCAAATGCGAGCTCATAAAGCAAGTCAAAACAAAGTACATGTATAAATAAAGTCATTCATAAAATACAATACATAGTTGAATATAGATAAAATGAGACACACATCAACGATATTAACTCACAAAATCGATAAAAATATTATAAATATCTGAACAATTATAAATGTGAACATGTTTTAGGTAAAATGTTTGTTATAACAATAAAATGAAATAAAACATGAAAAATATTCAAAATATTCATTAAGGTTGTATGGAGTAATGCCCAATAAAAATGCTTTGATTTTTTTCCTGAAAATATGCGTCTGTTCTATTACTTTCAGCTTATTTGGAAGTACATTGTATAATCTCAGTCCTATCACGTTCAGTAATTTTTGAAAAATGGTTAGATGTGAGGGTGGTAAATGAAAGTCGTTTTTTTTCCTCGTATTATAATTGTGATATTGGTTGTTTGTGGGAAACGTTTTTTTATCCGCGTGAATATATGTTATGACTTCTAAGATAAAAAGACCAGGAAGTGGTAGAATTCTAAGTTTCTTAAAAAGATCTCGACATGACGTCTGCTGGGAGACGTTTGCAAGGCAACGTATTATTCGCTTTCGTGCGATGAATACGTCTTTCGCTGCTGGGGAGCTCCCCCATATTGTAATTGCGTAGCAAATTCTTGATTGTACCTGGGCGTGAAAAAATAGGAGCAAACTAGGTTTGTCCAAAACGCGTTTGAGGATTCTAATTTGGTAGCATTTGGAGTGTAGAGAGCTAGTCAGATTATTGCAATGTGATTTAAAGCTAAGATCGTTGTCGATTATGATACCTAAGAATGTTCAAGAGGTGTGCCGCAGATGTTCAGGTCCAGGGAAGGTGGATTGGTGTTTTGCCTGGTATGAAAAGTAGTAAAACTTGTTTTTGACGTATTGCTCAGCCAACTATGTAAGGCAAAAGTTGTGTTGTTTATTTTATTTTGAAGTTCTACTGCGGATTCATCACAGAAAAGCAGGGTAGCATCATCAGCATACAAACAGGTGAAGGCTCTTGGTAGTACAGTTGGCAGTTCATTTATATAAATTATAAAGAGTATAGGTGTCAGGACGGACCCTTGGTAAACACCAATGTTATTTCGTTGTGGATATGTGACATGGGTTATTGCTTCAATATTGTTGGTGTGATTGATTTTTACCCTATGGATTCTTTCTTCAAGAAAGGAACTGAACCATTCGTAAGGTTTACCTCTTATTCCATTAAGATAAAGTTTATCAAGCAATTTTCCGTGTACTACACAGTCGAAAGCTCGACTAAGATTGCAGTCGTAGTCCATGGTCCACCCCTATTTGGATGGTCCCAAAAAAATTGGTTTCCTCTGGGAAACGAAAATGGCGGATAGTCGTAGACTATCGAAAATTTAATGAAAAACAATTGGCGATAGTTATCCCCTCCCCAATATCAATGACATCCTAGATAAGTTGGGAAGAGCTCAATATTTCACCACACTCGATTTGGCAAGTGGTTTCCACCAAATCGAGATGTTTTCAAATTCGATTGAAAAACCTGCCTCCAATGTAGAACATGGGCACTACGAATACTCACGTATGCCTTTTGGGCTTAAGAATGCTCCCTCTAGTTTTCGAAGAGTGATGGATGAGGTCCTAAAAGACCTACAAAACAAAATCTGTATGGTATATATGGACGATATCATAATTTTCAGTACAGGTTTACAAGAACATATTCAGAATCTCAAATTAGTCTTTTCAAAATCACGCGAAGCCCATTTAAAAATACAATTCGACAAATCAGAGTTCCTTCGTAAAGAAGTGGAATTTCTAGGTCATGTGGTAACCCCTGAAGGAATTAAAACAAATCAAAAAAAAAATATTAGCAATTCAAAAGTTTCCAATTCCAAAAACCCAGAAAGAAATAAAATCATTCTTAGGCTTATTGTATTATAGGAAATTCATCAAGAATTTTGCTAAATTGACAAAACCAATGACAAACTGTTTGAAAAAAAGTGAAAACGTATAACATACTCCCGAATTCATCGAATGTTTCAAGATATGTAAATCAATACTGATCTCAGAACCCGTATTGGCATACCCATATTTCGAAAAACCCTTCGAACTCACAACAGACGCCTCAAATTTCGCTATAGGTTCAATTCTATCTCAAAATGACCACCCTATATGTTATGCTTCTAGAACCTTGAATCCGGCAGGAGTAAACTATTCAACCATCGAAAAAGAACTTCTTGTAATAGTTTGGAGTTGTAAATATTTCAGGCCTTACTTGTTCGGTCGAAAATTCACCATATTTTCTGATCATAAACCACTTCAATGGCTTTTTTCCTTGAAGGAGCAGAATTCTCGATTAACTCGATGGCGACTCAAGCTCGAAGAATTTGAATATATCATTAAATATAAAAAAGGGAAGTCCAACCAAGCGGCCGATGCGCTTTCTAGGAACCCTTATAATACTGATATCAATGCACTAGAAACCGAATCAATTCAAAATAATCCCGGCGATTGTGATGAAATGATAGATAATTTTTTGGCAAACCTCGATCAGATCCCCGAGCTAGATGAAAGCGTTATTCACGAAATTTTCGAACCCAATACAGACAATAATAATGAAACTGAAAAAATTCCAAAAGTGAAATCCAAAATTAATATAATATCAGATATTCAAGTAGTAACACCCAAAATTCCTGACGAGAATGAAAACACTGATTTAGAAACAGTACATACATCTTTAGAAAACCCCGTATTTCAAATTCCCATTTCAGAACGTATATTCAATACTTATAAAAACCGAATAATAATTACCACTGGCGATGTAGCGAAACTGAAATGTAGAATTGAAAAAGTTTTTGAAAATTTCAGTACTTATGTCACACTTCCAAATAAAGCTATCACTGCAAATACCGTGAAGTTTCTGAAAGAATATATTGACCCGAAACAAAAATACGCTATTCATTTCAAAAATCCCTCTCTACACCGGACTTTCAGTACTACCCTTCAGAATTTATTCAAAAATTCTTCATTTCAAATTGTTCATTGTCCTACATTTCTAACCGATGTGGGAACGCAAGAAGAACAGAAAGAATATTATCATATAAAAAAACTTGTCATAGAGGTATTAACGAAACGTAACAATCTCTGAATTCAAGATTTTATTGGCCCAAAATGATTGATGATATCACAAATTATATTAATAATTGCGAAACTTGTCAAAAAAGCAAGTATGATCGAAACCCACCAGTAATAAAATTCATTCTTACAACTACTGCCTCGAAACCTTTCGAGCAAATTCATATCGATACTTTCAAAATATCCAATGGAAGTTTCACGACAATTATCAATTCATTTTCCCGATATGGTCAAGCATACGCACTTAAAGCATTGACTGGAGTTTTGATAATTGAAAATTTATTAAATTTCATTACCCATCATGGATTACCTCTGAAAATCACAGCTGATTCAGGAACTGAATTCAAAAACAAAGATTTGGATAACTTCTGTAAATTATATGGTATTGAACTCCATTTTACAACAGCCAAAAATAGTAATTCAAATTCTCCTATTGATAGATTTTATTCCACCTTGATCGAACATTATCGATACTTGAAAGAGGAAGAAAAAAATTTCACCCCTGATCAATTAATGAAACGAGCTGTTCTTGGATATAATAACTCAATACATAGTGTTACGAAATTAACCCCATTTGAAGTTATAAGAGGTCACATTAATAATATGGCTCCGTTTGATTTGAACGATCATGTAATCGTTTCCGATTACGTTCAAAATCACAAAGAAAAAGCACAAAAACTCTATGAGTTGATTCAACAAACCAACAAAAATACGAAAGAAAAAATAATTACAGATAGGAATGAGAAACGTAACGATTCCCCTGATTTTTCAACCCAAAATATTACATATATTAGGACAAAAACTAGACATAAAGACCGTCCAAAATTCAAGAAAACAAAAATTCTCAAAAATACAGGTATTGAATCGAAAACTGATGAAGGAACCTATCATAAAAATATAACAAGGAAACCCAAAACTAACAAAGACGTTTTGTTACAGGGAAATAATGAAAATGAAAATACTGACCCTATACCAGGTACTTCTCGTATTCCAAGTACATTGTGAAAATGAAGACCCTCAAGTTACCCCTCTAGAGAATCCTATCCTTCCTATTCAATTAGGAAATGCTGAAAATATATATAGCAAACATACATTTTTACATTATCTAGATTTGAGGCCTATTATTAATTAATCAATTAAATAATATAGATGAGTATTTTCAATCAATAAAAAAATGCTTCGATATAAAAAATGCTAGCAACCCTATATCTTTCCATAGTTCATCACAAAATATGTTATTTAGGACAGAATATCTTGTCGAAATGACGAAAATAAACTTGAATAACCTTCAACCCCCTATTCGAATGAAAAGAGGTATGATAGACGGAATAGGAAAAATTGATAAATGGCTTTTTGGCACACTTGACGCTGATGACGGAAAACGATACGATGAGGGTATCGCAATTTAAAAAAAAACAAAGAAAACATAATAACCGAAGTCAATATGCAAATTTCTTTGTCAAAAAGATTAATTAATCATTAAAATAAAACAATTCAAATATTAAATTCAAATCAAGAAAAATTTGAAAGAGCATTGAAGTCATTTCAGATAACAGTTCAAAAAACCATTACTGATCTGAATAATTATATAAGCCTTCAGAGCATACTTTCACAAATAATACTAGACTGTCAAAATATAAACATTTTCATCGACAACATAGAAGATGCTATCACATTCGCAAAACTAAATGCTTTACATAATTCAATCATATCCAGTTCTGAGTTAGAAGAATTGATGAATTATTTGAGTAAAATATACGAAGTATCGGCAATACCCAAATTTGAATATTTATTGACATACTACCAATTTTTTGGAACTCGAGTGAAATTTTCAAACACTAAACTAATTTTTGCAATTCATGTTCCAATTATCCGAAATGAAGTCTTCACATTTCATCACCTATATCCAATAATCCAAAATCACCAAATATTCATCCCCAAATATCCTCATTTGGCACGAACGACTTCAAGAATCCAATTCAAATCAAATATTTTCCCAATATTGGAGAATACCTACTATTGTATCGAGGATTACTACCCCGAAGATCCTTGCACAGCCCAGCTGATTGAGGAAATTCCGCAAATAATTGCTAACTAATCCGAATTAATGTAGAAGAATCAATTGTCGAACAAGTAACTCAAGAAGGAATCTTGATTATTCCTGCTCGAGATGAAAGAATATTTTCCAAATGCAGAGCTGATCGATATATAGAAATTATCAACCGTGCTTTGATCAAAATTCCTGAAAAATATGAAATCCAAATAAATTCCAAGGAATTCTTTAATAACGTGGAAATACAACAAGGCAAACCACTAATATTGCCAAAATTCCGCATCGAAAAAACAGAAATCCCGGAAGTTTACGAAACACCAAATTTTACCAAACTCAATCTTGATGAAATCTACCATATTAACGACATGGTAGAACGACTCACCCCTGTGAAGAAAATCAGTGCCGATCATAGTACATCTATATTTAGCTCCGTTTTTGGATTGACTTCATTAACAATTATTCTGATAGTAATATTCAAGTGTCACAAAAAATTGAAACCAACAAAATGGTGCTACCCCAAGAAGACCACCGAAGAAGAGGGAATTCCCGAAATGGAAATGGTTCCTAACCGCCAAAATCATTCCATTATTTTTTCGGCTTAAGGGGGGAAGAGTTATATGACGACCCAGATCCACTAGAGAGCTGTTATCAGAGAAAATGCTGATGCAGCTCTAGGCTCAGATAATACCTTATTGTTGCGACAATAACATTTTGAGCAATTATTATATTCATTCGCTCTATAACTCTTCTCAAAGCTAGTTGTACCTTTTTTCAATGAAGAAAATTCTTAAAAAAAAAAGATTTTCCACTGAAAGTATTCAATTTGCATGAAGGTCATAATCTTTCTAATATAGTATTACAATATGTATACCACATCAAAAGATTTTATATAATATCAATATAATATATAAGTCAGCCTTCCTTTACATGTTCATGATACTCTGTGACCATGATTGTTATCGAGATAAAAATGATTTTCATTTATGTGTCTTTAAGAATTGTTCTGAAACTCTAGTGACCAAGCAAATCCATTTTTACGATCAAAATCCAATTCTACTCACTTGAAATGCATGCGCCTCGAAAATGAAGAGAGATAAACATTTATTTTCATTTCAGAAAAAATATATTTCATCAATTTTTCGCATTATTCGTTGAAATATGTGGACCATATTACGAAAGTTACTTGATTAGCACATCTCCAATGATTTTTGAATTGATATAACACCCAGGGTCCCATATTTTTT
Organism: Gonioctena quinquepunctata; assembly: GCA_018342105.1. Taxonomy (NCBI): domain Eukaryota; kingdom Metazoa; phylum Arthropoda; class Insecta; order Coleoptera; family Chrysomelidae; genus Gonioctena; species Gonioctena quinquepunctata. The sequence goes on along the minus strand of JAFIRS010001171.1, from coordinate 91,708 downwards.
ATTTTGAATATTTTTTTTTTCCAATTCGTTATCAATCAATCGAAAAACATGGATGCCGTCCTTCTAGTGTCGAAAAGTTGTAATTACTCCGGTATGTGATAGTTTACGAGTGTCTCAAACATATCGCAATATCTTACATAAAGAAGTTGTAATGTGGTCGCTATGACCACAAGTAGCAAGTTTTGTTGTACTAACGTCGTAATGCTATCAAAACAGAAGAAGATATACACTGAGTGCATAAGCATTCCGCTAGTTCCGCCTAACGGAAAACGCTAAAAATAACTGACATTCACAGTAGAGGTTATGTTGATGTTGAATATTTGATTATTTTTTATTTATCACTCGAACTGCACATATATATTATTTATGTCTTTCCTTGTTGTGAAAACAATTGAAGGAACTGGATGAACTTCATTTTTTCGCAGTGTCCCGAAAGACTTATTAATTATTCCAAATGTTAAATTTATGGTAGGCACTCATCCTTCCTCTTTATATTTTTCCATACGCTCCAGTTCTCTTGTAAGGCAGATAATATTTTTGTTTTGGCATTTCAATCATTCATACAGAACTGAATATTCTACATACATAACACAATATACCTATCCAACAAAAATAACATAACCAACAAAAATAATCTAACCATTGATACATAATTTAATCATAACGACCAAAGTTCATCAGTTGATAAAACTACATTACATGAGTACAATATGTAGTCGTAGAAACGTTTCAAAAATCTATTCATTAGAACCACATATGTTCATTGTCATAATAACCTCACAGCAACTGCTCTTCAGTTCTTCATAACGACACATACAATTTATCCACATAAAAACCACAGTACAACTTTATCTCGAGAATTCTTTATTGTACTCTCGTTATATCTACTACACGACGTCATAGCAACCCCTGAAGGTTATAAAACGCACATTAACTTTTTGGTTCTAAAACCTACAAATACGTGGTCTTTAAAACGGTATTAGAAGTCATTATGTTAATTTTATGACTCTGTGCTACTTGGGTAAACAGATACGTTCCTCAAGTCTATCGTCCATATTTTTCATTGAGGGACGATTTCAATATCTATTTTCTTCCTAACTTACTTCATTCCTCAAATTTTATGATGAGAGTTTTTTCCTTAAATTTCCAACGTTCAATGAGAGACTGTGTAATAATTCATTAGTATCAGACCTCAATCAATTTCTCTAGAATTTACTCCGGACAACGTGTGAGAATAGTCCTATAGTATGTTTGAATTGCCACAACCAAGAGATTTGTTTGAAGGTTGTAGACGATGTGGTCACTTGATTACTATCGTTTCGGACGTCCATCGTCTTAATGTATTTAAAAGGTTTTCACGACGTTTCGAATGCTTGTATCTGCAATCGTCTCCAGGTGAATACAGGTGCTACTTACGGTGTGCTGGTGCGTGAAGTTTCGCGCCTCTGCAGCCCGCCAGAAAGAGCAATCAGGGGATTCCATACGTTCTTGATCTCAACGCTTTGTTGACTAAAGGCGTTATTGGCTTCGATGTAGGCGGCCTCTTTGAACTTTCGTTTGAACCAATGTAGAACACTTGCGTCGTCCCATAGAACTCGATGGTGCTCAGTCCAGGCGTGGTCAGCGATTCCTGATTTTAATGTTTCTCCACGTTGAGTCCATTTCTTGTGCTCATCCAATCTTACCGATAACGGTCTTTTTGTCCCTCCAATGTAGGAATCTCCGCATTCACATGGAACTTCATAAATGCAATTCTTACTGATTTCATTTCTGTTGTTAGGTTTGGTCTTGGTCAGGAAACTCCGTAAAGTATTGCCGGATTGAAAGCAGCTATTGATGTTGAACTTGTTTCCGATCCTTCTGATCTTCTCGGAGACACCTCTGATGTACGGAAGGCAGATCACTGTGCTTTGTTGTTGCTCTTCAGATGTCTTCGTTCTCCGGAGTCGTTTCAATACTTGTTCTAGGAGTTCCTTGGGATATCCATTCCAGTGGAGGTCCTCTCTGATGTGGTTTAATTCGGCAACTAGTGACTCCACGTCATTGCATATGTGCGTTGCTCTCTCTACCAATGTTCTCACGATCCCTCTCTTCGTCGAACTCGGATGGTTGGAGCTGTAACTGAGGTACTGCCCCGTATGTGTCTTTTTCCTGTAGACGGAGATGCGAATTCCATTGCCTATTCTCTCAACATTCACATCGAGGAAGGGTAAGGCACTGTTGGTTTCCATTTCCATCGTGAATTTGATCGAATCCCTGATTCTGTTAATTCTTGAGAAGAAATCCTGGAGATGTTTGTCTCCGTGATTCCATATAATGAAGATGTCATCCACGTACCTCAACCACAGCTTTGGTTTGTATTCTGCCTCCCGTATAGCCAATTCCTCGAACCACTCCATGTATATGTTGGCGATGATTGGAGAAAGGGAAGATTCCATCGAGAGTCCGTCGATTCGAGAGAAGAATCGGTCCTTTTTCTGGAAATATGAGTTCTGTAGGCAGCACTGCAGTAATTAAATTATTGCGTGGGTAGGAAGGTCAGTCCTCTCGTGCAGCTGGTCATCCTCTTCGAGTTTCCTTTTGATGATACTGAGAGATTCCTCTATAGGGACATTGGTGTAAAGGCTCTCCACGTCGAAGCTGATGAAACGATCTTCTGGTCCAAGTTCAACATCTGTAATGGTGTCAACGAAGTGCTTGGAATTCTTGACGTATGAACTGCTAGTTCCTTGTATGGGTTGTAGTATCGGTAGGAGGTATTCCGATATCTTGTAGGTTGGTGAGTTCCGTGAGCTGGTGATCGGTCTCGGTGGCATGTCTGGTTTGTGGATTTTCCGAAGCCCGTAGAGATGCGGTGGTTTGCTGTAGTGTGGCGTTAGATGTGATCGTTCGTTGTCTGGAATGAATTGTTTGAATTTCCTCAGAGTGTTGTAGATCTTCCTTTCTATAGTAGGTGTCGGATCCTTCTTCAAGAGTTTATAGTTCCCTGTGTGGAGTAACGACTCTATCTTGTCATCATATGTTCTGGTGTCCATGATAACCGTGGCGTTTCCTTTATCGGCTGAAAAAATCTTTATGGAGGAATCCTTTTGTAGAATTTTTGGGGCCCTCTGTTCCCCTGCAGTGATGTTACTCCGGGGATTCCTCTCCTTCTCGAGTGTCTCTCTCACTTTCCATCTGAACTCCTCTGCCTGGATGGGATTCATTCTGCTGCTGGTTGATTCTACAGAGCTTACAATGTCCAGGATAGGTATTGTTTTAGGTGCAACTGCAAAGTTCAATCCCTTTTCCAGCAGCGACTCCTCTACTCCTGTAAGTGGTTCAGTTGAGATATTAATAATGGTTTTCTTACCTTTGCTGCTGGTTTGTGGAGACCGTGTTCTCCCTGCTATTCGATTCCATTTCTTCTGATGCATCCTCTCTTGTTCCTGGCGGATTCTTGCGCATCTATTCTCAATCTTGGCAAATATGGGTTGATTGTCCTCCTCTAAGGTGTACTCTCTGATTTCTTGGAATATAGCAGTGGCATCCTGTAGCAGCATCTCTTTCTTCCAACGGTGATAGTTGATCTGCGACCTGATTAGTGCGTGACTGGCCCGCTCCATGATGCGTTGTGCTCGTTCCCCGAGTTCGACGAAGAGAGGAATCGTGAGAACATCCGTATGGAGAGCAACGCACATATGCAACTACGTGGAGTCACTAGATGCCGAATTAAACCACACAGAGAGGACCTCCACCGGAATGGATATCCCAAGAAACTCCTAGAAGTAGTATTGAAACAACTCCGGAGAACGAAGACATCTGAAGAGCAACAACAAAGCACAGTGATCTGCCTTCCGTACATCAGAGGTGTCTCCGAGAAGATCAGAAGGATCGGAAACAAGTTCAACATCAAGCGCTGCTTCCAATCCGGCAGTACTTTACGGAGTTTCCTGACCAAGACCAAACCTGGCAACAAAAATGAAATCAGTAATAATTGCATTCATGAAGTTCCATGTGAATGCGGAGATTGCTACATTGGAGAGACAAAGAGACCGTTATCGGTAAGATTGGATGAGCACAAGAAATGGACTCAACGTGGAGAAACATCAAAATCGGGAATCGCTGACCTCTCCTGGACTGAGGACCATCGAGTTCTATGGGACGACGCAAGTGTTCTACACAGAGAGGAACATTGGTTCAAACGAAAGTTCAAAGAGGCCGCCTACATCGAAGCCAATAACGCCTTTAGTCAACCAAGAGTTGAGATCAAGAACGTATGGAAACCCCTGATTGCTCTTTCTGGCGGGCTGCAGAGGCGCAAAACTTCACGCACCACCACACCGCGCGAAATTAAACGCACCGCTGCACATGGCGGAATTGCACGCATCATTGCGCCGACATTCATATAAATTGGTAAATAGCACCTAAACTTGTTAGTATTCACCTGGAGACGATTGCAGATACAAGCATTCGAAACGTCGTGAAAACCTTTTAAATACATCAAGACGGTGGACGTCCGAAACGATAGTAATCAACCAAGAGATTGTCCTAACATAAGCCTAGTGACCAGCTTGGATTCCTTTTGGGTGTACCCGTGAAGAAAAAACGTTACTTTCCCGATCAGTCTTTAAGTTAGAGGTTTTGGCAAGTGGTAGAGCCAAGATTTATTCATATATATGGCAAGAATTAACATTGAGACCAGATAAACATACTCAGTTCCACTATTTCACCGTTGTGTCAAAAAGTTTATGAAACCAAGACTTCACTCGAAGTAACGGTTAGATCCAGACCAATTCAACTGAAAAAAACTAACTCCATCAATTCTGATTGTACTGATTTGAGAGTGACATGAAACGACTAATGATTCCTTTGTTCCTAAATTTTTTTATCGAACTGATATGAACAAACAGCAAGTAGGTTTAAGGCTCAAGACAAATTTGATTTAAATAGTTACGGACCCGGACTCTCCACAGGGAAGGGAGTTGGTGTGGTGGATTCCATTTTGTGAACGTAGTTTCTTCCGCCCGTAGGAAGAAAAATATATCAATTCTAGGTCAAACTAGATGATAACATCGGTCTCTGATTCAACGTCAACCGACTGAAAGAAAACCTTTTTAGTAAATGAGACAGATCGTCGATAAACACACATAAGAGTTTAAAAACCTTGGTGAATGAACTGATTCGATATTGTTTAGATTTTCGAGAAATGTTTGGTCTGGGGGAAGGGTGTGGTGGAAAAACGATGTTTGTACGTATCTTGGCGATCATCATTGTGAAGATGACTCATTTTGTATCATTTACATTTTTTATTCCTTGGTGTGGTAAGTTCTACAGGTTTCATTCCAACACAATAAGTGAGAGTGACGTGGCATTGGCAGTGTATTCGACAGCGAGAGATCAATGTGTTTATTGGGGGTTTTGTTTTGCGGTGAATATTGTTGGTGTACCTGTTGGGTCGATTTCTATTTTTACCTGAGTGGGTGGGGAGTAGTAGGGCTATGTCATTACGCTCTCCGGTTACTCCCGCCACATGGCACATGGTTTGGGGCACTGGGGTCTGTGACAGCTGGGAACTATGGGGGATTGTTCAAGATGGCCGTTATGGGGGGCAACGACTGGGTTCTTCAGCGGTATCGGGAGTCTCTCACGGAAGTCTGAGATGTATGAGAACGTTAAAGGGGGGTCCAATCATTCATAGGAAAAAATATATCGGTTGTAGGTTAGGAATTTCAAGATGTCCGTTATATTGGGGCCGACTCTCTTGGGGTGGTTATCGGTATAGGGAGACTCTTATGGAGGTTTGAGATATGTGTGGAAGCCGCATTGGGGGCCCAATAATTCGTAGAAAAAATATAGCGGTTGTAGGTCAAGTGTGAAAAAACTTATGTTATGGGGGCCGACCCGACGGTTACTAGGGGTCTGAGATATGTGGCATGGGCCGTATTGGAGCTCGTAGTCATAGAGAAGAAAGAAGTATGATGGGTTTAGGTTAAGAATTTCAATATATATCCGTTATGGGGGCCACCCGACAAAAAGCAATCAATATTGCATTTCCATTCAGTTCTAGGCTATGTTCAAAGTTTCAAGTCTCTAGCTCATCGGGAAGATAGTTTGAAATCGAATTATTCTCAATACTACTATTATAATTGATACAGACAAACCAACAGACAGACGGACAGGAAAGCGAATTAATATTACATTTTCATTCAGTTCTGGGCTATGTTCAAAGTTTCAAGTCTATACTTCATCGGGAAGTTAGTTTGAAATGTATTGCTTCTCACTACTATTATTATCATTCATTGGAATTTGTTCAGAATTCTCAGTCTTGCATTAATTCTTAGTTCATTTTGCAAATAGATTGTCCAATGCTGCAATGACGGTAGACGTCTAGGATTTCCAAACATACATCATGTGGAAGCACACCAAAAATTCATTGTAAATACCATAAATTAAATATCAGACTGATATGTTGAAAACCAAATACATTTTCATAGATCGCGTCCTGTATACACATACAAAAATTTATGGAGCTCCATCATACTAAAAGATACGCTAGAAGAAAAAACAAACCAATCTCCGATCATATCATTCAATAATACATACCTACCTACTGGAATATGCAGTTCAAAAATAAAGATTCAGCAGAACAAATCTTTCCCATAAACAAAATACCTGCGATTCCATTCGGAAAACAATATTTGTTGTTGTTCTTTTCGAAGTTATATAAATAAATACTCGATTTCGATTGCAACGATATCTCAAAAAAACAAATAAACAATGATTGAATATTTTACACTCGCACAATTTGCATTGAGATTTTACAGCGTGAACCAAAAAAAAAGTACTAATTTCTAAATGAAAAAATGTATATTGTCTGAGTACCTATTCACTGTCAGAAACAAATATGAATTTGTCTGAAATCCACCGCTAAGAATTTCCTGTACCATTCTGGCGACTGAGACAGGAATGAACAGGTTTAGATCTGTTTGTGAGTGCATATGACGTCATCAAGAGCTATTGCATCATATTGCGCAATGTTACATCAGTTCCAAGAATGCTGCTGAGTCATCAGTTTTTAAATTACGCAGTAGGAAATTGATGTGGGTGACTGAACATAGGCGTCAGGTTCACTCATCATCTGTCCTCTGCACTGTAAACATTGTTCTATTCAGTGCTCTCTTTCTTGCTTTCTGAGTTTGTGTTTGTGTGTGTGCATCTACCAAACATCTAAAAGCGTAAGTTTATTTCATTTTATTTTTGTATTTGATTTTCCAAATTTTGTTTCAAAGAAATACTTTTTTCAAACATTTTTTTTTGTATGCCAAAAGGGCACTTTGATTTTTTTTTGTTTCAAACATTTCTTCATATATCGAGGGTGGGGATTTTTTCTATTTGTTTACGGGGGACCTTTTTTTTTCAAACTTTTTTTCAAATGAGTGGTATTTTTTTCTTCACATTTTGAAGGGGTTATTTTTTCATCAACTTGTTTTTTTTTTTAATAAAAAATGTATCTAAACTGAGCAGATTTTATTTTTTCAAATATTTCTTAGACAGAGTTTTTCAAAGTTTTTCCTAATAAAGTGCCCAAAGACAGAGCTTGGGACAGTATGATTGGTTTTTTGTTTTTTTCAAACTTCACATGTGAAATTAGGGCGGGATTCATGGGTTTTTGTAAATGGTTTTTTTTTAAATTTTTGGGGGACATTTGAATTATTTTTCGCTTTCTCGTTTATACAGGGGGTGCTATAACCAAACTTTTTTAATTCACATGCAAAAATTTTTTTTTCAAACTTTTCGTGAACGACGAATTGTTTTGCCAACTTTCTCATATATAGGGTGGATACTTTGAAATTATTTTTCAGCATTCTTGTATATACCGGGTGGCATATCCAACTTTTCAATTCACATGCTAAATTTTTTCTTTGTACTTTTCGTGAACTGGACGAATTGTTTTGCCAACTTTCTCATATATAGGGTGGACACTTTGAATTATTTTTAGCTTTCTCGTTTATACAGGGGGTGCTATACCAAACTTTTTAATTCACATGCTATTTTTTTTTCAAACTTCTCGTGAACTGGACGAATTATTCTTAAACATTTCTCATATATAGGGTGGAAAACTATGATTCTTTCATGTATTGAAGTATTGTTAATTTATTATCGATAAATATTGCAGATATCAACACCGTGGTGAGCTCTTTCCACAGATAAAAGGCAGCTTTATCAACATTGACGCTGCACAAGTCTATGTAAGTTCCAGAATAGTGTCTGTTCGATAATCGTGAAGTCATCCACGACAGCTAAGGTAGCAAGCAGTCTTCGAATTTATCAAAGAATCGAGGTGAGATATATATATATATATATATATATATATATATATATATATATATATATATATATATATATATATATATATTATATATATATATATATATATATATAGTATTATATTAATATTATTATAATCATAATTTTCGGTTGATAAATTTTTTCTATTTCTTTCACACAACATGACGACAAACAGACATTACATTCCATTTTATTGACTCAGAATAGAGTGGTGGTGGGGGGAGAGGTAATTTTTGTATAACTTAATGATCGTGGACTACCATAGTCATTTGTGTCTTGACCGTTGAGAGAAAAACATCTGTGTTTAGAGAGAGAGAACCAACTTTAAAATATATTTTCCTCAGAGTCTCCTCAAGCAGTAAAGTGTGAGTATTTCTAGCGTTCCATTACCAATAATTCGATTTATATCATTCTTTTTTATATCATTTATTATTATTATTATTATCAACATTCAGTCATTTTGTTATTATTATTTTCGGTTGAGGGTAGGAAGTGGAGGGGATAATTTTTCTATAACTTAATGATCACTGACGTGCAACGTCATTCGTACTCTGACTTTCGTAAGAGCAAGACGTGTCTCTTTCGTTCTCTCCTAGTTAGATTATTGAGGGTTTCCAGACGGAAAAAATATGTAAGTAATAAAGTGTTCTACTTTACCGACTGTACGCTATTTTTTATAACATTCGAGTATTTTATTATTATCAACATTTTTCATTTCTTTTACACAACATGACGATAGACAGACATTACATTCCCATTTCATTGACTCAGAATAGAGTAGTGGTGGTGGGGGAAGAGGTAATTTTTCTATAACTTAATGTTCGTGGACTATCATAGTCATTCGTACTCTGACTTCCGTAAGAGCAAGACGTGTCTCTTTCGTTCTCTCCTAGTTAGATTATTGGGGTTTCCAGACAGAAAAATATGTGAGTAAATTGAATGTCAATTCAGAGTTCCAGAAAAAATTTTTTTTCGAATGATTGAGAGTTGTTTGAAATTCATATTTTTTCGTTATACTTATAGGATTTTTTTTACAGATATAAAAAAGCGGCCCGCCAATCTATACAATTTCATTAGTGCTGCCGCAATACTAGTTTGGGAGACGTTCAACTGAGCTAATCAGAGCTGTCCACGAGTTCAAACCTCGAGAATATTCAATTATCATAAAACCATCCACAACAAAGATACCTGTCTTTGAATTCATCAAAAAACTAAGACCATTCATCATCAACAAAAACTAAGACCAACCGGTGCCAACTGGAACGAAGTCCATTCATCCATCATCATCGAAAAGTAAGACCAACTGGTGCCAACTGGAACGGCTGTATTCGATTTCATTAAATCAAGGTGAGAGAGAGAGAAAAAAAAATATCTCTATTTTGTGAAAAAGCATTCATTCTTCTCGTTTTTTAAATAACCATGAATTCTGAACAAATTGCCGCTCTCAGCGATGAGATGATTATTAAATACAGGGAGGCTCAAAAACTTCTCAAACAAAAATCCAGTCCAATGGAACGCGAAACTTGGCTAAAACATTTAAAACGTAGTATTCGACTATGTGTGAGTCTTCTTCCAATAAACAAGGAAAAATATATATCTTTCACACAATACGACGAACAGACAGACATTAAATTCCGTTTTATTGATTCTTTTCGATTCATGGGCGCAAGCCTGGATGAGTTGGTGCGCACATTCAGAGTGGAAGACTGTAATACAAAGCGCGAATTTCAAAATTTAAGCGATGAACAATTTTCACTAATCACGCGCAAAGGGGTATTCCCCTACGACTTTGTGGATTCCATGGAGAAACTTGAGATTACAGCGTTGCCAGATATCGACAAATTGCACAATCAACTGAACGATTGCGATATTTCCGAGCATGAATACCAACATGCCCAGAAGGTGTGGCAATCGTTCGATTTGACAACACTGGGCGACTACTCTGACTTATACATGAAAACCGATATTCTTTTGTTATGTGATGTCTTTGAAAATTTCCGCCAATTAGGTCACGACACTTATGGACTCGACCCCGCTTGGTACTATACCATGCCTGGCTATTCGTGGTCATGCATGTTAAAGTACACAAAGTGTAAGCTGGAGATTATCAAAGATGTCGACATGCTTTTGTTTGTGGAAAAAGGGATTCGGGGCGGTATAAGTCAGTGTTGTAACCGATTCTCCCAAGCGAATAATAAATATATGGGGGATAGGTATGATCCTCAACAACCCTCCAAATATTTATTATACTTGGATGTGAATAATCTCTATGGATGGGCTATGAGGGAGTATTTACCTTCTGGAGGGTTCAAATGGGTCGAAGATTTCGATAATTTGAACGTTCTGGAGGTATCGGATACTTCGGATATCGGCTACATCTTCGAAGTCAATTTGGAATACCCTGAAGGAATACATGACGAACATAAAGATTTTCCACTCTGTGCGGAACATCGAACTCCTCCAGAACGTTCAAATTATCGAAATCTTCGACCACCCTGTATAACAAAGAAAACTATGTCGTACATTATCGAATATTGAAACAAGCTTTAGAAAACGGTCTTATTCTCAGAAAAGTTCATAGAGTGTTGCAGTTCAAACAATCGGCATGGCTGCAGCCCTACATTGAATTAAATACAAAATTACGCGCCCAAGCTACAACCACATTCGGAAAAAACAACTATAAATTGGCTATAAACAGTATTTTCGGAAAGACAATGGAAAACATTAGGAAGCACAAAGTGGTGAAAATGGTCAATGAATGGGAGGGTAGGTACGGGGCGAAAAATCTTAATAAGTAACCCGAAATTCCACAATCAAAATCGACTAGTCAACGATGCATCCGTTCATATGCCCATAATGTTTTTAGTATTGAACAAAACAAAATCGCTTTAAGTCCATTCGACGATAAAAGAACACTCATCCCCGGATCGGACGATACACTTGCTTGCCATTATAGCATCATGAATGAATAGCCAACCTCCACCCCAACCAACTTGTATTTAATAATCTTTCTCCAAATTTCCATTTATTGTGTTAGCGTGATAATCGAAAAATGAATGTTTTTTTTTCCATCACTCTCTCTCACATAGACATTGTATATATCGAATCAGTCAATATATTATTATATCCATACAAATAATCTATTGTTCATACTCAAAAAAAATATGTATCAATAAAATGAGTGTATAAAGACTTTGATTTTTATTTATTATACAGAAAAACTTTGAATAAAATGATGGCAGCTCTGTGTCATCACTTCATTCAATGGTTTCCTGAATTGGATAGAGAGACCAGTCCAGACAAGTTCAGACAAGTTTAAACTTGTCTGAACCTGTCTGAACAAGTCGAAGAAACGATGACGTCATTCAGTCTCACCCTCGAACATCAGCGTTCTTTGTGTGAGAGTGACATAACCTCACTTTTAGAGATAACATAACCTCAAAATTCAAATGGGGTGGGGATTCTAACCTTACTTTTTCAAACATAACCCCTCTTTCAGAGGAACCATAACCTCAAAATTTAAATGAGGTGGGGAGGAATTCTAACCTTACTTTTCCAAACATAACCCCACTTTTACTTTAACTTATAAAAATATAAACTTATTTTATCACAGATGAAGTATTGAATCCAAATTGCATATAATTATTCGAAGAACAAGTTGGAAACGAATCTGTTTACGATTCTGAGAAATGGTTGATGTCACACAAATTCATATAAATCTTGAATGATGTTATACCACCAGCAGTTACTTTCATACATTTCACCAAAATCCAGTCAAAATATTCCATTAGATTCAATGCTTCAGAACATAAATTTAAAATGAAAATTATCATTTAGCTTGAGTATTCAAATATATTTCAAAACATTATCAAACAATCAAGTATGAGTTGGGTCTCACAAATTGAATGTTCCATTGCAAAGATCAATTTGGATGAATTCAATGGTTTCGAACCAAAAGAAGAGTGCCTACCTTCAGACATTTTGAATACGAAAGTGAGTGATAAAAACAAAAATAGAAATAATTTGGATGAATTTGATGGTTTCGAACCAAAAAGAAGAGTGCCTACCTTCAGACATTTTGAATACGAAAGAGGTAAGTGAGTGAATAAAATAAAAAAAAGTGTATTACTTCAATGGAGGGGGGAATTCTACAGAAAATACTTGACAGACGTCAAATTTCAGGATAAGTTTAAAATCTAGTTAAAAAACATCTTTGGAATCTCTCATTGTACCGAAAAAGGAAAGAAGGTAGAGGAAATAAAATTCAATGTCATTATACCTATTCTTTATTCAAAACTTAAATCATAACAATTCTTGTTCTATATATTGGAAAATAATCACTAAATACATATCATATTATTCTTCTGGGGCAATTTCCATTAAGGTGCAACGAATTTCTGCCACTTTTCCGGAACAGCTACTTTTTTCCATATATCTCGACGACGAATTTCTGCCATGTTTTTTTTTCTCCTGTTGCTCTTGACACAACTATATTTTTATATACATGTCGAAGTTTTTGCGGTACCTGCTATTGTTCAAGTCAAAGTCCTTGACTATGACGAGGGCATCGTATTGACTTTGAGACCAACATTCCGAACACAGCTTTTTGAATTGTTCGAAAGTCATGTCACGGGAAACGTGCTCATCGAAAACGTGTCGCAAGTTGATTTCGTCCTGTTTGAAGAGCGCAATCATATTGCAATTGTCACGTATCAGCTGTTTGGGTACTTTCGAAATAAGTCTGACAGAGATAGATGGCATCGATGTGTTTGTGTCTGCACATTGAGAAATATTCGCGAATTTTCTGCTGTCCATCACAGGCCACATCGTCAAAAATGAATATAGAGTGAGATCGATCATCTTCCATAGAGATGATTTCATCGTTGTCTCTGTATGGGAAATAGTCAATTTCATCCATACCGTTCAGCAATTCTTCGAGTACTTGATACTTGGGCTGATACAAGGATTTCGAATAGACGTAGACATTTGCGAATTTGGGGCCGTTTTTATGCATCAGTAGCGACAGCATAAGGTTCGTTTTTCCTGATCCGCTAGGACCACAGATAACAGCTCGGAAGGAATTTGGGAATAGGCTGCCATGTTTACTTCCCTCTCCATCACCACCGCCGCCTCTATGCCCCACATCGTAAACGTCAAAGTTCTCGATGGGAAGCGTGTGCTCTTGCTGAACGATCTCCATGTTCTGATCGCAATCTACAGGGTGGTCGTTATTTATCATCTCTTGGTTAGCTGTCCTTATCAGTACTGCACCCCCCTTCTTTGCATGACAATTCCTCTTCTGTGGGAATATCTTAGATATTATATTTCTATATTTCCATGATTTATTTGTGTTAATTTTTCCATCGGATCTTTTATGTGCATTGGTGAGCACCAGAATCAATTTGTAGTTTAGAATATCCTGTTCGGTGAAATTTGTGGGTTGCTTTTTTGTAAGGAGTTCTTTCAACCCGTCGGTCAGTTCATAGGTATCTCGACCCAGTTTTAAGGTATTATCTTCAACTGCTATAGGGTCCGTACCCATGAATAATTTCAATCTGTTCAGATGAATGCCATAACAGTCGGAATCAGGTAGCAGGGACATGTTTACCTTTTGACGTCTAAACTGCAACTGACCTCGCTGCCGCATCAGTCATGTTTATAGGAATACCTGTTGGTGAACACCTGTTCGTGAACACCTGTTCGTGAACACCTGTTCGTGAACACCTGTTCGTGAACACCTGTTCATGAACACCTGTTCGTGAACAGGGTTCAACAGGGCACAACCACCCCATCGAACCTCAACTGAAATCTATATAACTATCGATGTCATCGCTGTGACGTCAGTCTTCATGTTGGTGTACGAGGGTGAAGGTGTGCTCAACAGTCTGATAAACAAGCTACCGTTTGAAGCTCATCTCCTGGGCGGCTATCAGTATTGTGGACGTAAGTTTCATATACCTATAGTATTTCGGTGTTATCGAATACATTTTTTTTTATTTCGGTGCTCTCGAATGCATTCAATCATTATTATTATTATTATTACAGCTGGAACAAGGCTACAAGAACGGTTAGCACGAGGCGATCCCGGTATCAATCCATTGGACGTTGCTTGCAAACATCACGACATTGCTTATTCGCCTCGGCAACACCCCTTCAACCATCCTCAATCTCAAATATGAGTATAGACCTCCACCCCATCGAACCTCAGCTGAAATCTATGTAACTAGTGATGTCATCGCTGTAACGTCAGTCTTCATGTTGGTGTACGAGGGGTCAGCCCTAAATAATATTAGAATCGTTCAATGTTCAAGGATCGCTCAACGTTTGCCTTTCTTACGAAATTCTCCATGACAATGATGTTGGTATCCGCGAGACAGGTCGATCCGGACAAATTGAATTTTTAGAGTATTGGAGGAGAATATAAGAGGGGGTCAGGGTAAATAATATCAGAATCGTTCAATGTTTGAGGATCTCCCAACATTTACCTACCTTACGAAATTCTTTCATAGAATTGCCATCTTCATGATAATGATGTTGATATCCGCGAGACAGGTCGATCCGGACAAATTGAATTTTCAGAGTTTTGGAGGAGAATAAATCTGTAGGCGAACGTTAGGCTATCCCCTCGAACTCTCTCTCAAAAATATCGTCAGTTCGAAAATTTGAAATATGTTTTTTGTATTTACCCGGTTTGACGTTCATTGACGTAGGATCCAAGGATATTGGTCAGATGTCAACTTCCCAGTACAAGCTAATGGTCAATTATGGTTATATTTACTCGGGTCTGTGAAAAATGAGCATTCCGCAAGGACCTGATTAATTGTTATTACTACTTTTTGTTCAAATCGTCTTGGGCTGTTCTAGCACTTCTTGTTGTTGCTCTGCTCCAGTCATGATGGGTCGGGGCGGGTTGATCTTTGACTCTTTTGATAATTTCCCCTAGATCTAGGGAAGAATCACTATCACCATCTCTCTCTAACACACACTGACTCGTATGGGAGTTTCCAGTAGGATTATGGAAAAATTCCCTAGATTTCAGATACTTTTTTCTCGAAATAGTTATATTATGTTACCTCACCCATAACTTTCCAGGCTAATAGTCAGTCAACATTTGTCGCAAGCCATATGAATGGTTGTCGTTATATACTTTGTAGTATGCATATGATTGTAAGCCGAAATAGCTCAGTTGGCAGAGCGTTAGACTCATAATCTAGAGGACCCTGGTTCGAGTCCAGGTTTCGGCACAAAACTCATAGGGTTCTTCAATTCAATCAGTCCACTTGGTTGAATTACAAAATGGGGGGGTAGATATGGAGCTGAATCATATATTTCCAAACCAGAGTTTTATTCAATTCAACAGCTATTAAATTTTCATTGAATATGGTAACTGACTTAAACTTTGGTTTGGAGATATGGGATTCCGCTCCATATCTACCCTCCCATTTTGTAATTCAACCAAGAAGACTGCTCAAATTGCAGAACTCTGTGAATTTTTTTGAGAATAAGACCGTTAGACAAAGCCTGTTTTAGGTTAACGTAATGAATGATATATTTTTCTTTATGGTAGAGGGTAGCCATAAGTTTAGTGGATTCAGACGGGGGACGATGATGGTTTCCCTGTTTTTGGGATTTACATGCTCAGGGCAGAAAGGTATATCCTTATGCTGATCATGAAGGTATTGAGGATATTCCAGATCGACTTCAAGAATATACCCTTTATCTGAGTCATCGGGTATAGATGTGACATCGATGTTTCTGTCAATCCACTCGAAACCATATGTAGATTTAAATACAAATCTCTATCAACAATGAATTTTTTGTTTTGTTTTTTCGAAGGGGTTTAGCGCACTCCTACATGTTTTCAACGTTTGCAAAACTTATTCTTTTGTTTGATAGCAAAGTTTGGCTGGGTTGGGTTGATTTGAAAAAAAAAAGTATACTCTACAATGTTTTACTCTCTTCTATATTCCAAACAATAATTTCCATTTTTCCATAATGATAATTCTTCATTTATCATCCATAATGTGATACGTTGACATGTGTCACAGCGCTGCATTCTGGTTTTCCTATATCCCCATCTGAGAGAATTTTCAATGAAACAACAAAACGATCGCCAACATCCTGTACATGTATAGGAAACATACATTTTGTGATATTTCTTGATCACACAGTTGCTCTGAAAAAATACGTCTTATCTCTTTGGCGTCCGGAACAAGAATGAACCAATTGAACAGGGCAGAAGACTTAAATAATTTTTTTTCACGAGCGCTCCCGTATTACAAGTAATACAAGATGGAAAAAATGATACTTTTCTCAAAAAACACAAATCGGTAGGTTGTAAGGTTGAACGATAGTAACGTCACCTATTGAATAATACAAGAACTAAATTCCACCAAAAATGGAAAATAAAAATCCAACCTCATTGTCATTGGGAAAAAAATGAAGAAATTCGGTTGCGTAAAATGTCTGAGATTGACTGTACTATGAAATTTCGAATGATGATGCCATTATTGAACAGAAACATTAAACTACGACGCAATTAATTTCTCAGAATCAGTGGCGAGACATAATTCTCGGAATTGATTGTTTATTCAGGTGTTCAGGTCAGATATGGATTTCTGAGAAACTTGCTAACACCATTATCCAATTCTTGGAATTTTCCAATCGTTAGCTCATTTCGAAAAGCAATAAAGATGGGGAATTCTTAGAATCGGCACGCTCGAACCGTGGGAATATTTTGTATAGTCAAGGTCAAATTATGATGCAATCATTGGCCGCGAAAAGTATATTCAAACATATCGCTATCGCTATCACATTAACATTTTTTCCTTTGTTAACGTTGAGCAGTTATATTTTTTTCTTTTCATATATGGTTGAGTTCCAGGCCCCCATGAATACGTCAGATATCAGTAACATGCTCCATAGACCGTTAAAACGCCCCCAGGCGGGTTGGCCCACATAACGGATATATATTGAAATTCTTAACCTAAACCCATCATACTTCTTTCTTCTCTATGACTACGAGCTCCAATACGGCCCCATGCCTTCATAACGTACGCCAGCTGTCTCAGACCTTAGTGACAACCTCCTGAGGTTGCTGAACATCCTACAGGCGGAGGCTCGGCCTCCATAACATAAGTTTTTTCTCAACTTAACCTACAACCGCTATATTTTATTTTCTATACATGTTTAGGCCCCAATGCGGCTTCCACACATATCTCAGACCTCCGTAGTAGTCAACCGAGACCGTTAAACATTCTAGGCGGGTCGGTCCCCCATAACATAAGTTTTTTCACACTTGACCTACAACCGCTATATTTTTTCTACGAATTATTGGGCCCCCAATGCGGCTTCCACACATATCTCAAACCTCCGTAAGAGTCTCCCTATACCGATAACCACCCCAAGAGAGTCGGCCCCAATATAACGGACATCTTGAAATTCCTAACCTACAACCGATATATTTTTTCCTATGAATGATTGGACCCCCCTTTAACGTTCTCATACATCTCAGACCTCCGTGAGAGACTCCCGATACCGCTGAAGAACCCAGTCGTTGCCCCCCATAACGGCCATCTTGAAATTCCTAACCTATAGTCGCTATATTTTTTCTACACATATCTGGGGCCCCCATGCGGCTTCCAGTTGTCACAGACCTCCGTGGCAGCCTCCAGATACCGCTGAAGAATCCAGTCGTTACCCCCTAACGGACATCTTGAAATTCTTAACCTACAACCGCCATATTTTTTTCTATACATGGCTGGGGCCCCCATAATGCCTCCAGATATCTCCAACTGTCTCAGACCTCCGTGGTAGTCTACCGATGTTGATAAACACGCCCAGGCAAGGCCCCTCCCATATAACGGACATCTTGAAATTCCCAACCTACACCCGCTATGTTTTTTTCCAATGATAGGCGGCCATGTTTTTTTCTCTATGATCGGCAGCCACGTTTTTTTCTATATATGGCTGGGCCCCCCCCAAAACAATCCCCCATAGTTCCCAGCTGTCTCAGACCCCAGTGCCCCAAACCAGTGGCGGTGTCAGATGGCGGGAGTAACCGGAGAGCGAGAACTTTGGGGGCGATCGTATTGTTGTTGGGAACTTATTGAAAGAGTATTTATTTTATTCATTTTTATACTTTTTATTTGTTGATATTAGTGACTATCTATGCAAGGGAGTATATGTGAGGTATTTGTGGAGCCCCGTCTTACAGCCAAATATACCACAAGTATTGTGTGGTATATTTGGCTGAGGTTATGTATATCTGTTCTATTATTCATGGCGTTATAATTTTTTTTAATGTAAATCTTTTCTCTTTGTTGTTTTCGTGTGCCAGAATTTTTGTGTTATCGAAATTAGGGTTGTGATTCTCGGTTAGGATATGTTTGTTTAAAGCAGTACTGGATCCTTTCATGTACTTGTGCCCATTTGGTCTGTTACATAAGAATTGTGGGAGGTCATACCGATATAAACTTGGTTGCAGTCGTTGCACGGGATACTGTATATTCTTTTACACTCACAAATACAAACTAAAGATCCTAAATTTACTCATAAAAGATGCCTCAAATACTATCAACAAAAATGAAAACTCCATCATCACTGAACATTTCAACCAACTGGAAGAATATATCCCACAACACATAATCACAGACTACATCAATTTAGAAAATATCAAAAATGAAAGAGTATTTATCAAAACTAAAGAAAAAAACATCACCAAACTTAACACACTTATCAGTAAAAACACAAAAGACAAACCTCCAATAGATACGTTGAATTGGCTTTCAAATTCATCACGAACTACCATCCCAGAAGACATTGAATCCGTCCTAGCATACGGAGACAATTTCTCAATCCCTATCGTAGATGAAAGTGAAACCCCTATTATCGAGTACATTGCCAGTATTGAAGCAAACCACAAAAACATACCAACAAGCGATTGCAACGAGATCAGAAACAGAGTAGTAAGTGCCATAAACAACCATAAAAATAGAATTAAAAATAAAGCACTCCGTAACAATTACACGCAGAAAAAAATCATCAAAAATTCGGAAAAAACCAAAATTTTCTTAAAAAACAAACCACAAATTATAGTCATCAAACCTGACAAAAGCAGCAAAACAGTCATCATGAACAAAATAGAGTAGGAAAAAAAAATGACCAACATCTTACAAAACAGAAACACTAAAATTAAACTCCAACCCAACCAACCATTCCAAACCTGAAATAACAATATTGTAAAAAGATGGCACAAAAAAGGACTAATATCTGACCATCAAGTAAAACAACTAACAACGCTACGGCCCCTAAAATATACGGCCTACCAAAAATACACAAAGAAAACCAATAGTATCAAGCATACAATCCTCTTTCTACAACATTTCAAAATTCCTTGCTAATGGCTTATCAAAAATAGTTGGACAAAACGAATATTATATAAAAGACACTTTCTGTTTTAAATCCTCCATCAACCACGACCATATCCCAGAAGACCTCACCCTTGTCTCATTAGACGTTATATCCCTTCACACCAACATACCTAACGAGCTCGTAAATACCGTATTGAATAAAAAATGGCACCTCCTCGAAGACCACACCCCACTAACACAAGATGAGTTCATCAAAGCAGTAGAACTAACCCTATCAACTAATTATTGCCAGTACAAAGTTGATTTTTACCAGCAAATCAGTGGATGCACAATGGGATCCCCTATTCCTAGTACCATTGCCCAAATTATTATGGAACATTTGGAAGAAACGGTCCTTAATAAATTAAACTGCACACTACCCTATTTCAAGCGATATGTTGATGACTGTATCATGGCAGTCCCAAACAAACATTTAAATGAATACAAAATTACAATTTACCATAGAAAAAGACAACAAAATTAATTTCCTGGACCTTACCCTAATAAAAAGCAACAACAAAATCATAACAGAATGTTACTCAAGTAAGAATAGAGATCGACCCAACAGGTACCCAACAATATTTACCGCAAAACAAAACCCCCATAAACACATTGATCTCTCGCTGTCGAATACACTGCCAATGCCACGTCACTCTCAATTATTGTGTTAGAACTTACCACACTAAGGAATAACAAATATTAATCATACAAACTGAGTCATCTTCACAATAATGATCGCCAAGGTACGTACAAACATCGTTTTTCCACCCCACCCTTCCCAAACTTTTCTCCCTTGCACATGTCTACAACTATTATTTTCATTTTAACCATAACACAAAATGTTTTACTTTTCAGATGTCATTGTTAATTATCAGGAGAAAAAAATAAAAAATTTATTATAAAAAAAAACCCCTACTGAAGATGCCTCCGGCCAGGGGCGAAACGTCTAGTTTTATTTTTACACAAGAATCCCAAACCTAAGAACCCCCAAACAAAAAAATAAATATACCAGGATTCAAGAAAACCCACACTTCAAAAATATATATATATATATATATATATATATATATATATATATATATATACACATATATATCTATATAGACCAACTCAGCTTCCGTTTCATACTCGGCCCACCAAGCATCCACGTGTTTATACAAAGCAAACAGTTAATAGCCCACTCAGCCTCCGCCACTATCTCAGGCTAGTTAGCCTCCTCTGTATATGTTACATACGTTTTTTGGGAGTTTATGTAACTTGGCCTCCTTTTGAAGCTATTGTGTATTTACTGGGCCTCCTGACACTGTTGCCAATTTTTCAGTCAATATTCAATTCCTCAGCATGATAACAAATCACACGGCCTGTTGAAAAGTTTATCCGGTAGTTGAAAGTTTGAATTTTGCTTCATACTCTGAAATGAAATTTATTTCAGTAGTATCGTATAACGAGAATATATAATCTACCTTCGATCATTCTGGAAATATTCAAGGAATAGTGGCTTAGAAGAGTTCCTAAAAATTATACTAGACAATAAGTATTCCATGATGAAAGCAGTAAACTATATCGGGTATATTTTGTGCTTATTAGTCTTCATTAATAGTAAAAATTCCCGATTCAAATTCTAACGTTCCACGATCTTCCACTACGGTTGACCACTCTTATTTAATTTTTTATCGAAATTTACCAAAAATCCAGTTGGTATCTATACATCAGTAAAATTCCAGGAGAGTTCTTGAAACTGACAGATCCAAAGCTCTATACTGGTCACTGTTTTTGCCGGTCTTTGGTCACTTTACTGGTAGAAGAAAGTGCAAACTTAAGTACTATCAAAAGACACAGGCGATGGAAATTTTAAATACTAAATTCAATCGGGGATTCGCTGGATAATTAGTAAAATATTGCCAAAAGCCTTCTTTTGAAGGCGGCCACTACTGTTCATTCCATCCCTCCTACAAGAATACTAAATGACAAAAAAAACATAGGAAGTGCAGAAGGAATATTTCTAGTTGTTCAGATTGTATAATAAATATTAATGTCAATGAAATTCAAAAAAACATTTGAATGTTATATTATATTTGTAAATAATAAAAATTATAAAGAAAATTATTGACTCTTAACACCAGCATCGGAAGTAATCAACTTTCAATTCAACTGTTGACTTGAAATTACATTTCTAAAACTTACTTTGAAAATACTTTCAACACTTGCTCGCAATAACATCATAGAAACGCGCGCCGTCGATAGCAATTAGTTGGTAAATAGCCGCCACTAGTGAACAGTTATATTTATGTGTTGCATTTCGAGAAAAAAGTGACATAACTGCTCTCGAGTGATTGTAGCGATCCACTGCGAATGGCGCCTCTCGAACAAAAATGTATTTTCGCTCTCAATACATACCTAATATTTGAACTCATAGTCAAACTGCAATGCTCATATCATACACTTCCTCATTAAATAGTGCGATCCATTAAAACCTCAGACTATACCATTGAAGGTTGATTCTGAGTATCAATAAATAAATTATTTAGATTTGGAGAGATTTCCATGACTTTAACTTCAAAACTAAAGGTATTTTCATTTTCACCCCTTTGGGGATGAAGTATCAAAAAACCTTCATAGTGGTTACTCATGTCATCATAGTCTAGTAGAGAACTGAGTTTCCTGCGAAAAATAGTTCCAAGCCTTCTGAATATATGAGCGATGACTCATTCGATTCGGGATGTCATTCTGATGAAAATGTGCTAGTTTTTTAACACAAAACAAAAAATAAAAACAGCCTTACTTTTTTGGTAGTAACTCAAGAACTCTTGATGATAGATGAAATAAAAAAACAGATTCTTGAAGACGAGACTATTTACTATGAAAAATTTGGTCACGGAAATCTATATCAATTATTTATAATTTTGATTCAACGTTGAAAATAGGGCTACGCGCGGGCGTTACGGCAGGAGTACAGCACCTCTTGAGAGAGCAATTCAAATACAATATTTTTTATGCTATCGAAAATAAATTTAAAAATTCAAAAAAATCAAAGTATCAGCTGAACACCTGAAAGAATATAATTTCGTTATTTTCTTTTCATTGAATTTTGATAATCGGAGGCTATTGTTAATTAAGTAGTTTTGTGGGAATCACCGTTTTTATAAAAACCGAATAATTGTTTAGAGAATGACTCCATATTTTTTTTTTGCTTTCTGGAGCACATTTTACATGTGTACTCAATGATATCATGCAGAAATTGATAAAAAATTATTATTTTGGTAATTAAAAATTTCAAAAAATTACAAAATATGAGATATCGAATAAACATTGTTTTTTTTTATATTCCACATTATTATAGTTTTATGTCTGACAAAGACATTTCACAACGTTTATTATATTCTTTTTAAAATTGTTATTTTTTCATTTTCTCATTATTTAAATAATATATTTAGAATTTTTTTTTCTTCCAAAATGCGGAATTGGTTATTCTCCACCTAATAGGAAAAAATATTATTTTTTATTAATAATTCTTCATTTAGTTAACAATTAGTTATAAACAAACTTTGATTGGCGTTGATTTTTTTTGAGTAGTACAAAAAATAACAAGAACAACCATATACAACAAACTGCTGTTTTTTTTTTTTTTTATTTAGAAATTTAAATTACCAATAAATTCAAAAATTTTTTTAATGAAATCGGCGGTTCCAAAAAAACTACTCAAATAACGATAGCCTTACATTATCAAAATTGGATGAAAAAAAAATCCCAAAATTACATTTTTTCAATGATACATAATACAATAATTTTTTGGAATTTTTAAATTTATATTTAATAATATAAAAAATATGTTATGTGAATTGCTCTCTCGTGAGTGCTGTAGTTCAGCGTAACGCCCACGAAGCCCTGTTTTAATTCATCGTTGAATTAAAATTATTAATAATGGGATAGAGTTGCGAGAGTAACATTATCACAGGAAATTTCTCCTCTTTTTAATTTTCCCGATAGTCGATAGTTTTGAGCTTTTTCCAAAAAACTAGAACCGTTTTATTTTATTTCCGTTTTTTGTTAAAAAAATCGAAAAATACGACTTTTTTAGAATGTCATCCCGAATCGATTGAGTTTGATACACGGATTTTTCCTAAACAACATATGTTATAAAAGGAAAAAAAAATTATCCCATAGCGCATGGTTTGGAATATATTTTTATTTGTGGAAATATTGGTTGAGGCTTCAGTAATATATATTGATATTACTTATCATTTCATTATGAAAAAAAAAACTTCTCGATACCTACTTTTAATTTCGAAAATGTGTTTTTAATGGTACCCCAGTTTATTTGGATCTATTTTCCTTAGTTTCCTTTCAAGGAGAATTTAATATATCATTCATTGAGCATAATATTTCTATTCAATTTCATTATTTCCTTTTCTTTCAAATCCTCAATAACACAGTGAATAATTTTCTTCGGTAATATAAATAAATAATTTTGAGTAGTTTTCAGGATCTGTGAAAGAATGTTCCTCTTCCATTCGATTTTCTGTACCATTTAGAACTCTCACTTATAAGGTTTTCTTCCTAAAATATATTATTGTATTGTTATATTATTATCAACTAGCATTTTTCCATATGTTTTCATCTAGCTTATGGCTCAGGCTATTCCGTGATTTCGTTTCCCGTTATCCTGTTACGAATGATTTCTGGTGAGTACTCTCTTTTGGAAAACATTCTTCTTTGCCTCATTCATCTTTATGAGTTCTTAATCAAGACTGGAATAGAAAATCAAATAACTATCTGAATGAAAATGCAAATTTTCAATATCAAATTTTTCTTTTGAGTTAGGGCCTTCTCAGAATATCTATCAGATGTAGTTCAATGTCCAGCGTGGCTTTAGCCGGGAAAGTAGTTGTTTTCTGTTAGACATTCACGGAAAATAACTTCATTTTAATCGTGGATTTTTCAATTCACCAAAAAATCTTTCTATCAATATTCAATTGAGAATAATTCCCTTTTCAACATGAATACCCCACAAGAGGTTATCTTGACGATGGAAGATAGTGACTAAAGTTTATCTTTCAGTCGCAGATGATTCCACATCTGATTTTATGAACATCCTGTTTATATTTCCAACAAATCAATCAATCATACCCCATGACAGGTTTTAATGTCAGAAAACACTAATTTCAGAGTGTCTCTCCAAAAGAAATGATTCTAACTTTTTCCATCTTTGCAAAGTGAGATTGCTTCTTGAAAATGTGTTTCCCATTTCTTCCGGTCTTCCTGATGATCGTGAAAGCGTGAAATAGATTTTCGTCGACAAAAATGTATTGAAGACCTAGTGGATGCGATGTCTCTCCTGCGTCAATGTTACGAATGATTTCTGGTGAGTACTCTCTTCTGGAAAACATTCTTCTTTGCCTCATTCATCTTTATGAGTTCTTAATTAAGACTGGAATAGAAAATCAAATAACTATCTGAATGAAAATGCAAATTTTCAATTTCAGATTTTTTCTTTTGAGTTAGGGTCTTTTCAGAATATCTATCAGATGTAGTTCAATGTCCAGCGTGGCTTTAGCCGGGGAAGTAGTTGTTTTCTGTTAGACATTCACAAAAAATAACTTCATTTTAATCGTGGATTTTTCAATTCACCGAAAAATCTTTCTATCAATATTCAATTGAAAATGATTCCCTTTTCAACATGAATACCCCACAAGAGGTTATCTTGACGATGGAAGATAGTGACTAAAGTTTATCTTCCAGTCGCAGATGATTCCACATCTGATTTTATGAACATCCTGTTTATATTTTCAACAAATCAATCAATCATACCCCATGACAGGTTTTAATGTCAGAAAACACTAATTTCAAAGTGTCTCTCCAAAAGAAATGATTCTAACTTTTTCCATCTTTGCAAAGTGAGATTGCTTCTTGAAAATGTGTTTCCCATTTCTTCCGGTCTTCCTGATGATCGTGGAAGCGTGAAATAGATTTTCGTCGACAAAAATGTATTGAAGACCTAGTGAATGCGATGTCTCTCCTGCGTCAATGTTACGAATGATTTCTGGTGAGTACTCTCTTTTGGAAAACATTCTTCTTTGCCTCATTCATCTTTATGAGTTCTTAATTAAGACTGGAATAGAAAATCAAATAACTATCTGAATGAAAATGCAAATTTTCAATTTCATATTTTTTCTTTTGAGTTAGGGCCTTTTCAGAATATCTATCAGATGTAGTTCAATGTCCAGCGTGGCTTTTGCCGGGGAAGTAGTTGTTTTCTGTTAGACATTCACAAAAAATAACTTCATTTTAATCGTGGATTTTTCAATTCACCGAAAAATCTTTCTATCAATATTCAATTGAGAATGTTTCCCTTTTCAACATGAATGCCCCACAAGAGGTTATCTTGACGATGGAAGATAGTGACTAAAGTTTATCTTTCAGTCGCAGATGATTCCACATCTGATTTTATGAACATCCTGTTTATATTTTCAACAAATCAACATCTTGATCATCTTAATCTTGATATATGATATTGATATATTTTGAATCACAATTGAATGTTAATTTATTGTTCAACATAATGGCCTTACAAACGGACAAGACAATACACAAATAGCTTGATCATTTCAAAAGGAATACATGTTTCAACTGAACTGAGTCATATTCATTTCACTGTAAATTCCAATCTGTAGTTATACATCTTCTTGATATCTCTTCTTGACTTTTTCACTGTTCCTTTGAAACCTTTACTATCGCTTGAAGATATCATGCCTGGAAGTTTTTGCTTCAATCCAGGAGTAATGGAAAAACAGAATTTGTGGAAGTAATTGTGCTTGATGGAGATCTAAAATCAAAATAAAGCGATTTGTGAAAGTAATTGTACTTGATGGAGATCTGAAATCGAAATATAGCAAGTAGTAATATTTACAAAATGAAGAATATCAAATGTAGGGCAAGATATTTTGAATTTCAGAGTGTAACATTAAATGGGAATATTTTTGAAAAACAAGTTTACATTCGGAAATGTTAAGAGACGAAGTAATTTTATTATACAATTGAAAATAATCATTTTTGTTCAATAATTTTTTTACCTACTGTTTTTTGTAATGAAATTCCAACATAATAATTCAATCAATATCTCACTTCTTCAGTGAAGAATAAATTCCATCCATTGGTCATGTTACAAAAGTACCAAGTGACAATATTTTCCTTTTTTTCGTAGGAGATTTCTGAAAGCAGGTTTCCTTCAGCTGGGTGGAATTGAACCAAACCGATATCCCTTTCATTCTGATTTTCAACTGATCGAATGTTTTCAATCCTGCTGATGTGGATGACAAAACCTCATACAGAACTCTGAAATGAATACATGGGTTTTAAAAAATGGATTAAAACTTTGGCATTGAATCAGCACAACATATAAGTGATTTGTTTTCACAAGATGAATATTTTTTTTTCAAAAATGAATACATAACCCATTCAAAATGTTTTTATATATGTTCTCTACTCGCTATATCAAACTTCTCATGTTCCTCTTTATCAACCAACCTAAACTCTGAATTGTTTGCATTTACGGTAAAATCAGTTGAGAGATAGCAACAGATATCAATCTGATTTCAGTATTTACCACAAACCTATCATTCTCCCTAAAGTGCACACTGCAGACACAATTTTTGTCAATCAATTGCTCCTTAGTGGGATCCCTTCCTAAAGCTCTCATCCAAGAGTCGTGCCTCCAAAAAGTGAGCCTAAAAAAATAAAATTGAAGTGTCTCAGAAATCATATATCATTTATAAATTCAAATTGTATTCATTTACTATATTTAACTAACATAAAATAATAAGTTATTCCTTGATTCGTTTGATGATATGAGAATGGTTCCCTTTTCAACATAAATATTCAAAAGGTGCTGCATTTTAATGAAAACTTTGTACAGAAAGACTGTGTGGTGTGAGAACTACGTGCGAAGAAAGTATTTTCCGGTGTCGAGAACTTTGACAGCAATCATCAATCAGTTCAACAGATACACGGTGATTCAGGACAAACTTGGTGAGATATTTCCTTTTCATATATTTTATTGCAATTTTGCGACTTTATGAACTTTCACCTATTAACGAATGACGTGTTTCAAGGAATACTGAACTTTAATAAAATTTAGTTGTGCACAAATCGGGAACGTGAATTTTCACAAACTTTCGTATAATTTCGATGTTGAAAGACATTATCGTGTTTGCGTTTCGTGTTTATGGAATTACGTTCGGGACGAATCTTCGAATATAAAAGTGTAATCGATAAAAAGAACTTTCGCCAAATAGCAAGCCCTCTTTCTGAAACAGTGATGGCAACCCCTCCAGTAATTATGACTCCAGAAGTTCTTCAGCAATTATTGACTAGTTTACTGAACTCTCAAGGACAAAATAATTCCCCAAACGGTAATTTCGCCAAATGTACTTCTCGTTTCGATGGTTCCTCCAGTGTGGATGTGAATTGTTTCATTGACTCTGTCAAAATCTACAAATCGTGTGTCAATATATCTGACGAAAATGCACTTGAGGGTCTTCCAATGTTATTTGAAGGTCAGCCTCTATTTGGTGGCAAGGAGTGAGCGCTAGTATTCCAACTTTTGACGACGCACTCACAGCTCTTCTCAGTACCTTCGGTAATCAAAAACCTGCGCATCAAATATATTGTGATATATTTTTGGAAGAACAATCTGAAACAGAAAAAACGGAATTGTACATAGCCTGTATTCGGTCACAATTTTCAAAATTACCTAAAACTCCCGAACTACCTGAACAAATACAGTTGGATATGCTGTATGGTTTGTTACACTATCGAATACGAAAAAAAGTAGCACGTAGTGATTTCAAGACGCATAATGAACTAATCGAAAAAGTCAGAGAAGCCGAGCTTACGTTAGGTCAAAAGAAAATTCAAAGAGATGTTGATACTTTGCAACTTTCAAAACCAGTAAATCATAAGAAACCACCCACTCATTGTTCCTATTGCAAAAATTATGGTCATACTAAGGAACAGTGTAGAAAACTGAAACGGAATCGTGAAACGACAGACGTTCCCAAACACTCTCAAGAGAATGTTTTACAAGAGCGTCCACAGAATAAAGAATTTGCTTCTACCTCACAGTCGTCAATTTCATGCTATGGTTGTGGGAAATCGGGGTATATTGAAAGTAATTGCCCCAGTTGTCGAACTATCAGCCTGAGTACTTCAACCCCAGGAACTTCTTCCTCACATACTACAGCAATGAATGCAGATTTTTTTCTGTCAAAAATTCTCCGATGAACCACACATTTTTTCTTTGATTTCTATACATATTTTTGGTTCTGATGGACTAGCATATCTTGACACAGGTGCCGAGCGAAGTATAGCGGGTGGAACTCTCCATCATATACTCATGGAAAAAAATATTCCATAAAGAGATCAGACTTTGAAAAAGACTCTCGCGGATGGAATCGAAGGAAAAGAGCCTACTCCATTTATTGAACATACTATTCGACTGACCAGTGATATACCAATTTCAGTTCCTCCTTACAGAATTTCTGAGATTAATAAAAATATTCTAAAGACTGAATTGGATAAACTTTTACATGACTCAGTTATAGAAGAATGTGAGTCTCCTTATTCTGCTCCTGTAGTACTTGTACCAAAACCTGATGGAAGCGTCAGACTTTGTGTAAATTATCAAGCTCTCAATGAAGTTACCATATCTGATAAGTATCCGCTCCCTAGGATTGATGATCTCCTCCATACTGCGAAGCAAACTCCTTTCATGACTACCCTTGATATGAAAAGTGGTTATCATCAGATATCAGTTAGACCTATGAAACAGCTCTTATATGCCCATTTGGAATTTATCGCTATAATAGAATGCCATTCGGACTGAAAAACGCACCGTTGACTTTTCAGAGATTAGTCGATAGATTCAGATCTGGTTTACCAGGTGTCACAATTCTTGCATATTTGGACAATTTGATAATCTTGAGTGAAAGTTTCGAGAAACATCTCCAAGACTTGAATATGGTCTTTCAGAGATTAGAGATGTACAAACTTCGACTAAATCGAGCCAAATGTATTTTTGTATGCCCCGTTGTGAAGTATCTTGGACATCTGATCACTCCCCATGGGATTAAATCGGATCCAAATAAAGTGAGAGCAATTCTTGAACGAGAACCACCCATCGATGTCAAACAGGTTATGTCCTTCATACAGAACTGTTCGTGGTTTCGACGCTTCATTGAAAATTTTGCAAATGTTTCGAAACCTTTAACATCGTTGTTGAAGAAAAACGCCAAGTGGATATGGGGAACTGATCAACAGAATTCCTTTGATCGTCTCAAGGAATTACTCACATCTACTCCGATTCTCCAGCAAGCAGACATTAGATTACCTTACGTCTTGAGAACTGATTCGAGTTCATATGCCTTAGGGGCAGTACTACTCCAGGGGGAGGGATCTGACGAGCGCCCTATAGAATATGCAAGTCGACTACTTACTCCTGCTGAAAAGAACTACCATACCACCGAAAGAGAAGCGAAGTGACTGATGACTTTGAAGTCTCCCACGGGACGACTCGCCAGATGGGCCCTTACCTTGCAAGCCTATAATATGAGAATTGACTATAGGCCTGGAAAGGTTAATGTAGTGGCCGATACTTTGTCGAGACCACCAATTAACGTAAACGAATGTGTGTGAATTCATTGCCCACGACTGAATTTGTTACTAGTTCACTAAATTTGATTTGTATGAAAATATGGACAGGGTGTTCATGAAAGCAGATGTGGAATGATCTGCGACAGAAAGATAAATTTTACTCACTGAAATTTTTATGTTCAATTTTATCAGATGTAGAGTGAATTCAGTATTGAGACATCATAATGGTAGGTAGAGAGGGGGAAAACACGAGTAGACACGATTATCATCATCATCCAAAAATCCGACAAAGGAGTGGAGAGAACATCCACGCTTTCTTCTCGAAATTCCGAACACATAATGCAGAAATGTTACCTTGTATTCAATAATCCAATTTGACGGAAAGTAGCATAATCAATTGCAATAAAATAGCTCAACACCTTTTTGACTAGTTTAGAACCTGAAGTTCGGCATATTACTTGTACGAACGATCCAGTGAATATCATAGAATTATCTCATAGATTCAAAAGAGCACTCCATCTTTCTTTTTTTTTTAATTAGGCAAAATTTGAATATGACCTGAAACAAGAAATGACCCATTCAGAAATTCAAACAAATATTTTTATTGGACAAACAATTCGAATGTTCCCGAACAGCTTTCATTGATCAACCTGGAACCAGTAGAAGGGAAGTTCTGGATGTCATGAAATGTTCCATGACCAAACTTGTAGACTTGGGTAAAATGCCTTCAGCATATTGAGATATCCAAGTGATTGCCTCAAATTTTGCTGATATTGCCATACATGTGGTAAGATAAATTTTAGTATAGTAAGAGAAGTTCAGCCTCTGTATCTCTGTTTTTGTGGAAACATTATATAATTTTCGATACTGTGAAGTGGTTGCAGGGTTATTTTGATACAAAAACATATAAAAAATATCTCTATACTGATTCGATCCTTTTCTGGCTCCAACTCCCTAGCAGACGCTCTATTCCATCTCCAACTCGTACATTATTGACGGATATGTATACTTCGAAAACTTTGAAGCAGATCATACATTTCCATAAGGAAGGACCTTTATCTGCCACTCTATTTCCTGCAAATCATCAACAAGTTTTTGTAATAATACACATCTAATATTTACCATTAATTTTTTAAACGTCTTTTGAAATTTTCTGAATTTTCAAACGTACATTCCCTATCTGCATCTTTTGTACATATAAGTTGGTCTTGTCTTCATAGTAAATGATGAAATAGTAATCTCAGTAATCATAAATGAAATGTAGTTGATTATTTTCCGTGATCTTCGTTGAGTTGTGTCAACTTCTTTGAATTTATTGAGTATAGCTGGTATCTCATTATCGTGACATCCATTGCTAGAATTCTTTGAGTAATTTCAAACGTTTACATAATTCATGCAGATTATGCCAATACATATACTTTATAGGTTTGATATTGAAAATTTTCATAGGTTCATCGCGAGTTATACCACTACCAAAAGATCTTTGGAAAATGGATTTGATTAATTCCTTGTATATCCCCATTCTGCAATACGTCAAATATTCTCTGGTTTCTCGATGAGCATTTGTTAGCTCTGAAATGTTTTCACATGCGTTTTGGTTATGTTCATTAGAGTTGTATGGGTTTTCATCAAATATTAATTCATATATTCCGGAGGAGTCTTGAAAAACATTATTATTAACTTAATATCTCCATTTCTGAAATCAATTATATCTTTACCGAGCATCCATTTTGAGCTACTGGCATTGTAATATTGCCTATGTTTTCCAAATGATTTTCAATATGCAGACGAGCCATTCCAGGATACCTATTCAGGTCTATGGCTTCATGTTCGAATTCATTTATGTCAGTCATGCTCTAAAATGGTATTTCCTCTTCTCTTTGACTATTCTGGTTCCTTTTTGATACTTCGTATTTTTTCTTTGTTTCGATGCAGTGAAAATAGGTTTGAAGATTTTTTGTTACGACTAATCCCCCTGATTCACCTAATTTCAAGGGCAAGTACTCATTTTCTGATAACCCTCAAGATTCCCTTGATTTTATTCCTTCAAATTGCATCAACTTATTTGCTAAGTGGTTTCAGGACTTTGAATGAATACGACACATAATATTTGAATACTATATTCATCAAATCCTTAACAATAACAACCGAAATTCAAATCAAAATCATAATCAATGGTTATGGTTCCAAATTTTTCCTGTCAGCATTCAACATGAATTCGTCATGTCAGGAAACACATGTTCGTCATATATATGTTTGTAATGTATTTCTCATTTTGCTTGAAAAGTTATGATTGTCTCTCAGAGCTGTTTGGATACTTTAATATTTAGTTTATGTATATTGCAAATATAGAAATACGCGGATCTTCTGCTGCGATCAAAAATGGAAAGAGGTGTTTGGCTTCGATTTATTGGCTCTTATAATTTTTTTCTTTTCTTCTGAAGGCTCATCTCCCATACTTTTTTAGTATCTCATAGAGCCGTTGATACAATGTCTCCTAGTGAAATTTGTCATTCTCCATGTTGACTTATCGCGGGGAAGGTGAGTTGTAGGAATTTTACTAGTCATACCCAAATTTCTTGCTATCTCTGTTTTGGGTTCGTTAGCAATCAGAGCAAGCGCTATCGTAGAAGTTGAAAATAAATTCGTGGAAGATGAATGTCATAATAAAGACATGGAACATTTTGGTTCTGGTTTATATCATCGGAAAAATGCCATAAGGATATTGATTATTCTTGAATAAGCAAGGATTTGAAAAAACAAAATAAACCTCTTTCGAAGCTACTCAGCAGATGATGAAGAGATATCGTCAACTGAAATTAAAATCTTTATCTCCATCTTCACCACGTTTTCCTCAGCGCCGTAATAAGCAGTCTCCAATGTAGACTTTAATATAATTTTCTGAATGGTTTGGGAACCTCAGACCTCCAAAGGAATGATTAGTTAATTGGGTAACGTAAACATATTTTACAATAATAATGTTTATCAAACCTACAATCAAACTAATTGTGGTCATTCATGGTTGGCAATTCTTCTGGATTCCATTGAACTGAACTGAAAATGTTGTTTAACTTGAACCCAACTTATTTTCAAAAACAATCAGTCATATCTTTAATACTTACACCAATGAGTCGTTGTTTGACGCTTCCCATTTATTTCTCGCCACCTATCCAATTAGATCCTGATGTGGAATACAGTTAGGCTTTACTGAGTTATCATTCGTACATTCATATTCCAAACATTGAAAAGGCATACAGTTTTATACTATTACGAGGAAGATGATAGGACAAGAAATAATAAAATTATTTATATATCTGTTGGAGCATTAGTTTTTTCTTAAATTCAATATCGAATAATAATACGCTGCAAAGCAAAATTTTGTGGCACACATTTTGGAATTTTTTTCTACTGTTCTAAGACCAGACATTCATTATGTGTTCGACCTACCCGACAATATTATAAAAGTCACAACGATATACATGATACTAACATCACGTCTGGAGTTTTTTATAACGACAGACCGCCTCACATGTCGTTTGTTGAAAGTCCTCGATATGTTATTGTATGCTTTCAAACGAATCGTAACCAAATAAAGTGGAGTTGATAATGATCCCACAATTTCTAGTCTTGCAAATGTAACGAATATACCGTAGCTCCAAAATAAAAGATATATTGGAATTTCAGAAAAGGATATTTTACGCAAGCACATTTCAACTTTACGCAATCAATACATTGTTGAGAAATCTGTTTGTTATCTATTGTTCAAAAAGAGCTAAGAGCATTGAAATCTCCAGTAGGTCAGCTGAAAATTGAAAGAAACAACTGACGTTCTAGTTTCCAACGTTGTTTCCCCAATGGATTCCATGTACAATGCAGACGATACTTACTCCCGCCCTTCAGTGTTCAATGCTCCAACGACGCTGTTCCATGTGGCTGTAGCTTCAGCCCATCACCTCTAGTGTTCAATGTTCCAACACCTCCAACGAGGCTGTGAATGATGCCATATTTGTAATGATCTGTTCCATGCTGTGACGTCAGCCCCGTTGACTTGGTGTTTCAACGATTTCTCACATCTCTTTCTTATATATACAGGGTGTAACATAAGTACGTTAAAATATTCAAGTGACGTATTCCTGAGGAAATTTTAAGAAAAAAGTCTATACAAACATGTGTCCAGAAATGCTTCGTTTCGGAGATACAGGGTGTTGAAATTAAATTTTTTTGTTCGCTTTTTAAAAATGCTGTAATGCTGAGTGCCTCCTCTTCCTATCCATCGTTGGGGATATGCTACGTCTAAGAAATTTCTTGCTATCAGACTAAAATGAGCAGGTTCTCCATCGTGCATAAACCAAGAGTGATTTCGGAGACCAATGGGAACATCTTCCATGAGCTGGGGAAGCTCGTGTTCCAAAAAATTTTGGTAAGCATCTCCATTCAAACGTAAGGGGGGAAAATGGGGCCCAATTAAATAATCCCCAATTATGCCTACCCCTACATTAAAAGATAATCTGTCTTGGAAATGAGTTCACGTTATCGCATGTGGGTTATCTTCCGCCCAGATGTGGTTGTTATGGAAGTTCATGATACCATTTCTTGAAAAATTAGCCACATCTCTGAAGGGGATTTTCGATAAAATTTGAAGCCATTGAGCAAATTCGATACGTGGTTGAAAATCACGTAGCGTTAGTGCCTGGACACGCTGAATATGATAAGGATATAATTGCTGTTCCTTTAAAATTCTGTAAACGGTCATGTGACTCACATTTTAAGTTTGACTAATTTTTCTTGTACTTGTCTCTGGATGTTCACTAATTTCTTCGAGAACCGCCTCCTCCAATTCCACAGTTCTTGTAGTCCGTGGCCGTCCTACTGCAGAATTTCTTTCAAAACTTCCAGATTCGGAAAGTCGCCGGAAAAGATTTGCTGTCGCTGCACAAGGAGTGACGCGTTGGGGATACCTTTCCTGATAGATGCGTCTGGCCTCGGTTGAATTTCCGTCAGCCAAGCCGTATGCAAAAACCATATCAGCCATTTCAGCATTCGTAAAGTCGGGCATGGTACCAAAAAATCCCTTTATAACTGTGAATTTGTCAATGAATAGTTGAAAATGTGACAGCGAACTTCTATTTTTATAAACGAACGTTCATAGCCTACTCGATTTAATTAACTTAATTTGCAAGCGGAGAGTGACAACAATTATTGAAATCAAATTTGGGTATACTGATTAAGCAGTTTGATAATGCTCAGTTTAGAAGAAGTCTGTCCGCGTATACTGCGTATAAAGTTTGATGAAAATAACTGAAATTGCAAAAAACTCATGACGAAAACTCACCATATTTTGAAAAATTGTATTTCGAAAACAAATCATTTTTCGATAAACATTTCATAGGAAAAAAGTAGTTTTTTTCGAGGAGACCTACCACATACTTAGTTTTTGTAATGTTCTCAGCAACTTCACTCAGCGCCCTAGGAGCTAAGTAACATGCATCGATATAGACAATTGTAAATATCTCGAAAACGATCACCTCCAGCGTTGTTGAGGAAGTGTACCTTTTTTACTTGGAAAAGGTGTGGAAATAGGGTTTTCTCATAAAAAGTACCAAAAGTTTACTGTCAAAAATGTTAGGGCAATTTTAAATAAATAATGACAGAGTACGCAGCCCCCTCTAGATGTTACATGAAAATTAATACGGAATTATGATTTACCACGTCAAAAAAAACCCCGGGTACCAAATTTCGTGCGAATAACTTATTTTTTACAATAGTTATTTTTAAAAAGCGAATAAAAAAATCAATTTCAACACCCTGTATCTCCGAAACGAAGCATTTCCTTCCGGACACAAGTTTATTTAGACTTTTTTTCTTAAAATTGTCTCAGGAATACGTCTCTTGAATATTTTAACGTACTTATGTTACACCCTGTATAGCAAGAGAGATCTTCCTCTTATACACTCTTTTCCTAACCTTATACTGATAGCCCTCTAGCTACTCTAATAATATGTCAAAATGATAGGTCTCCGGAATTCAATATATTCTACTCTTCCGGAACGGAGACGGATGAGAAGGATTCTGACCCATTTTCCAATATCAGCGCGTTTGATTTACTACGAATGGTCACCGCTCGGTCAACAATTTTATAGGTTTTTTTATCCCGCTTCAATCACGTTGACGCCCAGTTACTGTTTCCTGGTTGTCTCGCGCGCCACCTTCTGTTCAACGTGGGAAGGCCACTCGCTCCCAGCTGCTTCAGTGGAGGAATGGCATTATGGTGGTCGATGAAATATGTTGAATTCTAGAAGGCAAAGGGGCAGACTTCACTCGACCTTCACTAGTTCGCATGCCTGGACGTCAACTGCTACAAATCGAAGAATGAAGAAGCGAGATGGCTTGAATTCATTGAAATACATATTCTAATGACCGGAAGTACAAAAAAATCAAATTTTTTATCTTGCCACTGACATTTTCCTGCCCACTCTCACCCGTTAGATTGATATTCATACCTATTACTGTCTCTCAGCGGTGTTTCTCTCTCTCTCTCTCTCTCTCTCTCTCTGGCTCGGTTGCTAAGCGTCTATGCTTTCCTCGGCTACGATAGATGCGTCCAGTGGCGTGGTGATGGCTGGCTGGGCTTAGCAGGTAATGAAATCCAAACGCTCTCACCAAATGATCCCAGGCTTTCGGCTGACTTCGATCAGCTGGCTAGCTGCTACCCTGCACATTGCAAGGCGGCTGCTGGATGAGCTCCGCAGGAACTGAATTATTTTCACCGCTCTGCTTGTCTTTCCGTCGCAAGAGTTCAGTGCACAGAGCCTGCAGTCGCTTGTCGCGAGGCACGTGAATGTAATTACCCTCCGGGGTACCACACGGAATGATTCCCCAAGAAATCTCACAGTTGCAATCGCTCCCGCCAAATTGAATATTCCTCATCGACCTGGGTCTTCTATAGAAGTAGAGCTCTTCTTTCCTCGTCTTTTGTGCATCTGATTTCCTGGGTGACATTATACTCTATTCTTTGCCATGTTCTTATGTAGTCTGGCATCTGCTGGGCAGAAGACCCTGGAGATTTTTGCTTGTTCATTCTTTGTCAATGCGGTACATGAATCTATTCCATTGACGCTCGTGCTTTCCCAATCTAGATGGTAGGCGTTCGCATCACACCTAATAATGGGATGGAGCTTCTACCCGCTGAAGAAGCAGATTAGTTCTGTCACTGCCGTAGCAGGATGTTCTTCTGCACTCGGAAAATACGCCAAGCTCACCACGATGTTTAGAAGTCCCAAATAGCAACTCATTAGAACGTGTTCCGAGGCCCTTTATTCGGCAGTCATTGAAGATCAAGAGTTCCCGGATCATGGCAATCTTTGATATACTGGAGGTGAACCTGAAAAAAGAGACATTGTGACGGTTACTCTTTGATTTGGAGGAGGGTAGTTGTCTTCTATCTTCTTATGGAAGGTTCCATCCTTTGACCACCATCTTTCTGAAAATAGGATTTTTCCTCTTACTTTTGGATACTGGATGGGCATTGGTGAGTTTTTGGGGAAATTTGCTTCCTTGGAGATCGTTTGCTATTTCTTGCGTGGGTTTGTCTTTTTATCCTTCGGCACTACTCAACTCCGGTTTCTGCGTTTTGGGATGAAGCTGAACATGGGCCAAAGCACATACATGCCGGAAGTTCAAACGCTTCAATTATAACATGAACGATTCGTCTTCTGGGAATATTTGACCAGGTCAAGACTTTTTTCTGTGACGGATAGGTCAGTTCATCATCACCTTATTTTCCGTGAGTCTGCTGCTGTCTACATCATCGGGGATACATGCGACGCAGGCATGGGGTTTGAGGATATCCCAGCTCTGCGCCATTTCAAGGCTTGCGCCATCCCATTGTATCAGAAACTTCACCGTCTCGTCAGTCCACCAGAGATTCAACTCACCAGCGCAGGCGAGGATGAAGGTTCCAGTTCTATCATGAAACTCTGGAACTGTACTTGTGATCCGGTGTGTATTCAGGTTTCTATACCAGCATATGGGTGAATGATAGCCACGAACGAAAGTGTTTGCGCTGCAACAGGAATGTCCGTTCAGGATTTTTCCACCTGAACTTTGTGGTGCTTTCGACAGAGCACAAACGTATGAAACAGCCTTGAACAAGAGGCTCCGTTATCGATGTTACATTCTCAGCACCATACACCATATGGCATGACTGGCGTAACACCTTGGGTTGGGTCTAGTTTTGGTCCATCCCTAGTGGTATTATTCTCTTTCACTTTCAATGGGGAAGGCTTTTTTCTATCCGTCATTTGGGATGATGCTATTTGGCTATGTATTTTACGTGTCGAATCCAGAGTGGTTTCGAGTCTATGAATATTCCTTGGAACTTGACCTCCTATTTATGTTCTGGGTTTGTTCCATTGAGGTTGTTAATAGACCACTATTTCAAGTAATGCCTTATCATTTTGTAAAAAACTAATTTGTGGTTTTCGATCAGTTGACAGCTATCCCCACCAAGACGGAGCACCTACTGATTTCAAGCCCTTGCTCTATAAGATCGCAAATGATCCCTTTGAATTTGCTCATCCATAATGACTAGTTTGTCGGCATATCCAAAGCAAATCATGACATGATCAGTTAGTAGCCTGAGTAGATCTTCCATAATGAGACTCCATATCAGTACTTACAGCATCTCCCGCTTTGGACATCCACTAGTTTCTCTGATATGTATAATATTTTTGCCTATTTTCATTTCAGTGATTCTTGTGGCCAGCATTTGGCTCATCCATCTGGATGTAGTTTTTTCACTTCCTTGCTCAAAACTGCGTTAGTCGTTGTTTCATGGGAATTATCATCAAATGCTTTCTCTATCTATCTGATAATCTACATGTGGCAATCTTTTTGTGTTCGATTGCATTCTGAATTTCATCGCTGATCTCGACTGGAGTCTGTTCTGTCAATCAGCCCGCTCTATACCCATGCTTGTTTTGTATATGATTCCTTGAAATTTCCTTCAGTAGTTTTGGTAGTGAGAGATTGGTTCAAGTGACTTCGGAAGGGTAGAATCTCTTTCCCTGCTTTGAGAATGAAAGTAATATGCTTCCATTACTTGGTATATATCCTAGCGCTAAGCTACATCTGTTCAGTTCGATCATGAATGCTAATAATTCTTCTTGTGCTCTTTGCATAAATGCTGTAAAAATGCCTCAAACTCCTGGCAATTCATACGGTTGGAGATACCTGATTGCTCACGTCAACTTTTGAGATGTGGAAATTATTTGAGCTACTTCCCAGTTTCCTTTTCTAGGTTTGCTGTGTTCTGTTTGTCTTCTATCGAAATCAATTGGTGTGCTACCTTGTACTCTATGCCTTGCCATGGATAAATTATCTAGACGCGTTTTCTTTCTGCCTGTATTCTCAGATCATCATTGCATGTCCATATCAGTTAGAATGTCACTTTCTGCCTACTCAGTACCTTCGGTGTCGCCTGGGGGCTTAGACCGAATATGCAACTTCTGCATATTGCTCCCGTTGCAAATAGAGTTGCCGTCAAGGCAGAGATTCTTATCTCTTGTCTCGTCTTGTTCGAGACAAGAGGGGGTTTTCTCTCGAAAAAAAATTAAAGACGAGACAATACTAGACAAGAGGACCTTCTCTCTATAACAAAAATAATTCGAGGGAATTAAGTCATATTCAGAAAATGATAGGAACTGGTCGAAAG
Source organism: Gonioctena quinquepunctata (assembly GCA_018342105.1). Taxonomy (NCBI): domain Eukaryota; kingdom Metazoa; phylum Arthropoda; class Insecta; order Coleoptera; family Chrysomelidae; genus Gonioctena; species Gonioctena quinquepunctata. The sequence continues at coordinate 51,607 of JAFIRS010001171.1, read as the reverse complement.
TTTTTTTAAGAAATAGTCATGATTGACTCATTTTTCTGGGTATAATAATCATCCAAAAAAAACTATTTAATTGTTAAAGTCTACCCCGATAAGTTAGAGCGTGCTCCAAAATAATAAATTCCGTCTGTGGAAAGAACATTCAATTGGTCAGTGATTTGTATTGTCTTCCACCGAAAAAGATGACAAATTGAAGTACATTTCTCTATACAAAGTTGAAGTTTTCAAAATATATGGAGAAATAATTAGAATTTTTGCAGTAAGTTGGTGGTGTGAACTGGAAGTAAAACGTTTGACTGTGTGCACGTATCGATATAATCGAGGAAAGAAATTTGTATTTCGTGCATAAAATAACGAGTTCGCACTGATGATGACCTGAAGGTCAAAACGGCTTTGCTACGATTTTAATAAAAAAAAAATCTTTCCTTGATGAACTAGAAGTGTCCCTACTTCACTTTTGTTGTCTTTCATAAATACTTTCAATTATTTTCAGTGTTTGGTATGTTATTCCTATAACACTGTTGCGGATTGGTAAAAGTTCTGTGGATTTTGATACTAGATACTCAATTCGAATCATTCTGCATCAATATGGGGTAAATTACGTTAAGACATATCCAATATTTTACCTGAACAAAATGATGAATAATTTTTAACCAATCAATGATATCATGAAATACCTTATTGATTTCCTCTTTCTCATTTGATCGTCGAAATGAATAGGGGGAAGTGGGGGGGTACTTTCGTACATCATGGGGTAAATTCATACAGGGTAATTGAAAAATATAATTTACTGGCCAGAATTTATTAAATAACAGAAAATATGTATTAATCTGAAAACTAACATAATAATATTGAACTTGACTCATAGTTACCATAATTTCTTCTCGTGGAAAATAAAATAAAATAAAAAAATTTCAAAACTCAGTCCACTTTTTGGTTATTTAAACCTTTATAATCAATCTAGATGAAATCTTTGTATGTGAAGTTTTTGATTGGCAATTTAAACTTCAAGTAGGTAATCCTACATTAGGTCAACTTTGGTTATTGCTCAGAAGTATTCAAATTAATTGCAAAAGTCTAGACATTCTAGCTGTACAATATGATGGTGGTTTAGGATTAGAGAAGATCATGGCGACGTCACTGGTGTACCAGTTGTGTTTGTCTTCTACATCAGGGTAAACAAATAGCTAGATAGATAGATACATTTATTTTCCTCTGAATGTTACAATACAGGTACAGTACATTATGGGAATCGTCAAAATATTGAGAGAGAGAGAATATACTTTATTATCATAAGAAACCAAATTCTTGTTGACAAAGTTTGCTTACATCTAATATTTTTAAGATATGTTTAGTACATACTGGTCAATGATTAATATAAAGTAATAAGATAATATATGTCAGTTTCCCACTAGTTAATATGTAAAAACATGTATAAATAAATTAGACAGCATATACAATATAAAATAGACAGCGAATACAATATAATTACACAAACAAACAGACAGCCGATAACAAATAAATAGGATATTGTAAAGTGTTAGAATGTGTCCGAATAAAATTCCTGTAAATTGTAGTGAGGTTTATTTAACAGCAAGTTTTTTACGGACTTTTTAAAAATGTTCAAATTGGCTGTGTTTTTTATATAGGTAGGTAGATGATTGTACATCTTGCAGCCATTGTAAATAATAGAATTTTTTATCAGTGATGATTTGGGAAGTGGCAGACTTACGTTTATAGCTTGTCGAGTGACATAATTTGAAGGAAGTTTGTTAAACGTGTTCAGATGTTTCCCAATCAAATAAACGGTTTCCAATATAAAGATTGCTATTACCGTAAGTATTTTTGATTTAATGAATAAAGGCTTACAGGAGTCACGAAATTTAGCTTTGCACATAAACCTAAGCCCTCTTTTTTGAAGAACAAGAATACTGTTCATGCAGTTATCATTACATGCACCCCAGAATGGGATGCCGTACCTGAGATGAGACTCAATTAGGGAATAATAAACGACTCTAGCCGCACACGATCCCAACTCATTAGAGACAATCTTGACTGCGAAACACCCAGACGATATTTTTTTCCTTAATGCCAGAATGTGATCCTCGAATCTCAACTTCGTATCAATAACCAATCCTAGGAATTTTGTGTTGAATTTATTTTCAATAACATTTAACCCAAGGGGTAAGTCATCAACTAAGCATCGGAAGGTTATTAAATTGATTTTTGAAATATTGAGTACAAGATGATTAGAGTCACACCAAACTTTAATACTGTTGACATCATTATATATCACCTCTTTGAGTTCACTACTATTCTTGGCGCGCCAAATTATTGTGGTGTCATCAGCGAATAGTGTAAACTTTCCAGATATGTTTATATTCGACAAATCATTAATGTACAACAAAAGCAGAACTGGGCCCAATACTGATCCCTGGGGAACTCCACAATTTATAGAAGATTTTGATGATCTTGAGGAGGTTACTACTATCTGGCTGCGATTTGATAAGTACGATTTTACCCAATTCATTGTTACTCCTCTGAAACCGTAACACTCAAGTTTCTGCAGCAGTATTTCATGATTTACGCAGTCGAAAGCTTTAGACAAATCACAAAATACTGCTGCCGCAACATCACCATTGTTGAGTTCAGTATATACTTCATAGAGGAAGGAAAAATAGCATCATTTGTATTTTTACCGGATTGAAAGCCAAATTGTTGTTTGCTGATGATACCATTTTTAATCAAGAATTCCATTATTCTTTTTTTCACTAATTTTTCTATTATCTTGGCAATTGTGGGAATTATAGAAATTGGTCGAAAATTTGCCGGATTCTCGGTGTCTCCCCCTTTATGGAGAGGAATTACAAGTGATGTTTTTAAAAAGTCAGGGAAATAGCCATCACGAAACGAATCATTAATCAGACTTGCAAAAATACTGAGAACATTGTATGGGAGATTTTCGAAGATTCTCGCCGAAATTTCATGGATGAGTGTTAGGATTTAGGGAAATTTGATGTGTATTTGAAATTTTTTCTCTGAGCTCATTAATAATACCCCAACTTTCCTTAGGTTTGTTTGCAGCTTGCTCAATTCTGTTTTTGTAGTATAGATTTTTGGCTAGCCTCAACATTTTCCTGTAAATCCCACGGTAATTGCAGGAGTAAGAGTGAAAGAGATGATTATCAGTAAATTTTCTGATATAATGCAAGGACCGTAAGTTTTTTGAAGATGTTTTGATGCCTAGAGTTAACCATTCTTTAGTCTGCCTAATTTTTATATTCTGTAATGGAAATGAGCTATTAAAAATGTGTATAATTTCATTATAGAATGCAAAGAAACTATCATTCTTATCCATTAAGAACCAGTCATTATTTAGGCATGAGGATACAAATCTTTCGTAATTTTTTTTGTTATATACCCTGCCGGTTTTTGTTTGTTTTTTTTTGGAATTGATTTGAAATGTGCAAATGATTGCTTCATGATCTGATAGACCTGATGGTATGATTACAGTAGACACAGTTTCATCATCAAAGTTACTGCACACATAATCTATAATAGTTGCAGAGTGCTGCGTTATACGGGTAGGAGTGTCTATGTGCATGGTGATATTAAAGGAACTCATAATGTTTGAAAGAGACTGGGTAGCTTCCGAGATCTCATCAATGAAATTTATGTTGAAGTCACCGGTTAGAATAATTTTGCTATTGGCAGGAAGTCTATAAAGCGGGGATTCTAATTTAAACAGGAATAGATTTATGTCAGATGTTGGGGATCTGTAGATACAGAGTATGTTAATATTAATTATTTTGCAGTGAATCATAGAACACTCAAATATTTTATCTTCCAGCAAGTCATTCAGAATATCAATATGTTTGAAGTCATAATTTACAAATGCAGAGTTATGTATCAGGATCATAGATCCACCATGTATCGTGTTAGTCCTAGAATAAGCTGCTAAAGTTGTGTAATTAGATATATGACATTGTTCACCAAGTTCAAGCCAGTGTTCCGTTAGCAGGACAATGCCGGTATAGCCTGAGTGTTCTAAAAGCACAAACAATTCATCCGTTTTATTGCGTACCGATTGAATATTCAGTAAGAGTATAGTAATATTAGATGTAGGGTTATGTAGTACACTTTGAGTTAGGTTAGATTTTTGTTTTGAGGATCGGGCCGAAAAAAATTTTCATTGATAGTTTCATTGTTTATGTGGTTTCCATTACTTTCTTCCCTTTGAATTGACTGCAAGGTTTCATTAAAAATACTATCATCGTTAACACTATAGTTATCTACATTATTGACTTTAACACTGTCAGTATATTTTTTAGACTTGATATATTCTGTTATTTCACTAGCGACTTTGAATTTGCTTCCTTTTTGTTTCGAATCCACAATCAAGTTAACCGAGTAATTTCTATTTGAATGAGAAAATCGCTTGATGGATTTCCTAATGATCCTATATATAACATTATCTGCTGGGACATAACATTCAGAGACTAATATCAAATTTGTTATCTTACTAATTCTAAGCAGATTCCTGAAGGCAATATTTAAGGTTTTTGTGTTGCTTATATTTCTAGAACTGAACATCACTAAAATGTAATCCGTTTGTCCATATGTAATGATCGCATGATCGAAAATGTCCCTTGTTAAATCTGATAGCACGGGCCACGATTTTCTCTTGCACTATATATTTACCTTGAATAATGTATTGATCTAAAACCGGTGGAAAATTGTTAGCATATTCATCACCAAGAACGAGAATTTGGTTCATTTTTGCCTTATCTTGTAATTCCTGATGATTCATCTTTGCTGGTAGGACGCCTCCAGAATTCGCCGGTGTCTGTAGTGATGTAGACATTTCCTGGTTACCAGTGGAATTTTCAGGTTCATTTCCTTGAAGATTACTTTTATTTTTACTTTGGGTGAGTTTACTGCTTTCGGAGGTATTCACATTGATTTCAGCTACTAAATGGATAATGTTCGATGTTCTAGTCCGAGAAATATTATCATCTAATGTTTTTGCTTTTACTGATTCAATGGGAATATTCTCGATTTTCCAGTGATTTAAAGAAGATATGGTGCGTTTTGAAGGAATTTTTTGTTTTTTTACAACTGGTTGCCTTAGTTTTATTTTCTTATTTTTATTGTTTATTATTTTATTATTTTGTTTCACGCTGTTAGTAATTTCTTCAGTTTTTTTGGATTGGAATGATTCAATTTCAATTGATTTTCGTTCTTGCTTGGCCTCAGTTTCCATAACTTCAGTTGTCTGAACTGCGCAGTCAATTTCAATTCCTTTTCCAGTTTCTGTCATTGATCCTTTATCTACGCCTCTGGGGTGCTGAATATTATCTGTCTCTGTTCTAGTAGACTTGTCAGCATAAGTCATAGGGATCGTGTCCATTGATGAACATATGTTCTTGTCAGTTTTTGCCTCGATCTCGGCGTTTAGATTTTGTAGTGTTTTCAACTGGTTCTTTAGACTGTTTATCATTTCTTGTTGTTCAGCAATTTGGAGGTTTAGGCTGGATTCCATTTCTATTGACTCGCGATTGATCAGTTCTAATTCGCGTTTCATTTTTTCCATGTGATTGTCCTTCAAGCTGTTGTCAGAGATGAGGTCGGTAATGGTTTCTTCTAAGATGCTCAATTCCATCTCGTCCTTCTTTTCAATATTGTTTAGCTCACCACAACAAATAATATGATTTTCTTTCAGCATCCTAACTTTTCCCAGCATTCTATGTAGACAACTTTTGTGGAGTATATTATGACATTTTATGCAGATATAATCCAAAAAAGGTTTATTTTTACAACACTTAAAATCTGATTTTTCGTAGCACTGGTTCATTGTCGAGTCTCATAAAAGTGACTGCAGATTGCAACCTGAAAGTTGTGCTCTGGCAGAACATGTGAATAAGTTTGACCACCAGATGAATAACGATTTGGTGAAAGTGCTAGCGGCAGAGTCACATACATCAAAGAGAACATTTTTAGAAATGGCTTTCGTTTCCCAAGAAAACAATTGTAAAAAAAACGGATATTAACTATTGGAGTGAGATCTATTCTTATTTATTGTCTTCAGATATCAATCAAAATTGACAACAATTCAATATCAAATAATAGTTCCTTCTAGCATTACCGCCACCTGGTAACAGCAGTTGGTACTAATCTAACAGTTGGCACCACTGTAATAATTTCCAAGTGGCACCCGTCAGGTGTCACTTAAATATAATTGCAGCAATGATTCCTGACATGTCAGTTTCACTTGTCACACCACAAAGAGTACACCTTTATATTTATATAATTTTAAACAATGGTAATGTGGATGTATTGAGTTTAAACCTCGTGTTATTCCTTGATTTACGATTTTCTTTTGTATGGTTTTTTCATCTATTGTAATTTCCCTGATGATGGAAATAAACATTTCCGAAAGCTTGGATAAACCTTAGTTTAGAGTTTACTTTTTCATTGCTGCTTACCAATATTCCTAGTTGTGTATATATATATATATATATATATATATATATATATATATTTATATTTATAGATGAAAAGGAGGGATATTGAGGGGACTTTAAAAAGAAAATGGTAGAAATTTAATAGACATAGCCCTCGAAAAAAAGGGTTAACCGTAGACACGTGTTTCGGGCTTCCGGCCCTAATCAGTACGGCGAAGAAGGATGAAAAACATCCGGTAGTAAACGACAAATCAACGGAGTCAACAAACAGCAGCCAGCCGCACATTTGTGGTTTCGGTTAGCAGACTCTGCATTCCAGGGCAACAAGCAACGTCACCACGTATAACCACCTGCGTGACATCCGAATCCAGGATTATCTTTATAATGCTAGACTCGGATGTCCATTAAATTTCTGTTGAAGAGCAGTGTCTAACATCAAATTGTTTTTAGTTTCTAGGGTAACCTGTTTGATTTTTGAGTGTGATGTTGTTTTTTATCGTGTGAAAAATATATAGAAAATATATTTATAACTCTGTTCTGTGCTTGAGTATTTCCAACTTCCTCAGTCGAAACCAAAATGTTATGGGCCCAGCAGCACATTAGGAAAAAGTAAAATAGAATAGAGTGGAAATAATATATAAAAACAATACTCCGTATAGACAGTTGTCAAAGTAAAAAAAGGATATATTTCCAAAACTCGAGAAGGAAAATGAAATTTTCATTCCTGGAAGACAATGGTATATGCCTATATGGACTTTGTAATGAAAAACGAGTTAATTGTTGTGACTATTCAGTGAAGAGCGGTGTGGAGTTCTTTGGACTGCCTTGCTAGTTTCAAATTTATTTATGTTTCAAGCAAAGGTTTAAGATATAGTGGATAATTTGAAAACAATATAGTGGATAATTTGAAAATCGATGAAAATCACACCTATGAGGATGTTTGTTCCCGTCTCATGGAATTATCTTTGGCCGCAACTCCAGTTGAGAAAATAAAGCATTCGTGTGCAACCAAATTGGAAAAAACCAAAAATACAGCCTCTGAAATGTTCTTTTTGCAAAGAAAACAAAAAATGGTTCAAAGGTTATTTCGTTCAGAATTGTTGGCATTAGAAGAATGAACCAGAGAACGCCAATCAAGTTTGTCATACCGACGATGAAAATGTGACATATTCAGCCTCAGTTTTCAGCACCAGTGATTCAAGATGGATTTTTGATACTGGTACAACTTCACATATGTCCGGAAATATGAAACTGTTCATCAATCTGCGCCCATATGATGGTTCAATTCGACTCGGGAATGATGAGAGAATCAAAGTAACACACGTTGGTCAGGTGGAACTGAAAGCATTATTTACTTCGGGAGATACAAAAAATGTAACTGTTCTTTATTCTCCTAAGTTAAAATGCTCTTTCATATCTTGGGAAAGAATCAGAGCAAAAGGTATTACCATAAAGGGAAACAAAAACGAAATTACTTTTTGGAAAAATGGAAATATTATTGGATGGATAGTTTCGGATAAAAAGGAACATGTGTTTCAAGAATTTTATTCTGAAACAAGTAACGTTTCCGCGGCAGTCTGGCACAGACGTTTAGGGCATACTCCTGTAAGCACTTCGAAAGATGTTGAGAAGGTTGTATCTGATCCTCATGTTCTACCAAAGAATATACCTGAAGTAGAATGTGAAAGCTGTGAAAAATCCAAGTCTACAAGAATAATTCCTAAAGAGCCAGAAAGCAGTTGTATATTGGAAAAAGTACATTCTGATGTCGCTGGATCTTTTTCTACAAGATCAGTTGGGGGAAGTTATTACTATGTTTCTTTTGTTGATGAATTCTACAGATACACTGAAGTTACGTTCCTAAAGGATGAAAGTGAAGTTGAAAATGCTGTCAAAGATTATATAACAAAAATGGAACGTCAAACAGCCAGAAGAGCTAAAATTTTCAAAAGTGACCACGGAGTTGAGTATAAGTCAAAGTCCTTGGACAATTTCTTCAAATCTTGTGGTATAAAGGTTGATAATTGTTTTCCCAGAGTTCACGAAACCAATGGTCTAGCTGAACGTTTAAATAGAACGCTGATAACCATGGCAATAACAAGTTCAATTGATTCTCAACTCCCACAGTCTCTTTGGGCAGGAGCTGTAGCTGACGCAACCTATGTGAAAAATCGACTACCTCATGCATTTCATAAAAGAACTCCATACGAAATGTTTTTTGGTGAAAAACCTGAAATTTTTCATTTCAAATGGTTTGGTCAAAAAGTTCATATCCACATCAATGCAGAAGAAAGACATCCTGGAAGCAAATTTTGCCCAAGAGCCATTGATGGTGTGTTATTGTGATAAAAATGGATGGTTTCGTTTCTGGACTGGCAAGAGAGTCGTTGTTTCCAGGGATTATGAATTTTCGACAGAAAATTATAATGCTGTAATTTTTCTGCATCCATTTGAGAAAAAAGAGACAGAAAGAAGTGTTGGAGATAAAGCAGGGGCCGACTTATCAGATGCCAAGGACATTCAAGAAGAAATCGGTGGAGGAATAGAACTTTCAGATATAGAATCAGAACCTGAAAGTGAAAACACATCTGCTGATGATTTTCAAGTTCGAAGAAGTCGGAGAAATCGCTATATCCCAAAATGTTACGAAGATTTTTGAATGATAGCTTTGGATGAACCTTCAACATTTGCTGAAGCAGTCTCGAGTCCTGATTCAGAAAAGTGGATTGAAGCACTGAAAGACGAATTAGATTCGATGAAGAAAAATGAAGTTTGGGATATTGTTGAAAAACCACTTGGAGCACGAATAGTTGGATGTCGTTGGGTAATTAACCTTAAATTGTTTGATAATGGAACAATAATGAAATACAAGGCAAGATTGGTAGCTCAAGGATTTAGTCAGGTACCTGGATTAGACTACGATGAAACATTCTCTCCAGTGGTCCGGTACGATACTATAAGAATTCTTCTGGCGCATTGTGTACACATACATGATAGCAAGGCAATTCGATATCAGAACTGCATTTTTGAATGGAGATCTTGATTTTGAAGTATTTATGAAAATTTCAGATGGTCTAGATGATGAACCAGGGAGAGTGTGTTTCTTGAAGAAGGGCATATATGGTCTCAAGCAATCCCCCGACAATGGAACCAGAAATTAATTTGTTTTGAAGAAAATTGAATAGAATCGAACTTCGGCGCACCCATGTATGTTCATATCAAATGATGGACAGCAAATAGTAGCCATTTATGTAGATGACCTATTAGTTTTGGGGTCTACTGAAGAAAATGTCGAAGAAATCATCTCGGTTCCCTTTGAGGCATTGTTGTAGTTTTGCTGGTATTCCTATTCGTTGTCTCATCAAGTCATTATGGGGGTATTGTGTTATATGCTCTACTGTTAACCTGTGTCCACATTGTTCACATCTGGGTTGTCTGACCCCCAAAAGCATGAATGAATTTCTCAGTCTGCATAAAACCACTTGATCTCTCCTACTACCGGTAAGAAGATGTGTATTTTTTCGAATGCTTGGTTTTACTATTTCCAGTTTAGTTTCGGTTCTGTCCCATTCTCTCTACCACATTTTGGTAGTTTCATTTCTCAAGTGAGATTTTATGTCGTCGGGTCTAAGTGGAATATGTTCAAAGTTTCCTTGTGAAGCGGACATTCTAGCTGACCGGTCAGCTATCTCATTTCCCTTGGTGACTGGGAATCCAACAGGATCTTACTATTTTGTTTTGACCCTTTAGCTAATTGAGTCTTGCCAGAATCGTTTTCACCATAGGGTCTTTAGTGAAGGGGTTTCTCAGTGCCTGCAGGAAGCTGAGTGGGTCACTACATATTAGGTATGATTGGTGGGGAGTAAATTCAATATATAATAGTGCCTGTAGCATTGCGTAAAGTTCTGTAGTGTATACTGTAGCCTCTCAAGGAAGTTTTAATGGTAATTATAGGGTTATTAACTTCATCTAAAATATACATTAATCATGAAGAAGGAATAGCAATAAAAATTAATGTTAAGTGTCCATGACTAGCAGGTTCCCGAATGACAGAATGAGCTTCCAGAACCTCTTTCGGTCTTGGATCCATCTGTATAAATTATTTGACATTCTGGGTTGCAATCAATTATTCTGTTGAATTCCATGGGGATAATGATACTGTTGGTGTCTTCTTTTTTATATTTTGGTAATTCTACATTGATCGAGGGTGGGTCTGTTCTCCAAAGGGGTATTTTCGAATTGGTTTATATCACATACTCTTGGAAAAGTGTGATGAAGGGATGTTACGAGCTCTTTCAGGCGGACTCCTGCCGGTCTAGTGATTGTAGGTCGCCTCTCGTAGATTTAGTATTCGTCTTGATTTGGTTCCATTGGGTGGATAGGATGGTTACAATGAGCCCATATTCTTGGACTGTACGCTGTAAGTAATTGATATCTTCTGAGTTATGCCTGCATCACAGCAGAGTATGGACTTGTACGGTAAGCACCTAAGGCGATTCTCAATGCACTGCATTGTATGGAGTCTAATATTTTTATTCTGGATGGGCGTGCAGATCCGTAGACAAAGTAGCCATAGTCCATTTTTGATACTATAAGTGATTTATATAATCTTAACAGGGTTTCCTAATCACAACCCCAATTGATACTAGCAATAGCTCTGAGTGGATTCAGCGTTTTTTGCATCTTTGGTCCAGATCTTCAATATGCGGTCTCCATGTTGATTTCTTAACGAATATAAGTCCCAGGAACTCAGTAGTTTCTTTGCATTGTAGATCCTGGCCATAAAGTTTCAATTTTGGGTCTATGTGAGGGGATCTTGATCTACAAAAGTGGACACAACTTGTTTTAGTTACTGAGAATTCCCATCCTAGGTGTTCAGCTTCCTGGGAAAGTGTGTCTATAGCCATTTGTAACGTGTTTTCAATTACAGTCATTGAAGATGCCGAATAATATATGGTGAGGTCATCTACATAGAGGCATCTACCAATATCTGGATTAAGGTCTTCTATTGATTGCAATCGCGAATACTAATACACTCAATGTGGAACCTTGGAGTACACCGTTTTCTAGAATGAATAGTTGGGAATAGTATGATCCATTTTGGACTCGAAACTATCTGTATCGTAGAAAGCTTTTGATGAATATTGGCAAGTTTCCTCGTAGTCCCCATTCATTCATCTGCTCCAGGACCCCAAATCGCCATGTTGTATCGAATGCTCTTTCTCTCTGCAAAACTATTCTGGATTTCTTTTTCTAAGAGGACAAGTTGGTCTATTGTCGATCGGTGGCACCTGAATCCGGCTTGTGCAGTTGACAGGGGTTGTTATGAGAACCCATCTTTTCCATTATTTTACTGAGACAACTGGTAAGTGATATTGGACGATAGCTGTTGGGTATTCTTGAATCTTTACCTGATTTCAGAATGGGTATAACTATTGCTTGGCGCCATGCTTGTGAATAGATTCTGCTTGACCAAATTTTATTAAATATATCCAAGAGCACTTGTTCCGCAGTGGTTGGTAACTATCTCACAAAATCATACACTATGTTGTCCGCCCCTGGTGATGAACTTCCTGCTCCATCTAGGGCATGTTCCAATTCCATCATAGAGAAGGATTCGTTATACTCAGATATATTCTGCTCATGGAAATCAATATTTCTCTCAAGGTTCCGTCGGTTCATGAGTTCATTTTCCTCTGAATGTTGGGAGCTACTAGTCATCTCAAAGTGTTGAGCGATTTTCTCTGCAATATCTGTTTGATCAACAAATATCTCTCCATCGATTTCCAGGGCTAGGGTCGTCTCTGTGAACTTTTTTCCCAGGATTGCCCGTATTTTCTTCCACACTTCTGATGGAGGGGTGGATGCCGTTATAGTAGAGACGTATTCTTCCCATGATCTTCTTGTGCTTCCATGGAGGGAGCGCCTAGCTCTGGCTCTAGCTCTTTTGAACGCGATGGTATTTTCTAGAGTAGGAAACCGTTTTATGATATTGAGTGCTCTATGTTTTTCTCTTATAAGTCTTGCAATCTCATCAATCCACCATGGTGTTGTTTTTTTTTGCCTTTTCTTACACTTGTCTGGGGAACTGCTATTGGTATAATTTATATTATTGTTATCATTATTTTTGGCCCGCGTTGGGCGACAATTATTATGATGATATTATTATCATTATAATTTTTAATTAATAACTAGTCAACATAATAAAATATTCCATTAGTTACGATAAGTTTGATTAATTGAGTTCTTTTTTTATTTGATAATTTTGAAAAGTAAATACCTATCATCACAGTAATAAATATCCGGATATGCTTCTTACTCTTTTTCAAATACTCTTTTACCTGTATTCTTTTACCTTATCCCAGCTCAGTCGATACGCCTATGGAAACATGAGATTGTCCTCTCTCATGGTAGCATTCAGTGGTGCCACCTTGTTGCTCTGCTTGAAGTCAAGGTTCAATGTACTGTTTTGTGGAAATATTTGTGGTTATGTGATTAAACAGATGAATAATAAATCCAGAAAATAGTCAAATGATGTTTCCTTTATTCAAAATTAAATTCTCAAAAACACCTAGCCTGCGAAATCTATTTCAATCTTAATAAACACTGAAATAAAATGTCAAAACCTTTGCTCATGTGCAATAAAGTAACTGATAAATATGAGTTTGTGGGTTATACTCAGTTTATGAGCATAGATAATAATAATAATAATAATAATAATAATATTTTATTCCATTGAGACCATATTACATGGTATTGGACATGTCAAAAATATAAATATAAAAATCTATACACCTATAATCATATATACATAAAATTTCATTCTACGAGACCGTAAAGAAGACTCGAAGACTTACAGGCACATAAATAACAGTTATTATACAATTTCAGTTACTGTTTACATATAGACATTTAGACACACAATGTTCAGTATAATTTAACAGTCAATACAATTTTATTACAGTTAAGAAGTTAGAAACTCGCTTGGGCTATATATGCATTTCTCAATCAAATAACTTTTAAGTTGTTTTTTGAAACGTATTTCATCTCTTTCACTTTTTAAATAGGAAATAATGTTCAAAAGAGTGGATAAAGTCATCAAAAGTACCCGAAAGAAGTGTCTGATACGAATACGTTCACTTTGTTTAGATTTGGGTCTGAAAGAATCTGTTATTAGTTTCTGTTGGGTATTATCGTGAATCCTGGAAGTGTTCTTCTGATATTGGAGTTTGCAGCTTCTCTGTGGAAGACCCCTTTGTTGTTGGCAGCGTCACAGATAGGACTTCAACTGTATTTTGAATGGTGAGTGGTTTGTTTTTTGTAGTTTCCACGCCTATTTGTCTCTGAATATGTTTTATATAGTATACTGGTTGATTTGCTTCCTTTCTTGTTGTATTTTAACCTTTTATTCTTATCAAATTTTGTTACAGTTCCTTTTTATTCATCCTTCCTGAAAACTTGTTAGTTTTCTTCCTCGGCAACCATTACTTTTTGTTTAATTTCACAAATTCAAGGTTTTTGCTCACTTTCTGGGAAACTTTATCTCTTTCTAAACTATTCTATGGATTTTATCTACAATTTAAAATTCTATAGCCTACATTATATATACAGAGTTTGTTAAAATTCATATTTGCCAATTTTCTGTACTCAAATTTTCACTTTCAATCATATTCCATCGGAATGTTTTGACAGTTCACTCTCATGTTTCCTTCTGATTTGATTCTGAGAATGTTCCTAATTGAATATTATTTTATCTATTTGGGATCTAAACTTTATTAATGATTTTTTATTTCTATATTCTCAATGGGTTGTGCCCATTGAATATATTGTTAGCAACATACTTATGACAATGAAGAAACTTCACTGCTAAACTTTTGAGATATGTGCGATGACTAGAACATGGTACAAGATTCCAGAAAAGCAAAATGTTTGCACCTCCTTCCACCTGCAAGATCCATTGGAAATCGCATATTCAAGTAAAAATCGGGATGAAAAGAAAACGATGAACATTAAAAAAAATGAGAAAATTAAGTATAACAAGACAGATTCACAGGTGACCCAGGAGTGCGTGCAAGCTCCATAGCTGTTTTTTATTCAAGGTATCGACTTAATTTTTTTTGATCGATAAGTTCGGCAATGAGGCACATTCTGAAAATATTTCTATTTATAAACAAGATACACAACTTAGTTCTGTCTTTTCAAATGTCAACCCCCCATGTCTATTATATTTTTGGATTTGCCACTAAATTTTCGATATAACGCACCCGAGTTTCTGAGACTTATATGCAAAAGTTTTTGACATGTCAATTTATGAGATGTCCATTAAATTTCTTCTATATATTTATATATATATATATATAATATATATATATATATATATACATATTCTTCTATATATATATATATATATATATATATATATATATATACATATACATATATACATATATGTTTATCCCGCGTACAATATAACGTCCGTACGTGGGTTTCCGACCATACACTACCGCGTCCTGAATGATACAACGTCCGTATACCGGACGCAGTATCCTTTTCCAATAATGATTCCATTATTTTGAACAAACCATCGAATTATTTTTTCCCAAATTGTACTCCGCTTCCAGAGCCCCCATGGCATATGAGGACAGAAAACATTCATTATCAAATGGGAGAGTTATGTACACCAGAAAACATAATGAAGGACGTACTATTATACGGTCTTTGAAAGTTTCGGTATACATTTAGTTCAGACAATTTCTGTTTGGGGGACGCTTTAAATCGTGAATTCTAATATACATACTCCTTTCACCTGTAGCATGATGATGCGTCCTCAGTCTGGCAACCATGTACAAAAATACATTTTGGTTAGTGTCTTCATGTGCAAACACGTGCGAAGTTCTGGTGCACTTTTATTTTGTGAGTAAGTAAACTTCTTTGAGTTTTTTTCACCGGACTTTCATATGTTTTCACAGAAATTCAAGATTTATGAGGAGGAAAACATATCATATATGAATGCAATAGCAAATTACATCAATTTCCCCCATTTGTTCGCCAGAAATAACTTTTATGAGTATTTGAGAATTGCAAGTGTTTTTATTAATTTTCAAGAAATTGAGTTATTCAGAACCTTTACATATGTGTGAAAATTCTCAAATTGCTTTTTGATAGTTTGGTTGACTGATTGCAGCAACTTTTTATGTAGACTGCAGTCTTTTCCAAAGTGTTTATATTCAAGGCTGGGCATGCTCCAGAAGTGAACTGGACAGATGCTCTTTCTTTTCACGCCACAGACGGTAGTTCTGGGATAGCATTATTCTCCTGTGTGATGCAGTCCAACATTTAGCCCAATACGATAGACAAGTTATTTAGTTCATATTTTAATTTATCATTCGCATTCATTTGGATCCTACTTATCTCAGAAAAAGCCCATTTTTCCGTCTATTATTTCGTCATCATTTATTTTCAGGTGAAAAAAACAATCTTTTTCGATCTTTGCTCTCAAATTCTTTCAAATCGCGACCAATGAGTTTTTGAATATTTCGTCCAGCCCTAGCAAACACATTGAGAAACTACCTTCTACCCACGAGAATCCAATATCAAGGGATCAAAACGAAACCCTACTTTCTACTCCAAGAAGCACTGGAAGACTGAATTACGAAATTGACAGTCGTCCTTCCACTCCAGAGATAACAATCCGAATGAGAATATATCTACTCACGGGAATATAACTGAATATTGTAGACTATGAAAGTGGAAAAAGGGGGAATTTTGTGGCATAAAGGACAAATTATAAAATTAAAGAAGATAAAAGCATCCTCAAGTGGGAGTCGAACCCACGACCTTATGATATCTAGCCTAACGCTCTACCATCTGAGCTATTCGAGGACAAAGGATGCTTTTTTTTTAAATTTAATAATTTGTCCTCTATACCACAAAATTCTCCCTTTTTCATTATATATTTCGGAAACAATATTTCCACTTTTACCTTATATGGCTTATTCTTATCAGTGGTTAGAGACCATCTGCTTAGGTCAGCTACTGAAATTTTCGAATGACGATGAAGCTGAGTGACAGGTAATGGATCTCGACGGCCAGTTTGATTTTTGATTCATTTCTCACATGAATATTAAATTATGGAAGAAAAGGTTCACGAGTGTTTGTCGATTCCTATGTCTGCGAATAGCTCAGATGGTAGAGCGTATGGCTAGAAATCATAAGGTCGTGAGTTCGACTCCCACTTGGGGATGCTTTTTTTTTTAATCAATAATTTGTCCTCTATGCCACAAAATTCCCCTTTTTTCATTATATATATATATATATATATATATATATATGTATATATATATATATATATATATGTATATATATATATATATATATATACCGGGTGTCCTAGTATACCTGTTCCAATGGATTATCTCAGCCATTTCGAAAGATAAAAATTTGAAAATTTCATGATTTTCAATTCTTCGTTCAAGGAACCTCCAACTGAGAAAAACAAAAATTGAAAGTCACTTCCGGTTTGACCGGAAGTGACTCTGACTTTTTTATTTCAAACAGCACCCTGTATATTTTTTACAATTTTTTATTTCTACTCAAAATTATCTTTCAAACGATGTATCACACTTCGTATTTTACATTTGATTTGATAGAGAAAACGTCAATTGAAATTTCAAATTGAAAGAATTGCAGTAGGCTATGATATTTTGTGTGATCTTCGTCCGTAGCATTTTTTCTTTTAAAGACAGTACGCTTTCTATAAAATGATCCACTTGTTGCCAAATTCGAAGCCAAGCGTGTGAAATACATAGCGCTTGGCATTCGTCTATCAGGATATTTCTCTCTGTATGCACGTAGGGCAGCCCGACGATTATTTTCGCATTTTCCATAAATCAGTATCATATCCAATTTCTCTTGATTAGTGAAGTTATCATCATTTTCACGGTTATTCATCCTTGAATGTTGGTTTCTCTGACACGCACACAACTATTGAGAATTATTAACTGGCAAAGTTATAAACATATGTATTCAAATGTTTCCATGGCACACTAAGGTTTTCATTTGAAAATTATTAATTCTTCCAGTTCTACTACAATTCTAATAAAATTTTTTAATTTTATTGAAGTCAAAATCAAGATTACACAAAATATCATAGCCTACTGCAATTCTTTCAATTTGAAATTTCAATTGACGTTTTCTCCATCAAATCAAAAGAGTGTGATGCATCGTTGGGAAGATAATTTTGAGTAGAAATATAAAATTGCAAAAAATATACAGGGTGCTATTTGAAATAGAAAAGTCAGAGTCACTTCCGGTCAAACCGGAAGTGACTTTCAGATTTTGTTTTTCTTGGTGGAAGGTTCCTTGAACGAATTGGAGATCATGAAATTTTCAAATTTTTATCTTTCGAAATAGCTGAGATAATCCATTGGAACAGGTATACTGGGACACCCGGTATATATATATATATATAAATATATATATATATCACAATATTTCCACTTTCACCTTATATATTTGGCTAGATCTTATCAGTGGTTAGAGATCATCTGCTTAGATCGGCTACTGAAATTTTCGAATGACGATGAAGTTGAGTGACAAGTAATGGATCTCGACGGCCAGTGATAAGTACGTTTGATTTTCAATTCTTTTCTCACATGAATATTGAATTATGGAAGAAAAGGGTTCACGAGTGTGTGTCGATTCCTATGTCCTCGAATAGCTCAGATGGTAGAGCGTATGGCTAGAAATCATAAGGTCGTGGGTTCGACTCCCACTTGGGGATGCTTTTTTTTCTTTAATTTAATAATCTGTCCTCTATGCCACAAAAATTCCCCCTTTCTCGTTGAAAAGGGAAACATTCTCAATTGAATATTGATAGAAAGATTTTTCTGTGAATTGAAAAATCCACGATTGAAATGAAGCAATTTTTTGTGAATGTCTCACATCTGATTTTATCAACATCCTGTTTATATTTTCAACAAATCAATCCCCCGTTCTCATTGTAGAATATTTTTTTCTGGATTACCTCATAAGGTTCCATCAACAAAAAGAGAATATTACTCACTGTTAGTTTTGTGGGGAGGAATGGGAGGATACTCATTAGAAAATAATAAGATCGATAGTGTGACTGAGGTTAGAAAAACAAAAATGAAAGAAAAACATTGAAAGAGGAATGAAAAAGACATTGGTGGAATGGACAGCAGATCAGGAAAAAATTGTTACAGAATATTTTCGAAAACACATAGAAATAAAATATTTCCCTCGAAGAGATATGAATGTGAAGAATCGAAGGTGAAATACCCACAATTATTAGAAAACAAAGACTGAGCGAAGATAAAGGTATTTGTACAAAGTACATATTCTTCAAAAATGTAAATATATTCTGAAACTGACTAATATGGAGATTTTATTACTTATTTTTCAGATGACTGTCTGAAACAAGTTTAATCATTTAGAAATCGTGATATTTTGTTGTATTTCAAAGATTCCAGAGAATTTATTTCTGTTTTACTCTTTGGAAAAGCAGCTCTAAAGTCACACACTTGTGAGTCTAGACTGACTTGGGACTACAAACTCTCCCTAAGACAACTGGCTACAAATAATCGGGTTACTCTGATGTGGGTGCAGAGAAATCAAAGGTAATGCGGAAGCGAACAGCCTTGAAAGGGGCAAATACCCAATTTTCTGGCCCAGAACCCTTCTGTGATATTTTCAAAGCCCACATCAAGAAAGAGTTTCGGCGCTGGGAAGCTGACAAAATTGAAACCCACTGGAATAAGGTTCCAGGGCAGAGACAAGCGAAAAAGCTTTGGAGCTCATCGTCAAAGAAAGCTGAACAGCTTCTCGAGTTGGACAAGCAAGACTTGAAACTGGTACTGCTGACCGGACATTGTCCTCTGAGGTATCACCTCAAAAAACTGGAAAGATCAGACAGTGAACTGCGCCGTCACTGCGAGAATTTCGCTGAAACTGCAGAACACCTGCTTTGCGACCACCAAGTGCTGTTTTGAAAAAGGCTTGAGTTTCTCCAAGGAGCTTTACTAACGCCCTTATCCACCAGGAACTTAGCTCCCAGGAAACTGATACGTCTTGAATAGGTGAAGAGTAATGTACAAGAGACCTCACAGGTCGAGGTATGGAGGGGCTGAAGAGTCATATCAACCCCCCTATGATATACTCTTTCGAAATGTATTTACTTACGAATCTTTCGTAAATTATTAATTCATTTAATTTATTTATTTCTGTAAGGTCAATCAGTTTTTTTCCCGAATCTTGTCTGTATTCATTGTCACAAAGACACTACTTCCACAGCAACAATATGTATAGTGGTAACAACAGCAAGCTGGTGAGTACCTTACCCTACTCCACACTATGGAAACCGGTTACGCTGGATCAACGCGCTAGGTTATCCTGCTACCGAATCATTTCAGCCACGGTGGGTCCGCCTGATGAGGCTACTGGTTCCCGAGCGAGTAAATGCGCCGCTTCCCGCCAAGTCAGCAAGGAATACAATCATCAGTGCCCATAGATAAAGGACTTCCCCGTCTCTACCGAATACGGTATGTTTCTCATTAGTCACCTATCACCCTGCCCCCCAGAGTCCAACACCTTGTGGCAAGGCAACAGCAAGCCTATGGGGAGGTCCTCTTTCCCTGGATACCCATGTCAACAGGAGAATTCCAATATCAGCAAGATTCCTCTCACATCAACCATATCCGCCGCTTACTTTCTTTCAAAAGCTACTAGGTATGCTACCATGTTAACTGAGAGGGGAAATGGACTTTACCCAGCTATGTCTGGGATCGTCACAAGTATTACCCCCTGTCGGCCTAGACACATGGCGGGCCTAGCCACACACTTCTTCCTCAGTTGATTCCATGGAAAATTGAATAGATAAATTTTGATTAGCAAGGGATTAATTTTCCGAAGAGAAGGACGTCATATTAAGTATAGTTTGATTCTCTCAATTAGAACAGGTAAGTGATGAGATGAAGAAAATTTGTGTTGTGGTTATCTACCTGAGAGAGCACAAAAAAAAATATATGATGACAACATAAACGATTCCAAAACCCAGTTTTCTGTGAATTTTATGAAACGTAGGATAATTAGTAAATTCCAAATAATTCAAATAACTCTGGAAATTTTATAGTCTGTTGGGATCGGGGATGTGTATTCTTGTTGTATCTGTCATATTTTTGTTGCTGTAATGAAACACCATCTTTTATTATCATATCATCCATGACTGGTCCCCAGCAATTATGATATTTTTTATGTGTAGTTATACATATAATGGAAGTGAAGGAAGACATCAACAAATGGGCTAATCATTTGGAGACATCATAAAATACTTTATTTGGGGAACAAAACTGATTAATTACAATAATATGATTAATCAAATGATTTCATTTATATAACCATAATTTATTATTATTACAATTATTTACTATTATACTAATTATATATCAAGGATGACGTGATATTGTTCGAAAAAGAACTTATCAGAGTTTACATACTATAAAAGTAACTTTTGGATTACGATGAGGAATAATTTTATTCATTACATCAGAAGTATTTTTTTTTATTTCCTTTTTTTGATGATTTTTCCATAATTCATTACAGAAATAACATTATTATTAACAAACCTTTTTGAAAACAAGCTTTTATTCAAATGCACTAAAAAGTAAAGAATAATTGCTTTGGATTTGTGACGTAGGTTATTCCGTGACTTACAGATTCAATTCAATGCATTTTCAACCTATGCATTTTCGTTAAAGCATAGTTATTATGGGGCCTTTTTTTCCTGTTAGTTCTGAACTATCTAGTCCTTCAATAAGGAGACTATCTAGAGATTAACTCATTCGCCATTTCGGAGTTGCCATCTTCAATTTATGAATTTCAACTAAAAATCAATAATCTTCGACTCAACTCGTAATCTCCGACCCCAAAGACCCCGAAATACCAATTTTGAATCGAATCGGGCCGACATCGAGTCGTGCCGACATACCAATTTTGAATCGAATTGGGTCATTATCACAAAACTCACCCGCCATCTTGGGTTTGTTGATCAAAAATCCCCAATCTCCGACCCCAAAAACCCCCACATACCAATTTTGAATAGAATTGGACCATGAACACAGATATTATCGGCCATCTTGGAGCCGCCATTTTGATTTCATGAATTTTGAAGAAACATCCCTAATCTTCGACCATGAAAACTTTCACATACCAATTTGAATCGAATTAGACCATAAACCTGAATCTTGTCCGCCATCTTGAAGCGCCATTTTGTTTTTTGCTCTTACAGTAATTCCATGAGCTGCCATTTCAATTTCATAAATTTTGACAAAAAAATCATAATCTTCGACTCTGAAAACCTCCACATACCAATTTTTAATCACAAAACTTGTCCGCCATCTCGATTTTTTTCATTTTCTCCGTCCCTGAAAACCCCCACATACCAATTTTGAATCGAATCGTACCATAATCACAAAACTTGTCCGTCATCTTGGAGCCGTCATTTTGGTTTTTTTCAACGAAAATTTCATAATGCATTGTCACCAGAATTATGATCACCTGCCGAATTTCAGTTCAATCGGATGTCGGCAAGTATTCCAAAAATGGATCACAAATTTTGAACCGGAAAGAATGACAGCATATGAACGAAGCGAGTTAAATAAAAATTTGTAATAAAACATGCTGAGTATGAAAGATATAATGCAAATTGGACGCAGTATCATACTAAATATGAAAATGAATTATTCATCGGACGTGATAATGATATGATGGTGAAAGGGCGCAATATTATTTAAGAATACTTTTTTTATTTCTGAAGTTTTTGATTATCTGAAACCAGCTTTGAGTAGGATTTTTTGTGTGTAACCAGTATACTCTATCAGAATTGACCTAGATAGCGTATTTCTGGTGGACGCAGTAACATACGCTTCCTGAAAGGACGCAGTATTGTAGGCAAGATATATATATATATATATATATATATATATTTATATAATATACATATACATATATATATATATATATATATATATATATATATTGCACCTCCTTCTACCTGCAAGATCCATTGAAAAACGCATATTCAAGTAAAAATCGGGATGAAAAGAAAACGATGAACATTCAAAAAGGTGAGGAAATTAAGTATAATGATGAGAGGCAGATTTACAGGTGACCCAGGAGTGCGTGCAAGCTCCATAACTTTTTTTATCCAAGGTATCGACTCGATTTTTTTTGAGCGATAGGTCCGACAATGAGGCACATTCAAAAATTATTTCTATTTATAAACAGGATGTCCCAAAATGAGATTCACAACTAATATCTGTCTTTTTGAATGTCAATCCCCCATTTTCGTTATATTTTTGGATTTGCCAGTAAATTGTCGATATAACGCACCCGGGATTCTGAGACTAATATGCAATAGTTTTTGACTTATGACAATTTATGTGTCAAAATATCGCCGTGTATAGACCCACAGAAATTTTTCTACTTCAGAACCATTCAAGATAACTTAACCAACATTACTCCAGTCGATTCCTTAGGCTTTAGCGCATCTTTTGAGGTGCAGGAAAACTGAGAGTACAATTCACCGCCAGAATATTCATCGCCAGGCGATACATATGAAAATGTATATACAGTTACTTCTCTTTTTGAAATTAATTACAGTTTTTTTATTTATAATCCTTTCCTAAGGATGTCATTCAGGAAAAAAAATATTTATTGTTATATTCAATTATATATTTTAGTAGATACAAATATGGTCCTTCTTAAATAAATTAAAATTTGTTCTCATTTATAATTCTGCCCTAAGGATATAATCCACGAAAAAATAAATTTCATGAGTTAGTGTTTTATTCAATAGGTAGATTATGAATTTCATTGGATACAAGTATTGGGCTTTTCAAAATGAATTATAGTTAGCTTCATTCGATTCGCTCATCTTATGTACTAACGAGCCTCTAAATGCGTTCATCACAATCGCGATACTTTTTCTGGGGTTTCCAACATTGGTTCAAAATCATTTTCATAATTCGTATTTGATAAATACCCATAAACACATCATAGAAATCGGCTTAGAAAAAGTTATTATCGCAATACTTTATTCATTTAATATTTATTACCTTTAAAAAAGAACAAAGCATTAATGAAATGCACTTTGAACAAAATTCAAATGGTAGTTCCAAACATCTTAGAAGACAATTGTTGACTCTCTCCGAACCTACAAGAACTCTCACTTCCCTTTTTGTGTCCTAGTTATACCTCTATTGCCAAACAAATGTCCAGTAATAATATCCAAATTTCTCACAAAACTCTCAACAACATGAACAAACACCTTTGTAATGATGAAGATAAGAGAAAAAAATTCGAAAAATCAGGAGTCTTTAGATTAAGATGCCCGGAATGCCCAATAATTTACATTGGCCAAACAGGACGGACGTTTTCCGACAGAATCAAAGAACATCCATACCACTACAACAAATATCCGAACACTGGCATCACTAATACACAATCATCATTTGCCAATCACCTCCTACACCCAAATTTTTCGATATAAAGAAACATGTAGACTTTCCTCATTACTGCACAAAAAGTGCCAGATTGAACCTTCTGGAAATTTTGGAGATATACAAGGAAAGAAAGTCTTCCACTTCGATTCGTGTCAACGACCAACTGGAATTCGAATCAATAAATTTTTTTCAATACTCACATTTCGTTTAACTTCTGATAATTATTCTATCATCTCTTTCCCCTAAAAAACGTATACTAATCCAATTTTTATCGTCCTTCAAATAAGTTCCTCACTATAAGATCCTATTCCATCTACCGACCATTAACTCAACCTGTCTTCTTATTCAGGAACGAATCTCTTTTTGAACTCTAGTTATATTTTTCCTTATCACAGCGCCATACACCGATCTAAATTATAGGATCAATTTCATTCTCTGAAAATTTCTTTACCTCAACAAGCAAAAAAAAAGACATTTGCTTTTTTCTTTTCTTAGTCAGTATATCACTATGCCTCGTATGAATACGATGGCTTCTGTTTTATTTTTATTATTCTCATCTTTATACACAAAATAAGAGATAATAAATAATGATATATGTAAAGTGTAGATGACGGAATTTGTCTTTTGTCCATTCGTTTGTTATTTTATTCATGGTGATCATTTGTGAAGTAAGTGTATTTTTTCTCGCCTCCTTTCATTGTAATTTTCTAACTTTAACATTCTTGTAGACTCTTTGTATTCGTGCTGATGATGGAAGTTTAAACCTCCGAAATACATACACTTTGGAAATAAAGTAGACTACATAGATATTGTTTTCGTGGAGATTGACTTGGAATTTCCCCCATTGATCCTAAATGTCTATCCATTGCACTTTGAGTAATATGGACTACTTCTACCATTAGAGAGGAGATTTAATAGGCGTCATCTTGAAGTTACAAGATTATGAATTCTACAGCATCGGAAATATTGTCTATGATTTCCATAACACTGAAGGCTACAGATATATATTCGACAATCTTGAACGATAGAAAAGGTTTCACAGTGGATAGGCAAAAGGACTATGTTGTACCACCTTCTGAAGAAAATTGGATTCAAGTGGAAAAAGACAACAGGATAATTCCCAGAGAAACGAATGACATACGATAGTCAAGGATCAACTATTCAAAAATTTTGAAAAGTTACGTTCACTCTGGACAAACAACCATTTCAAAAGGAAAGTGATTTATTATTATTATTTTCGCTGGTGGAGTCAGAGGTTTTATTCCGAACTGTCTGCTTATTTTTAAATCAGGATCGATTATCACGACGTAATGAACACGATAAATCACGAAAAATGGTTGCGTGAAAAATTAATGACTAATTAACCTCCCAGATCAGTAGTGGTCAATGATAATGCGTATTAGCATAATGTACAAGTATATAAAAAATCTACATCCAATTCCTTGAAGGCGGGAATGATGCAATGGCTTTCTGACAAGGATATACCTTTTTTGCCTATGAACTATGAACAAACCTCAACTTCTCGAATTAATCAAGGCCCACAAAACGCAACAAATTCGTTATGTTGATTTGTTGAAAATATAAACAGGATCTTCATTAAATCAGATGTGGAATCATCTGCGACTGAAAAATCTTTCTATCAATATTTAATTGAGAATGTGTCCCTTTTCAAATTCGATATGGTTATAAAGAACTGCCTCCATCTCACCCGGATTCAAATCCAATCGAAAATATTTGAGGAATAATAGAAGACGATATATCAAAACACAACATGATATTCAAACTCGATGATCTTAAACTTGAACAGAAAATTATTTTGCCAAAATGACTCAAGAAACTAAGAAAAAGTGCTGTGATCAAGTAATTAAAACTGAAAATAAATATTTGGAAAAGGAGCGCATATTTGGCATTACGGTTGAACCGCTCACTTCAAACGTAGGTGAAGATAGCAGCAATGATGATAGCTTTAGTGAATAATTTCCTAATTAAGTGAATCACTATAATTTTTCATTCCTAGTTAAGTCATAGTAATAAAAGCTTTTATTTTATTTTGTGGTATGTGATATATAAGTTGGTTTTCTTGAAAACTTCTTGAATTTTATATAGAAAATACAGGTTTCTACAATATTTTTTAATTTACTGGTGAAAGTGACCGCCTTGTCTGGCCGTTATTTCGCCATCGAGAAGGGAATAAGCTCTATATGTCGAAAGGAATGGAACCTACGAAATATTTAACACTTTTTAAGCAACTCCGACATTTATTCATGGAAATTTCAAAATTGTTCATGAAAAAATGAGGAATTGCCCAGCGATTTGATGATAAATTATGAAGCGACGAAATGAAGGAAAACTAATAATCAAATCCTGAACGTGAACGCCCAATACTTGAGAAAATTAAAAATTGCGTGTTATGTGCTGCAAAAGATATTTATTGATAAATAAATAAATATTTTATTTCCATTCTGCCATATTACATAAAGGTTCGTCAGATAAATACAATATCATCAAAAAATTTTCATAGTTTGATAATACAATACTTCATAAAGTTTGCCAGGCTGGTTGGAGATAGATGCGTGATGAGATATAAGATCATTTTAAGGATAATAACTATATTCAAAATCAAGATACGCCATAAAAACTATTTGAAATGACGATTTTTTTAAGTTATTTCTTGAATCTTTCCAGAGATTGTTTTTTCAAGTTGTAGAGATGATTCCCGCTATGTTTTGGAGATTTTATGTACTCCATATGATGGAACTTTTCCATGTAGATATTGTTATGATTTCTGGTAGTGACTATGTGGATTTCCGAGCACTTCTTGAAATGGTGTTGGCTTTTATGGATGTGAAACAATATTTTATGTATTATGTAAATACAGGTTACTATCAATATTCGATGTTTCTTGAAATTGTTTTTAAAGGTTGAAAATGAAGCGAATAATGTGCTTCTGTAAAGACTCTGGTTACCTCAGTAGCTTGACCCCAAGAGATTATGTTGTTGAGAATGCCAGAGCATACTAGACGTTAATTAGACCTTGTTCATGGAGCTTGTTACAAAGATGATTTATTTGGTCGTTCCAATAAGTTAATTTCGAATCAACAACGGTGCCCAGAAAGTTGAGAGAGTTGACTGCCTGTATATTTGAATTACCTATTGGTAAATTCGGGTCAATAGTGGGTGATTTATATTTACCTGTGAATTCCATATAACAGTTGTTTGCAGGTTAACTACAAGGTGGTTTATTTCACAGCATAGCGAGAACTGACTGATTGCTATTTCAACTCTACGGGTAACTTCCTCATGGGAGTTTCCTGAGACGACCACCGCCATGTCATCTCTATATATATATAAAAATCAATTGCTGTTCGTTAGTCTTGCTTAAACCCAAAAACGGCTTGACCAATTTGAATAATTCCTTTTTTGTATCGTTTTCTCTAATACAGGGGTGGTTTGAAAACAAAAAAAAAAATGGGAAAACCCAAAAGAACACCTGAAAAATAGAAAAACGGACCTATCGTCTAAGTGACGTGCTATACAATATCGTCTAAGTGACGTGCTATACAATAAACATTTCTTCCGTGCGGTTGTAAAATTTATTACATTTCAAATAGTTTTAAAACGAAGTGGATTTTAAGAAAAGTTTTGGTTGAAGTGAATGTATGTACACTTTGCGATGGTTTGTCATTTATTTTGATCTGCCAGTCTCTACAGGATGAGTCAGAATAAGACCGACAAACTCCGACTACAGATTCCTCACCCCATTTCGAGGTGAAAAGTATGTCGTGAAATGCATCCTCTCTGAGATACAGGGTGTCTAAAGTATGAAAAAAATTAAGATATAATGGTTTAGATTCACGAATCATTCCCCTAAATGTTAAGGGTAGTCCACCCCTTAATTTTTTTTTTCTTGACGAAATTTTTGTTTTTATTTTTCCAAGATACAGCATTCAAAAATACATGCAACCCTAAATTTTCACCCTTCTACGATCAACCCCTATTTTTTTGGCAAGATTTTTATTTTTATGTTGTCATGACTTAAAAAAAAATGATATTACTCTTAAATTTCACCCTTCTACGATCAACCCCTATTTTTTATTTTTTTTTAAACAGGAAAACGGAATAACAGGAAAACGGGATAACGGGATAACGGAAATAACGGGATAAGGGAATAACAGGAAAACGGAATAACGGGATAGATAAAAAACGGGATAACGGGATAACGGGATAACGAAAAACCGGGAAAACGGGATGACAGGATAGGGGAATAAGGGGAAAACGGGATAACGGGATAAAGGAAAAATGGATAAATGGATAAAGGGGTACTTATCGTGATAGAATTCGAGCTTGTCTTCCTCGCTTTTTTATA
This sequence comes from Gonioctena quinquepunctata, assembly GCA_018342105.1. Classification (NCBI taxonomy): domain Eukaryota; kingdom Metazoa; phylum Arthropoda; class Insecta; order Coleoptera; family Chrysomelidae; genus Gonioctena; species Gonioctena quinquepunctata. The sequence goes on along the minus strand of JAFIRS010001171.1, from coordinate 23,261 downwards.
ATTAACTAATTATTTCTCATTTAGGCTGCCATCTATACAATAAATGTTCAGGAATAGTATTCCTACACAAAAATAACATGTTTCAATCATTAACTGCTGCTACATTGACCCGAAATCTGAGTAGAATATAACATTGATTTGAATACAAATTTACATACGATTGATTCAATTTCAACCAGCTGTTTACCTGGTATGAAAGAGGGATGATTAGGATAGTTCGTCCGGGCCGAATAATTTATTATAGATGCCCGCAAAGATAACAGTCGAAATATGGCGAACATACTCCGTGTGTTGAATATATCCTAACCCAGCGAATTATATATGCATGATGTGAGTACATAATTTGGTTACATTTACATAGGCGGCTGAACTGCTTTTGAATCCACTTTTGAATATGGTTCATTCCATATAGAAAGCTTTATCGAATACAGGGGTATTGGAAAAACACCTTTGAAGCGATTCATATTTGTCCAGTCAAAATGAAATAGCAATATAAGTAAATCTAAGTTTAGAACATTCTGGGTCTTTCAAATGAATCCTTGAATAGATTTGAAAAATTACTGTATTTGATTCCTCGGCGATGACTGATTACACATTTCACTGCGGCCACTCATTCGCGATGATCAGATTATAGTTATTTTCTGAATTTAATCTCAATGATTGTCATGAACCCACTTTCGAGACGTTTTAAAATACTGAGGGACCACCTCGTATATAACGAGCTAAATAGCTTCGAGACTCCAAATTTGGATACCGGGAATAAAAAAGTGGTACATTCAAATCTCGCACATTTGCTGTTCCATACAAGTAGTATGCAACCATAAAGGCCTCAAAAATACACATCTGAGCCTAATTTGGAAATTCTTGGGATTTCTTATCATCCTTTTGAAAGACTCTACTCAATATCCAATTGACGCGCTAGCATAAACAAGACACACATACCCCAGATACGACTGGTGTAGTTTTGTTTTAGTTTTCAATATTATTTTCTTCTCTGGAATGACAGGAATGGAAGTAGTTGTGGATTCAGATAGTTCCTCACTATCTTTGAAATGCCAATTCCGAGACCAATTTCATAATATATTTTTTACTAATATTTCGGGGTTTTGTCGTTTCCTGAATTATGTGGCGAATATTTCTTTTGGCTCTTCTTTCATATATGAATGTGCTTTTCACTTTACTGGCTTGTACGGTGTGTCTCACTTCTCATGGAAACACCCCCGTATCTTCCCTTATTATTGGAGTAGCATTCTGTAATTTCCACCATCGTTAGATATACCGAAAATGAGTCAGAATCTCTTCTGGAGTTAACCTGAGTTACACTGCGCGCAAGGGGCGACGGATATACCGATTTTGTGAAAAATTATATTAGGGGGCAAGATAAGCCGAACATTCTAATGGATTCGTGATCAGGACATCAACTTTAGTACCTATCCATATTTTTGCTGAAAAATTTTCAGTTCTAAAAAATCTGAATTTGTCTCACTTCCGATGGAAACGCCCCCGTATCTTTCGTAATTATCGGAGTGGAATTCTGTAATTTCCACGATCGTTAGATACACTGGAGATGAGTTTCAATCTCTCCTGGTGTTGACCTGAGTGACATACAAAAAAATTGGGGGCAAGATAGGCTAATTCTGAATATTTTCACCCATTATATTTCACCTGAGTGACATATACTTCACAAGCGATAATATTTCACCTTGGCGACATATACTGCGCGCCAGGGGCGATTGAAATACTGATTTTTCAGCAAAAATGATATTAGGAGGCGGGGTAAGCAGGGTAAGCGGGATTGACCCTATGTGGAATTCATAAGTGATACACATTTCTGCTAAGAAATATTCAAGTTCAGAAAAAGTCAAATGTTCCTACTACTCAAGGAAACATTAGGGAGTAAATCTCTGAAATTTTCACCAGGGATGTGTCTAAATAATATCAGGAGTCAAAATTGCTAAGCTTCAAGACGGGAGTATAAACCTTTCACAATTTGAAAACAAAATTAAATGGATCAGGGAATTTATCAAAGTGTAGGACGGCAAGAAATTACCCCGATAAGTTACTGAGTACACTAAATTATTTTTCACGAATGGAAAAATATTCAATTAGTCAGAATACGACAAATTAGTGACTGATTGGATGGGAAATCATACAGATTCGATTTTTTCAAACTGAAAATGTTTCCGTAGAAATGTGTATTGGTAATAAATTTCATTTCCTAATCACGAATCCATAAGAACTTTATGATTATCTTGCCTCTTAGTATTTTTCGCAAAAATCGTTATTTCGATGGCCCCTGGCGCGGATGAGTATGTCATTCAGGTCAACTTCGGGGGAGATTCAGACTCATCTTCGATAAATCTACGGATCATGGGAATTACATAATTCTACTCCAATAATTACGGAAGATGCGGGGGTGCTTCCGTGAGAAGTAAGAAAAAATCGAATTATTCAGAGCTGATAATTTTACAGCAAAAATATGGATTTGTACTGAAGTTGATATCCTGATTACGAATCCGTAGGAATTTTGTGCCTATCTTGCCCCCCAAAAAATATTTATCTAAAAATCGATATATCCATCGCCCCTGGCTCGTAGTATATGTGACTCATATCAAGCCCAGAATAGATTTAGACTCATCTTCGGTAAATCTAACTATCGTGGAAATTACAGAATTCTACTCCAGTGATTACGGAAGATACGGGGGTGTCTCCAAGAGAAGTGAGACACACTGTATGTAATACCTGAAATGATTTTTGTTCGCTCAGACTCCATTTTTCACACACTAAATTGTATGAAGTTGCTATAATTTCAATATTGACGTTATGATACGATTGCATTTCTGTTTACTTTGTTTTTAATTTTTAGATGGTATTCTCTGTGGAAACAGACCTTTCATTTTCCTAGCTACTCATGAGGAAAACCATAGGAAAGGGAAGAGGGGGAAAGAAAACCTCATAATCTCCATCTTCGGAAAGGCGGTAGACTCCCTAAGAAAAAGGGCAAAAAAATCACCTCTTGTCCTACCTGATTCGGAAGAACCAAAGTCCCATCCAGACCAATGCAACAAACAGTTCGTCAATATTTCCATTTATCGCGCGCTAGTGCAAATCGCGAAAAATGAGTGACGAGAAAAAAGGTCCATCATTCAATTCCCTCAATGATTTTTGTATAGAAGATACAGGCCAATTCAGAAAATTGTGCCGATTGTCTTCAGTGGATTATGAGATTTAGATTAATTCAATTGGGCCTGAAGTAACGAAAAAAAAACCAACCATAGGCAAAGTATACCTAGTATCATACAGTAGCAATGAACTTATTAAAAATATCAAAGCATTTCATATAACTTTATTTCATTTCCACTTCGTGCTCGAGGTCAATGCCCAAACCATCCCTCAGCAACTTGCGCGCCTCTAAACTAACAAAGGCGTCCAAATTAACGCGCACAAACAAGTAGATTCCTTTTGACATTTGAAAAAAAACATTATGCGCGCGCGAAATGGAGCGCGCGTGCATAGAACTGAGCACGCTAATGTTTGTTGCATTGGTCTGTATGAGCCTCGAAGCCAAAGAGAGATGAGACCAACCCCATCGCAGAAGCCCAACAAAAAAGGTAAGTGAGTAAAAGTAAAAAGTACATAACTTCTACGGAAGCAGCTACGCAGCTGAAAATGATAAAGAATGAAATCCCTAGCGTTCCCTGAGGCTACTCTCAATGAGAACGAACAAATCCAGGTAAAGGAGGCTATTTCCCGCCAGGTATTATCCTAGTTGACTGTGGAACACTACAGTTGACAGTATGGATCGGACTGAAGGTTGAAAAGCTAGAAGGAAGCAGAACTGACCACCTGCTCGTGAGACGACATCCTAGGAGCGCATACGGTCATAGTTTTCTTTTCCAAAAGCCAGAAAATTGCAGCAGGAAAGGTTCTTACTTTGATAGAAACTCAATTGAAGGTCCTAGATTGCAATAAGAGGATACAGGTCAAATCCTGAGGGCAGGCATAGATCAAAGAGAGTAAACGTTATCCGAGTAGGAGAGTCTATTCCCCATAAGACACTAATAGAAAGAGATGAAAGATCATTTGTGAGTCATAGTGACGTATATGGACATGTCATGGCCACCATTCTCTCTGGACAGTGGCGGAATAGCGCATTCCGTACTTTGGTATATGAGAGCTACAGGCTCTTGAATGTATGTTGGACCACTCTGTATATTACGTGGGCCACTTGTACTCATGTCCATGTACGTCACTATGACGAGTTGATGCTTCAAGATTATGATTGGCTAGAGCTTATTAGTGCCTCCTATTTAGATAACGTTCACTCTCTTTGGGCATAGATGACGTATTTTGCCAGACTATCTGAAAGACCCGTAATCGGGTTGGGGAAATACTTTTGCATAGTCTTGAGAGATGAAGGAAAAAAGGGGGAACCAACTCCCTGCACTTCTGACGGAACGATATGGAGAGCACAAAAGCCTCCACATGACATAGCGACTCATTTTTGCAGTAGAGGGGAAAGTTGGATAGATTTGACAATGACAACGGACGTGAAAATTACAGAAGGGAAAGTGGAGGATGGAGAGTCAGGAAGTGATCACAGATATATATCATAGAACATTGAGATAAACAATCGAAATCGAGTCATCGACAATAACAAGAGGTATGATACAAGCAGCGAGGAAATTCAACGCTACACAGAGGATATCGAGACACAAACAGAAGAATTCCAGGAAGCATGCAACTAAGTATGCGATAAAGTTATGAAACAGAAGACAGGGAAGGGGAAAACAGCACAGATCTGGTGAAACAACGAACTCGAAAACATCAGGAAGACAACAAATCAGACAAGGAGGACATGGCAGAGGAACAAACTGAACCCAATAAAGCTACAGCAATATAAAGATCAGAGGCTGAGGCATAATGAAGGAATTAAAAAGGCCAAGGAAGAACCTCTTCGGACAATACTAACAGAACGAAAACACGATGATCCATGGGGGCTAGCCTATCAATTGATAAGGAGAAAGGGGAAGTCCCAAACAAAAATCAGCACCGTACAGAAGTTGGACGGAACGTAGACTGCAGACGAAGACGAAACGACGTGGGTACTAATAAAACAATACTTTCCCGGAAATAACGTAGCGGAAGAAGACGAAGAACAGAAATAAATTAGAAACCGGTCAACATAGGAACAAGGAAACAGAGAAAATGACCTACCCGTCACGAGAGAGGAATTACAGGGCGTCATCCACGAACTCAAGAACAGAACGGTATTCCAAACGAGGCGGCAATATACATAGAGGAAACCCAGGGAGATGTAATGCTAAATATCTTCAACCAATGCATGACAGAGGGAGTTTTCCCAAAAATTTGGAAAATAGCCGACCTCGTTCAGATACCAAAAAGCAAAGGGCGAAGACCCATCTCGCTTCTACCGACACTTGGAAAATTATTGGATAGACTAACGATACGCAAAATCTCACTTTTTCTAAAACAAATAACAAACTGGACGAACGACAATATGGTTTCAGGGAAGAAAGGAGGACAATTGATGCAGTTAACAACATAATAAAACGGTTAAAAAACCAATGAAAAAAAAACATGCTGGACAAAGCCCATTCACTCATAGTAACAATAGACACGGCAAATGCGTTCAGCTCGGCATGGGCCTCAAGCACAACCAAAATATGAAAGGAAAAAGGCCTACCAGGCAATCTAGTTAGGCTAGCAGCAAACTTCTGGACAGATACACGTATCAGGCACAAATACAAAATATTCAAAATGGAAAGGTAGTGCCCACAAGGATAAAGTTTTTGGCCCTTGCTGTGGTTGAAGAATAGTTCAGAACATTGGATGAGACGGGACAAGTAGACAAACAAGATCTGGTGCAAGCCTTCGCTGAAGACCAGATACTAATCATCGTGGAAAAATCGGCCAAGGAGATTGAAAGAAAATGGAGAATCATCTGGGAAGCTTGCACCAAATGGGCAAACAAAAATGAATTGATGTACAATGAGAACAAAACGAAGATCATTTTATAATGAGTACTACACGAATCAGACCACCAATAATTAAAACAGGACATCATACGTTAAACCTACTGGACGAAATCAGATATCTAGGGATTACGAAAGATGAAAAATCACAGTGGATAGACCATATTGAAACTGTGAGGGCGAAGACACAGGAAGTAGCAAATAAAGTCTTCGTGATTGCTGGGAGAGAATGGGGCACAAGTAAGGAAAACCAAAAATGTTTCTAGGAAAAGACTATAAAACCCTTGATACTCTATGGATCGGAAATATGGAGCGAAAGAGCAAGAGACTCAAGAATAAAAAAACAGCTAACAGCTGAGAGCAATCGAACGTCCTTCTCCTAGCGATCACAAATAATAAATAATAAAACAACACCAACCGACGTACTACACGTGATCACTGGAATAACACCTCTTGGGGTTGACGCAGGTACAGAATACATTCACCACATGACTACAGCTACACGAAGTTGAGATCAAAGGAGAAACTACATCCATTAGACAGGATAAAGCAGAGAGAAATCGACGAAGAAAACGGAATAAAAATATACGCAGATGCCAGCGAAAGAAACGAAAGCGACTCGCCCGTATGCAACTTAGGTGTGGCAAATATCTGTAAACACTTCAGATCTTCCCAGCGTGAACTTAGGTGACGTATCAGAAGGATGCATAAGGCGATAATTTGATTCATTGAGGCGTTTTCTTCTCTACAGGCGATGATTATCTAGAACTGACCCATCTAGGGAGTATACATTGATTTGTCAAACAATATACTTATTTATTACTGGCCTTACAGGTTTTCGCATTGGGAGAGGCGACTGGTACGAGATAAGGTGCATACTCTTATGGGAGCTGGCGTAGTGAGAGAGCGAATCGGCGTATGATAGTCCTATCGATTTGATTCCCAAGAAATCTGGCGAAGTGAGGCTGGGCGTTGAATGCTATCACTGTAAAGGCGAATACGAGTGTTCTTACTGTGCCGGACTTGGCGCAGGGTTCTCATCAGGTTCCCATGCATCCATATTTGGTAGATAACGCGGCGTTTATTACTCCATATGGACATTACGAGTATCTGAAAGTTCTTTTTGGCCTCTCTAACTCACCGGCAGTTTTTCAACGGATTTCAATAAGATGTTGGGTCCACTTCGGTATAGCGAAGTGTTGTCGTATATGGATGACTCATTGATTCCTTCGGCAGGCGAGGAGAAAAATATGGTGCTATTGGATTTAGTATTGAATCTGTTTGCGTGAAACTTTAGTTAGCGAAATGCTCCTTCCTACAAAGATGGTATTTGACCCGGTAGGCAAAAATACAGGCAGTACTAAATTTTCCTGAACCTAAGGATGTCCATGGCATGCGACAGTTTCTGGATTGGCGTTATATTTCAGAAAATTCATATATAATTTTGCAGTAGTGGCGAAATTGTTAACTCATTTGACGAAGAAGAACGAACCATGGCGTTGGTTAGGCGAACAGGCGTTTAAAGTGTTGAAGACCCGTTTGGCGGATCGACCTTTATTGGTGACGTACGATAGTCAGGAAATTGAATTGCATACGGATGCTAGTAAATTGGGCGTTTCAGGTATCATTCTACAAAAGGGAACCGAACTCAGACCGGTAGCAAGGTACCACGGTACAGGAACTGGTTTATCATAGTTATGAGCTAGAGTCTCTGGTGGTGGTCAAATCTGTTAGGCGTTTCAGGGTGTATCTCAGCGGCGTACATCTCAAGGAGGTTACGGACTATATGACCGTTAGAACAGCGTTGCTCAAGCGAGATCTGGTGCCTCGCATTGCTAGATGGTGGCTGACGATTCCGGAGTATGACATGGAGGTAGAGTACCAATCAGGTTATCGAATGCAGCATGGGGATGCTCTCAGTAAAAATTCACCTGCTGAAGTTATTGGCGTGAACGTAATTCCGATGGAAGAAGAGGATTGATTTCTATTGGTGTAGTTACAGGACCCAAATGTGCCAGAGTTTGTACAATTGTTGGTGAATGGGCGAGCTGATGAAGAACTCAAGTCGAACTACAAACTCACACGAGGGCGCCTTTAACGTATAACTCCTAAAGGTGATAGGTTGTATGTGCCGGCTATGGCAAGATTTGGTATTCGGCGTTTCAGAGGTGTCTGGCGTTGGTCAAAGAAACCTATTGGTTCCCTAGGACGAGATTCGTATTTAAATATTCAAGATCGGTGCGAGTTTGCAAAAGGAATCATAGGGGCGAGGCGCCTTTTGCTTTCTATTGAACGGCGATCGATTCCATTCGACACAGTGCATAATAATCACCTAGGTCCCTTCGTCAAAAGTATCAGGGGATAGTTCTATTTATAACTGGTGTTAGATGGGTTCACTTAATTTGATTTAGCAAAGCCCATCGTCCCAACGTCATTAAAGGCTCAATGAAGTGTTTGGCGAATTCGGTTATCCAAGGCGACTAATATCCGATCAAGTCAAGGCGTTTACCTCCAAAACATTCAAGAAATGTATAGCTGACAAAGGCGTAAAACATGTTTTGAATGCCGTGGCGACAACTAGGGCGAATGGGACTGGTGAAAGTCTAGGAACCGCGGTGAAGGTTCCTGGTGACGAATGTGTAGACCAGGCAGGTAGCGCAGACGACGCCATGGCGCTGCCTGAAGACACCTACCCTGAAGAGCGGAGTGACGACTCTACTCTACAGGTTCCCAAGCGAAGGCGGGCATAAAGATTCAGGAGGAGTCAGTCGAAAGCATAACGGAGGAGTGCCAGGCTACTTAACAGAAAGTTCATGACCGGCGAATGCCCAGAAGGCGAGGAAGCAAAAGGTGGTTGCGAAAAAGGGAGAAGTGCTCCTGACCATAGCACTGTGAGAAAGACTCGTAAATTGGCGGATACGAATGATGAGTCGTCTCGGACAGTTCAGAAACATGTGAAGCTTGGTTATCTGGACCTTGGGGCAATCCGGATTGTCCGGACCCTGTCTGGTTGTGCCGGAATCTGCGAGGACTAACACTGACCGCGTCAAGGGTCTAATATTCAGAAGTCTGTACGGAAGGCAAAAAGGCGTTTCGATTGGACGCGAAAGGTTGCAACTACATACAAGGTACTCTGGCGCAGCGCCTGCCAGAAGGCGGTTACAGGCATGAGTAAGAAATCGGTGTACAAATGGCCCTTACAGGGTGAGCAAGGTGCTAGCTAATGATCGATATATCATTGAGGCGATTAAGGGCGTTAGAGGCTATACACGGTTCATGGCGACAGTAGCTATGATTACGGCAGTTATATCCCAGTAGGTACTTGATGTCAAAAAAACTTAAATTGAATCTATGCGAGTCTCTAATATTCTCACGAATAGCTTACTGCGACATTATTTACGGACCGGCCCTTGATCAACATAATATGTTACGGTTGCAAAAAATCCAAAATAGTTGTATTCGATTCGCATATCAGTTACTCATTTGACGACTCTGGTTGGTTGGAAATGAAGCAAATGAAAGAAATACACCTCCTTACCGCCACATAAGATTTTGCAATCAGGAACCCCAGTATATTTGCGAAATATATTGTTCTTTTGGTCACGAAATAAATATTCGCGTAATGAACATCATTTGCTAATTTCCAAACACACAACCGCAATATACCCACGTAGTTTTTCATACAATTCAGCAGAATTATACAATACGTTACCCCATGAACTCAAAGACTTCAGTTTGAGAAACTTTAAAAAACGTTTGAAAGTCGTCTTTTTATTATTCTGATGACTCTTGCAATGATATTCGGCACATGTAAGAAGAGGCTTCAGTTCTAACTATATGTAATTTCTCAATCACTATACTCATTAAATTTTATTATTTTTATTTCTATTCTTTACATCTATTCTATTTACTCGTTTTATGTACATATATTAATATTGATACTGAATGTTTTTGTAGACTCTATAGATTGAGTGTGTACGTCCAAGGTTGTTTTTAAAAGCAGCTCCGATAGAACCCCGCCCATTCATCATTCTTGTTGAATATTAAATTGTAAACCATTTAAGATGATGAATGAAGGCATGTTATTATTATTATTATATCACTGTGTTAATGATATAGAGTATGGATCTGATTCTGACAATAGGTGGAATGCTGGTGTGAAGGAGAAAATGATAAAAGAGTGGCGACGTACGTCTGACTGAGAGAATGGCTTTAAAGGAGAATGAGCACGACAGGTTGTCGACCAAGTTGATTACCAATTAATAAGGATTTTAATGCTTCAGGATGGCTGAGTGTTCCATCCCAAACGGGCAGGTGCACCCTCTTCTGGATAGAGGGCGATTAGAGAACGATACCACGTGTGTTGAGCCAGGCCGACCCTGGAACTCTCCTAGCGATGGATCGGAGAAAAAGACAGTGACAGGCGACAGTTTACAATATTCGATAGTGGTGAATGACGGATTTATTCAGTATTGATATCAAGGTGTGATTTTGACAATTCAATAAACGGCGATTCAGTTAAAAACGAGCTCTAACATGAAATTAAAACCTAACACTGATTAATAAACACAGGAAAAAAAAAAGATAAATAAAAAAGCAGAAAGGTGAAATAGAGAAAAAAACTGAACGAATATGTAATAATAGTAAGCTGAATATTGTAAACATATATGTAGCCATAGAACTATAAGTTACCAACACCATATAACACATAAAATACAAAATAGGAGCCTTAAACAGTGTACATATCAAAGCAGTGCATAGCAAGAGCGGGAAGGGTGTATTAAATTTCACAGGTAGCAAAACGTCTAAAAGCACATGTGGGGACAGTCAAATAGCTTTATCTGAGCTCAAAAGCGAGTTGCAAGCGGAACTTTCAAAAACGGGTTGACGACAAAGCGGGGTGCGTGTAAGTTCAAAGCTCGGCCGAGCTTACTTTAATGGTAGGCAATTCGTAGTAGTCCGCGGTTTTGGGGTTTTTAACAACTGGTCGCAATACGCAGAACGCCACGTTTAGATGTAGCTCCACGCCATGGTCGAGGAGAAAGGTCACGGGGACGCTGTACTCCAGACAGAAAAATATAATACAATCCTAAACAGGGTCAGGGGCTACAGGGGTTATATTTTCTTTTAATCTACGCCACTGTCGAGGGGAATGGTCACGGGGACGCTCTACTCCAGACAGAAAAATATAATACACTCCAAAACAGGGTGAGGGCGACGAAATTATATTTACTATTACTCTACGCCACCGTGGAAGAGAAGGGTTACAAAGACTCTCTACTCCAGACAGATCATTACAAAAAAAATGAAGCTGGGCTACGGGGAATTTTAATCTCAGTTACATTACGCCACTGTCGAGGAGAAAGGTCACATAGGCTCCCTATTCTAGACAGATCATTATCAAAAGAATAAAGAAAATAATACTGGGCTACGGGGAATTTCAGTCACATTTACATTACGCCACTGTTGAGGAGAAAGGTCACGGGGACTCTCTACTCCAGACAGAAATTATTCATCAAGCAAATCAAATACTAAAGCCGCAGGTAGATCTTAATTGAATAATAAACATTGGGAACATTTCAAACAACTACAAAAATATATCCGATTCAACTTCGCACTGCCTACCTCTTCAATATATATTTCTTACCGCTCTTACAACTCTGGACGAAGTCAACACTTAAACTCACAATTATTCGCGTGGTTACCGGTTGCTCATTTGACGCTCGAATCCCGTTCTATATAGCTTCGGAGTAGATTTCAGCATGCCTTCTCCCTCCACTGCTTGCTCTGCAGGACCCTTCGACTGCTTTCTCTTTCGGCCAGCCTGCAACTACCAAATTGACTAGTACTCTTTCGCGAAGCCAAACTCGTACTTTTATCGGATCTCGGCGCGGCGTCAACAGAATCGTGATTGGTTGTTTTTATAAAGAACCGAATGCGGGGGTTTGATTAGATTTATTCCACGTATTCTAAACCATCATGAATTATTCTCAGATTATTATTAACGGAGATAGATTCCATTGAATTTCAGTGCTTTTGGCTGTTCTGTAGAACGAAAAATAAGTAACTCCGTTACATCACCTAGGTGCGTATGGGCAGGGACTGATTTGCATTTTTTTTTTGTTTGCAAAGTTAGACCAAAAATATTTTGGATCGTATTTGATTTTATCTTCTGGTTTTTTAATATAGGTATAGTAATCGATTTTAATGTTGTCTTTGACCTATTTCCTCAAGTTTGAGAATTGAAAATAATCATCGTTATTTTTGAATTTTTTCCATTTTTCTGTTTTTTTTCTTTTTGTTTTATAGCATTGATTGTATCTCTTAGAACCATGGGGACAATTTGTTCTTCCTCCTAGTATTTGGGAATATATTTTTCATGATGTTATCTATAAAAGAATAAAATACCTCCAAGCACCGTTCAGCATTTCTCATATTAAAGCTTCCATTCCAATCAAAACGACTCATTTCTTCAGTGATAACAGCATAGTTTGCTGTGATAAAATTGAATTTGGCATAGGACACATTATTCATTGCTCTAATTGCATGAAAGTGAAGTGTCACCTCAAGCGCCTTTTGGTGAGAGTCTCCGTTCATATGTCACATAGATGGCATTACATCTCATAGAAGAAGCGTGACGTCACAAGATAGCGGAACTGTCAACTGTATGACAACTAGATGAGGTTTGAGCAATCCTCCATTCGAAGCGTGACTCTTGTGAAACATGGATGTCTATGCAGAAACACTAGTGACTTTTCAAAATTAGAATCACGCATATCCCAAAGAGGAATTGGCTAGAGCCGGGTTCATATATACTAACCGCAAAGACATTGTCGTGTATCCGGAATGCCGTGTCAAAGGATTCAGATGGAAATCAGAGGATGATGCCAGGCTGGATCACTTCAGGTAGAGTCAACATTGTGATTTTGTCAAAGACGATTCTGCCGCCATGATGAGACGTGGACTGTATTTCACCTAGAGGCAAGGTAACACACAAACCTATCAATGTCCACGAAGAGACGTCATCGTCGTGCAAAGTATGTTTGGAGAAGGATATGAACGTGATTTCTATGACGTGCAGACACTTGACTTGTTGCTCACTGCTCAGTGAAATCCGACAATTGTACTTTATGCAGAGCCCCAATCGAATACTATTCGAAAGTTTTTGTATCGAAGCTTTGAATGAATTTTGTAAAAATCAACTTGTTTTTCATTGTGTGTCCCCCACCTTCGAAATTATGTTCCCCTCAAGTGAGGTGCGATTCTCCACACACCTAATTTTGGGATTAAAGTGAAGTTTATGTTTTCTGAAAGTGAGGTTACGTCACACAACGTTGTTGTTCGAGAGACCATAACTGGATGACATAATTTCAAGTTGAAGTTAAATGTTTTCTTCAAAGTGAGGGTATGTCAAAACGTGTTTGAGACTGGATGACGTCATCATCTTGAACTTGTTCAGACAAGTCCAATCCGGAGTATGAACGGATGCATCGCTGACTTGATGTTTTTTTTGTTCCTTCAAACATTTAATATAGTCTTAGAGGGAAATTTCATCGAATTTTTCCAAGTTTTCCGGAATAAGTTGGCGGAATATGTCATCGCATTCGATTTTATAAATGAGAGAATCCATATACATCAAATTGATATAGGGCTGCAGCCATGCCGGTTGTTCAAACTGCAAACCCCTGTGAATTTTCTTGAGAATGAGACCATTCTCCAAACCGTGTTTCAGAACGCGACAATTAACAACGTTATTTTCCTTGTACAGGGTGGTCATTAATTCTGGTAAATCTTTGTGGCTATCATGTACGCTCTCGGGATATTCCAAATCAAGGATGTAACCGATATTCGAAGTATCAAATACCTCCCAAACGTTCGAAGAATGGAAGTTTTCGAGCCAGTTGTATCGTCCGGAAGGTAGATACCATCTCATGGCCCATCCGTTATTCACGTACAAGTATAGCGAATATATGAAGAGTTGTTGGGGGTCGTACCTCTTCCCTATATATTTGTTATAAGCTTGAGCAAATTGGTTATAACACTGACTTATACCGCCTAGAATCTCTTTCTCTATGAATAGAAGCATCTCGAAGTCTTTGATGATTTCCAACTTATACTTTGTGGACTTCAAAATGCATGACCATGAGTAGCCAGACAGTGAGATCGAGTTCATAAGTCGCGTGACCCAATTGGCGGAAATTTTGAAAAATAGAATGCTATCCGTCCTCATGTATATCTCATAGAAGTCGCCCACCGTTGCCAAATCGTATGATTGCCACACCTTTTGAGCCTGTTGGTATTCATGCTCGGAGAGGCCACAATCGTCCAAGCAATAATGGAATTCGCCGATATCTGGCAACGGTGTCATCTCTAGTTTGTCCATGGAATCCATGGAATTGTATGGGAATACCCCTTTGCGCGTGAGCAGTGCAAATGGTTTATCATTCAGTATATGAAATTCGCGCTTCAAGTTACGTAACATTCTGAGTGTGCGCACCAACTCGTCCAAACTTGCGCCCATGAATAGAAAAGAGTCAATGAATCGTAATTTAATGTCTGTGTCCTCGTCATATTGCATAAGAGAAATGTATATTTCCATGTTTGTTAGTAGAAAACTCACTGCCCCGTTTCGCAATATCCCGAATAATGGAATGGCTGTCGTTGTCGGACAAATTGTGGAAAACAATGGGAAGCACAAAGGATTTTTTATTGTTGAGGTTACATGGGGCTTGATGTATTCAACCCCTGAATTCACTAGTAAATAGTTATTGTCGGCTACAATATTGTCGTCTTTTTTGAGTGGTGTTTCTGCAAATTCAAATCCGAACGATTGGGATTGACAGACATGGGGGCGATATCGAGAATTTTACTTTCGTCGAATTTCGCGATAGATTTCACTTTTTCCGCGAACCATTCCTGTTACGTTCCTCTAGGATAAATGAACTCCACTATTTTTATTGTACAATACTTTTTGTTTCACTTGCATATCACTTATTTGAATCATCATTGTTCAGAAAACAATATTTTAGTAAATAACTGTTTTTTTCCAACTCTGAAATGGATTCTGTCTCTTTGCACTTCGTGTTTTAATTTTTGATTATTACGTATCTGTAAACATAATGAACGTTATTTAAGATCAATTAGATATGTAGAATGTAGTCCTTGGATGGCCCTAGATATCGTGTGAAGTCTTAGGTTATTGGCCATGTTTGGTATATAATTGTGGTAGATTTCTCTCTCATTATTCATCATATAGTATCTATCGGTAAAATCCATGGATACTATTTGATCACTGGCGCTGTGTACTCGGAGAAGGTCCTGGGTTTCATCTGAAAATCACCGGAAAATATTAGCATATTTGGTTTACGAACATTTTCTGCATTCAAAAGTCAATAATCTTAGTGATCGTTTGGAAACTACTACATTTGGATATACATAAGTTACTTGATATTTAATTCCATTTTGCCAAACCCGTTGGTAATGTAAGAGATATTATTTGTTTATCATTTGTTGACGTACAATTATATTTGACATTTGGAGGTAGTGGGATCGCTTTGTTCGGAGTGTCGAATGTCGATGGTTGGCGATACCATGTTGCTAAGTGTAATTTAGACTCGAAGATCGCTGAAATCAATAGTTTGGAGGAAGATTGTCTCCCAATTATCCATTATCATGGGTTCATCACATTGGGATACATATGTTGCGTATTTCACGAGATGAAACACGGAAAATACTCGAAATGGGATTTCGGATTGAAGAAGCGGCATCTTTAGGCGAGTGTGCAAACCATCTTTGATGTGGTTGAAGTTGATTGGTCAACTAGGACCGATGTCCGATGTCAGAAGGGAAACTTCATTTACTGTCGGAGAAGTCGAAAAGTATGTGGTTCCAAAAAGGTTCTGATCTTCGAATCATACTTAATTGGGAATTCTTTTTGAACCAAATTTGGCAAATTTTGGATAAATTGGTGGGGCCGCTACACCACGCCGACCTGCTTGTCGATCTCCTCGGACATTTTTCATCAATCTTAACAGATATTTCTTGCACCCGTCTATGTCTATCGGGACTTCGAAAATCATTTTATTGAATACCATGAGTAAAACATGATTTTCCTTATCAACAGATGCGATAAGGCCTACTGTTATTCTGTGCAGCGGAAACCATCCATTTTAAACTACAAGCCGCAGTTGGTGAGAGTGTCCCAAGGGCAACAACCCCTATCTGCCAAGGTATGTTAATTTTATATTAACCTCATGAAAATCGGTCTGATTTAAGATGCCTAAAAACCCTGGTATATTCACTGATTCGATTTTGTTTAGAATTTTTGGGGGACAACGAATGAAAAACGTTAAATTCTGCTCAGAACTTAATAAGTAGATGGCGCGGTTAAGAAATGTTTGTTATTTGTCACGCAAAATGTCAAACTTCAAACCTATGAAATTTTATTTTTCTGTCAACATTAATTCATGCAGAAAATTGTGAATTGATCGTTTACAAAGATTATAGTTCTACGAACAAGATCCCACTCAGAACAGTTGGCGCGAAAATGAGATGAAATCCTCGAAACTTACTACCATTGTCTACTACAGTGTTTACATCTGTCTGTCAAAAATCAGATTTTACTTGAAGTCTACCTGGCGATTTTTTCGAAGTGATTTCTTCCGAAATGGCCTTTTTGGGATCATGGAAACTTGAAAATTGAGGGGATTGGAAAATGTCCCCGATGACATTGTTCCATTACACTTTCGGATACAAACTATTACCAAGCCATTCACCGCCCATCTCTGCCGGACTATTATCCCTCTAACAACCTTCTGATATGAACAAAATCAGGAAGTTCATTGTAGATATCATAAAATCTGTTGATGAAGTTGAGAAATCGATGAATCCTGGTGTGCGACAGTCCAGGCTGCTTATAGCTATCTTAGAATGACTTCTCCGGAAAAGGTGAGCTCTACTAACAAAGGTGAGGGGAGAAAACGATAATCTAAATGCTGCTCTATTATTTGTCAGTAACACCCCGCATGAGATAATCGGAGGAGGGCGATCTAAACCAAGCAGTTGTTCGGAAGAACAAGGCCCACTCCCAAGATCGATGAGGCTAATGACTATGATCAGGATAATTATCAATTTTCAATAAACACATGAATTTCACAAGTAAGCGTGGACTTTTCATTCTATGGAGATATCCTAATTTTGGCTAGTGAATTCCGAACCGTCACAGAGGGTCCCATGGCTCTTTGGAAAAAAATATCCACTATATTTAGTATTTTCCAATACTTTTAGTCAGAAGATTGTCATCTCATGGGAACATTTTTATACAAAATATATCTAATATAAAAAATAAATATAAAAGTAATAATAAAATTATTTGACTTGCTAGTTACTAGGTACATTACAATCACAAGTTGAAAAAAATCATTACAATGGGCAAAGGTAGTTCAATTTCAGAGAAGATTCAAATTAATTTATACATATACGAATCATTTTACTAGTAGTGGAGTAATATTAGATTTTAGCTTCAGAAAGTAAGGGGACTGTGGGAACTTTTTACTGGGCATTAGTGATGATGTAAGGAACAACATATAAAAAGTTACCAACAGTAAAGTGTGTGCTTAATTTTTATTTAACAAATGAATTTCAAAATAACATTGTTTATTGAATATCTTGAAGAATATATAACTTTTTAAGAAAACTGATACCGCCATTCGAAAAAATTGAAGTTTTTATATAGAAAAAATGAACATTTTTTTAAATGAAAACTAAGCTGCAGATTTTTTTTTCCAACTTACGAAAACGTATTTGTGTGGAAACAGCAGCCAAAAGATAGCAGCCAATTTGCCGAAGATTGCCGAACGATCAGTGGCGTCATACTCAAAATTTATTTGGGGTTCAGCGAAGATGTAAAAAGTATTATCCTCATTTTCTCCCTAACAAAACGGAAAATCGTAGAATACTTATGAATTACTTTCAGAATGATTCCCAACAAATGAAAAATGTCTGAACGAAAGTGGATACATATCATTCTTCCCTATACATAGAATCATTTCGTGTGAAAAAAAAAAATTATTACTTGCAGAGGGGGTAAAATACCAACCTCAATTTAAAAAAAAAACTATTTCGGGGGTAACACCAAAAACTGCCCCAACAAAAGTATCCACAGATCATTCTTGACGATGCAGAGAATCATTTGGTGTAGAAAAAAATTCTTCCATTACGTGCAGAGGGGGTGAAATACCAACCCAATTTAAAAAAAAATCGGGGATAAGACCTGAAACTGCCCCAACAAAAGTATTCACAGATTATTCTCAACAATGCAGAGAATTATTTGGGATAGAAAAAAATTCTTGCATTACTTGCAGAGGGGGTGAAATACCAACCCCAATTTGAAAAAAATCGATTTTGGGGGTAAGACCGGAAACTGCCCGCACAAAAAAATTCACAGATCATTCTTGACGATGCATAGAATCATTTGGGATGGAACAAAATTCTTGCATTACTTGCAGAGGAGGTGAAATACCAACCCCAATTTAAAAAAATAACTATTTCGGGGTTAAGACCTGAAACTGCTCCAACGAAAGTGAAATCACAGAACATTTTTGACAACGCAGATGATCATTTGGTGTAGAAAAAAATTATTGCATTACTTGCAGAGGGGGTGAAATACCAACCCAAATTAAAAAAAACGATTTCGGGTGTAAGACCTGAAACTGCCCCAACAAAAGTACTCACATATTATTCCTAACAATGCAGAGAATCATTTGGAGTAGGAAAAAATTCTTGCATTACTTGCAGAGGGGGTGAAATACCAACCCCAATTTTGAAAAAATCGATTTGGGGTGTAAGACCTGAAACTGCCCCTACAAAAGTATTCACAGACTATTCTTAACAATGCAGAGAATCATCTGGGATAGAAAAAAATTATTGCATTACTTGTTACTTGCAGAGGGGGTGAAATACCAACCCCAATTTGAAAAAAAATCGATTACGGGGGTAAGAGCTAAAACTGCCCCAACAAAAGTATCCACAGATCATTCTTGACAATGCAGAGGATCATTTGGTGTCGAAAAAAATTCTTGCAATACTTGCATAAGGGGTGAAATATCAACCTGAATTTTAAAAAAATCGATTTCGGGGGTAAGACCTGAAACCGCACAAACAAAAGTTCGTACGTATCATTTTCATGATTTAATTTCGCACCCTCATTTATTATAATTTCGAATTTCCGTATCCAAAGTAAAAAAATGCAGGGGTTAATTTTCATCAGATTTGAATTTTATTTATGGAAGAAAACATGTGCCAGAAAATAAGTGAAGTTTGACCATCCCCGTGAGTATTCTTGAAAATGGAATACGGTGAAAAAATTGCCCAAGGATTCTCAACGAAACATTTCCTCACAAGATAGTTTTATCCATTAATGAAAATGATAGTACGAACTTTTGTTAGTTCAGGTCTTACACCCGAAATCGATTTTTTTTAAATTGGGGTTGGTATTCCACCCCCTCTGCAAGTAATGCAAGAATTTTTTTCTACAACAAATGATTCTCTGCATCGTCAAGAATGATCTGTGAATATTTTCGTTGGGGCAGTTTCAGGTCTTATCCCCGAAATCGATTTTTTTTAAATTGGGGATGGTATTTCACCCCTTCTGCAAGTAATGCAAGAATTTTTTCCGACAACGAATGATTTTCTGCATCAGCAAGAATGATCTGTGAATACTTTCGTTGGGGCAGTTTCAGGTCTTACCCCGAAATCGTTTTTTTTTAAATTGGGTTGGTATTTCCCCCCCTCTGCAAGTAATGCAATAATTTTTCTCGACACCAAATGATCCTCTGCATTGTCAAGAATGATCTGTGGATACTTTTGTTGTGGCAGTTTCAAGTCTTGAGCCCAAAATCGATTTTTTTCAAATTGGCGTTGGTATTTCGCCCCTCTGCAAGTAATGCAAGAATTTTTTTCTATCCCACATGAATCTCTGCAGTGTCAAAAATCTGTGGATTTTTTTGTTGTGGCAGTTTCAAGTCTTCCCAAATCGATTTTTTTCAAATTGGGGTTGGTATTTCCCCCCTCTGCAAGTAATGCAAGAATTTTTTTCCACACCAAATGATCCCCTGCATTGTCAAGAATGATCTGTGGATACTTTTGTTGGGGCAGTTATTAGGGTTGATATTTCACCCCCTTTGCAAGTAATGCAAGAATTGTTCTCTACACCAAATGATTCTCTGCATCGTCAAGTATGATCTGTGATTACTTTTGTTGGGGCAGTTATAGGTTTTATACCCGAAATATTTTTTTTCAAATTGGGGTTGGTATTTCACCCCCTCTGCAGTAATGCAAGAATTTTTTCCTACACCAAATGATTCTCTGCATCGTCAAGAATGATCTGTGGATACTTTTGTGGGGGCAGTTTTTGGTCTTACCCCCGATATAGTTTTTTTTTAAATTGGGGTTGATATTTTACCCCCTCTGCAATTAATGCAATTTTTTTTCACACGAAATGATTCTATGTATAAGGAGGAATGATATGTATCCACTTTTGTTTAGACAGTTCTCAGCTTGGCTCATTATAATCCCACCATGCTGCTGAATTATCATTTTTTGGATTAAATGGTGTTGGGAATCATTCTGAAAGTAATTCATAAGTATTTTACGATTTTCCGTTTTGTAAGGGAGAAAATGAGGATAATACTTTTTACATCTCCGCTGAACCCCAAAAAAATTTTGAGTCCGACGCCACTGATCGTTTGGCAATCTTCGGCAAATTGGCTGCTATCTTTTGGTTGCTGTTTTCACACAGGTCGAAAACGTGAGGTAGCGACACTGAAGTGCATCTCTTGAGAAGCACGTAGCGCTTCACTTAATTTGTTGAAACTTTTGATCTAATTGATAAAATTAAGCTAACAAAAATTTAAATGAAAGAAGGAAAAAGTAGCTAATGGGATGTTTTTTTATCAAATGTAAATAAAATTAATAGAATAGTACATTTATGAAGTTACGTCAAAGTAGAATTTTCTGTAAAATCAATTAAAGATCTGCCATTCTTTACATTTTCAAGATAAACATCTGAAATTTGTACAGTTTAGTCCCGAAATGACAATTGAGAAAGTGTGCTAATGAAAAAAAATCATAAAATTTCATTTCAAAAAATACAGTCGTCAAAATATTGAATAATTTCAAAAAATTTATGAATGAATTTCTTAGGACATGCTTCAAAAACTCTAGTTCAAAATGTGATATCAAGATTTTCCAATAGTACTTTCTGAAGCACGTTATCTGTACTTCAAGAAAGTTTTATTGGTTTTATTAAAAAAATTGAATTAATAATAAAATTTCGACAAATATAAACAAATGTTGCTCCAAAATCCGTGAAATTTTTTGTTAAATAAAATTTAATAACGTTTATATAGAAAAAAATAAGTTTACCTAACCAACATATATTTATATTACGACCACAAACAAGGTATACGCAGCGTAAAATTTTATTTTTTAATATAAGTGTAAATTGTATCAAATACGCAAAATATTACGTTTTTTGTAAATTGATGAATTGTTCATTTTTATAAATGAGTTCATGCTTAAAATTTTTGTTTAGAATAGAAATATAAGTTCATCTTTTGATGTACTTTATATTGGATCGAAAATATAATATTTGAATGTTAGAGAGAGATTGAACATTAAAGAAGACTTGATCGGTAAGTTTAGTGCTCACCTGACGCTCTACGTATAATAGTGGAGTAATATTAGATTTTAGCTTTTAGAAGTTGGGGGATGATGGTAACTTTTTACTGTACATTAGTGATGATGTTGAGAACAAATGGAAAATTTTAACCAAAAAGGTGAATAAACTGTTTCTTTAAAATAAAAACTGTAAGCTGCAGAAATTTTTTGCTAACGTGCGAAAAAAATATATTTCAAAAAATACATAGCTCAAAATATTGATTACTTTAAAAAAATTACCAATTTGAATTTTGAGGCCATGCTATAAAAACTCTAGTTTAAAATGTGATATAGAAACTTGTATATGGGATATAACAAAATTTGTTGAGTAGAGGCCACATTTTTCAACCGAATGAAACAAAAATACTTCTCATGAATACCTCGGCTAATTTCTAAACTGGGCCAAAGTAGGAGATTTAAGCCGGTTCTGGGTCTCCCCCCACCACTATGACGTCACGTGTGACCTTGAATGGTTGCAGGTGTGCAGTGTGTGTGTGTTTGACCTTGAGATTTGACTTTGAGATTTGTCATTGAGTTTTGATATTGGGTTTGGTCGACTTTGAGATTCGACTTCAGTTTTGACCTTGAATATGACCTTGAGATTCATAACATTAGGTTTTGACTTTGAGATTTGACCTTGAGTTTTGATGTTTGGATTGTTTCGGCAACCAAAAGATTTGATCTCGATGTTTGTTTGACCTTGACTAATGTTGTGGTGTAGGCATACATATTCTGTGTAGTCATGACCTCCATGAATCCTTGCTTCCTCCAAGCGAGGAGGGCGTTTGTCCTGTGAGAGAGCTAGCAGTGAACTGCAGTATTGATGAGTGTGTTGATGGTCAAGTGCGCAATGACCTTCACACCCCCATCTACTGGAAATGGGGTGGGGATGTCTCTTATAAAAATGTGTGGAGTCGTTGATGAGGAATCAGATGTTAGATAATATCATCAGAGTGAATATAGAGTACGAGAAGTTTCTCAATTCAGTGAGTGTATTTTTTATAAGGTGAAATAATCTATATTTTTTCATACAGTCTTACTATGTCTTTTCTTCCAAAAGTTGTGGATTTGAAGAGAATCAATTCTTCAATAATTGAAAAGAGGGTGGGAGCTTTTGAACAAAGACCAATATCATCATTACCCATCGGTAAAGCTTTCAACATAATTGGTATGACGATTTGCATAACCCGATATGGGAGATCTATTCTGATGACATTACGTGATGATAATGATACATTATTCAAATCATGGTTGTCAAAAAGTATTTCGGATGAATTCAATGCGGACGATGTCAGTTGCATAAATGCTTCAGATTTCAAATATACAATAACATATTTGGGTCAGAGTCCACAAGTAGGAGGGAGTTTAAGAACTCGACCTCTAGTAGAATTCAACTACATTAAATGATAATATTGTTTATATGTTAATAGTCAGGATATAGTGATTTTATGTTGAATATAGATATTTCTCCATTAAAAAATAACATTCAGTGTAGAAGTAATATATTTGGAGCATCACATTTTTCTCATGTAAGTAAAATTATTTGTT